>SMJT01000117.1:98753-350762 GCA_004349715.1 Crucihimalaya himalaica | reverse complement strand
TTTGGTGAGCAAAAGACCTATTCGCAAAGAAATTTGGTTTAGGCTTTTGTGAACAATTGAACTTAATCGTTAATGCTTGTTTGAATTTATAGAATCTGCAAAGAAATTTGGGATTTTAGGTTTAGGCATAGATAGTTTTCGCAACGACAGTTGGTCTACTTTACATCTGTGTTTCAAGTTCAAAAGCGGAGCTTAATTCATCCCTGACAATTGATTTGATTGATAATTCTGATTTGCCTGCAAATGTCCCTAAACTTAGCTTTTATTCCTCTGATTTACTTCCTTGATTTATTTGTTTTGTTATTCTTAATTACATTTATTTGGCTTAGCTTAATTCATATCCTGAAATCTATTGAGTGTTATCTTGAGTCTTTGTGGTTCGACCCCTAGAATATTACAGCGACTGCTTAGATACTTTAGGGTATTAGATTTGAGCATATCAAATTTTGGCGCCGTTGCCGGGGATCGAACCCGGGTCACCCGCGTGACAGGCGGGAATACTTACCACTATACCCAAATTTCTTTGCAGATTCTATAAATTCAAACAAGCATTAACGATTAAGTTCAATTGTTCACAAAAGCCTAAACCAAATTTTTTTGCGAATAGGTCTTTTGCTCACCAAACACTAGATCACCGTTCACAGTGCCGCCAGACATCTGCTCATGCTTCCTCATTTCCTCCACCACCGGATCTGCTGATGGAGACCGCCTCCTTTCAGAGATATGTCGTGGTGAGCTTACATAGAATCTGGTCTCTCGCTGCCGCTGCATGTCATCCACGGATGCCGACCACTCCACACCTGACCCTTCATCTCGCTATGCTGTATCAGATGATGATGATGATTCAGACTACTAGTCTCTGCTCCTGGGTTTCACATTTTCTGTTCCTTTTTTCTTTTGTTTTGTTTGTCTTTCATTTTGAACTCTTCTGTCTCATTGTCAGTACTTGTTGAACTTATGGCTATCTATTGATTATGTTGCTTCTAAATGTGCTCTCATGATCTAACAGTTCTTCATCTAACAATTGGCTTCATTGGACACGATTTCGAGTTTCAGACTTACAGACAAAGGACCTTGGTATCAATCGATACGTTACTGGCATCGGTCGATACTCCCTTGGCATCGGTCAATACTCCCTTAGCATCGGTCGATACCGGTTCTCAGTATCGCTCGATACCCACCCATTCCCACGGTACCTTCGAGCCCACTTTCAGCCATTATGTTCTTAAGCTTTCTTTTGCTTCCTATGGGTTAGATAACACTGGGGATAGTGTTGTTTAAGTTTGGGGGAGGTGGTTACTGACGTTGTGTTGTTTTTCTTAGAGTCAAGTCATTTTTGAGTCAAATTTTGTTTTATTGAGTCAAAACATGTTGGAGATTATGAACCTTTGCTTGATTTCATTGTTCTGACTTTGTTTTTAAGTAACCATTGTCACAAAATCAGTTCTTTGATCGACAATTGAAAAATCCAAAGACTAACCAGTTGACTAGGAAACACCCATGTCTCCAGCAAATTTCTTCTAAATCCTGAGCCCAATTTTGCACTTCATTCCTGAGGTTGGTATTCACTGAACTTGATTCATCATTCATATCAAACAAAGGAACCCATGTGTTTGAAGATTATGATATACCTCTCCCTTGACACATTAATGCATGAAAGATGAAATGATTTCTGCCAAGTAGAGGGCTAGGAACATTTCCTGTGATCCCACTTTTCTACTTAGATAAGGAATGATCACACAAAAGTCTGAAGCGAGGGATAGGAACGTTTCCCGGGACTCCATTATTCGCCTAAGACTTTTGATACTTTGAGAGGGGAGAACCGGGGATTTGGTGGCAATCACCATCAATACTCGCGTCTCAAACCTTGATTAGTATATGCAAAGCTTATTCCAAATCAGAAACATAAAAAGAGATAAGTCTGGGGGAGAGGAAAATCATATCAAGGTATGAAACTTGGGTGGTTCCTTAGTCACGATATCGTATGAGGAAGAATCTAGAAGGTTCCTGAACATCAACAACAATCATGAATCGGCAATGAAGGATTTAGTATGATTGATGCTACGAGATAATGCGTGGATACTGGGAAGCTGCAATTGTCCACGGAGAAGTACATGGCGGTCAGATCTGAAACTGTTTAGGTGATAACTGGGAGCTTGGAAAAGAGGTCATTACTATGTCTAAAGAAAAAGGTGAGTCTCCGCGTTTTCAAACCTTTTTCTCTGTTTGGTTTTCTGTTTGCTTGAGGGCAAGCAAAGACTAAGTCTGGGGGAGTTGATATATCATGGTTTTTACCCACTTTCAACCATGATATAAGTCCTTTTTCTGAGTTTTTTTAGTAGTTTTAGAGTCTTTCAGGTTTTTTTCAAGATATAGGCACATCTGGAGCTAAATTGGATTATTGGAAGCTTTTGAAGCAATCTGGAGTTGAAGCAGTTTGGGGATTTGAGCTCAGTGTCGATCGACACCTATGCAACATCGATCGACACCATCGTTTGGAAGAGACACGATTAAAGATCCCAGTATCGATCGATACCATTTACAGTATCGGTCGATACCAGTAATCAAAAGGCGCATCAAGACCCGAAGATAAACCAGAAGTTTTCCTTATTTTTCGAGATAGACTCCTAAATGTGTTTTTACATATAATTAGGTTTTTCAACCTCCAGAGAGACAACTTGTGATTTCTGGAGATAAAGTATTCTTGCAATTGAGTTTTGAGAGAAGAACCTTGAACCCTCTTTGTATTCTTACTCTATTTTACTTTATGATATCTATGTTATTCATGATGTTGGTTTCATTTACCATGTCTGAGTAGATTTCTTGTTAGGTTTAGGGTTGTTTAAAGGTATTTGATGAATTATTAGATCTGTTTCACCTGTTAGGGAATATCTATAGAGCTTTTCACCTAGACTTAAGATTAATGCTTATTCTAGCCTCGCGAACTAGAATCTGATGTTACGTTGATTAATGGACACGAAAGTGTGATTAGTTTCCTGAGCTAGTGTTTGGTGAGCAAAAGACCTACTCGCAAAGAAATTTGGTTTAGGATTTTGTGAACAATTGAACTTGACCGTTAATGCTTGTTTGAATTTATAGAATTTGCAAAGAAATTTGGAATTCTAGGTTTAGACATAGATAGTCTTCGCAACGACAGTTGGTTTACTTTACATCTGTGTTTCAAGTTCAAGAGCGGAGCTTATTTCATCTCTGACATTTGATCTGATTTATAATTCTGATTTGCCTGCAAACTTCCCTAAGCCTAGCCTTTATCCCACTGATTTACTTATTTGATTTAATTGTTTTGTTATCCTTGATCACATTTATTTCGCTTAGCTTAATTCATAATCTGGAATTTATTGAGTGAACATCTTGAGTCTTTGTGGTTCGATCCCTAGAATACTACAGCTACTGCTTAGATACTTTAGGGTATTATATTTGAGCATATCAAATTTTGGCGCCGTTGCCGGGGACTCTAATTTACCTGTGTATCACACGAATACACAGGTAAATCCTACTAAAAACGATCAGTCTGACAGCCAGACCAATCGTTTAAAATAAAAAAACGAAGAGAAAGAAAAACCTAAATGAAAAGTATATACAGAGTACCTAGTGGGTTGCCTCCCACTAAGCGCTTGTTTTAGGTCGTTAGCTTGACTGTATTCGCATGGATCAAGAGGTGAGAGAAGAGAAGCTTGCTCCAAACACAAGGTCCCTAATTATTCATCTTCAGCTTCATAACTCTACTCATAATCCATTTCACAGTGTTTTGCCATTTTTCTTCAAACTGAGAAGTAAAAATACTCGTAGCTCTATAGAAGGTTGCCAAGGTTCCCTTACCCTCGCTTGTAGCAGATACTCTTTGACTGGAGAGTGAGAATCCTTATTCAGGGCATCTTTTTCCTCGCTCCATCCAATGCATTTCTTTTCATGCTCTTTAGGAAACTTATCATTAGTGTCAATAGAAAATGCATGGCCTTTAATGGTGGGGTTCTTCATCGTCTTTCTCAAGTCATAATCCAAACCATGGTCTCCAATTTGTAGTTTGATCGTACTGTTCCTCACATCGATCACAGCTCCAGCAGTGTTCAAGAATGGTCTACCAAGGATGAAAGGATCATGTGGTTCTTTATCTAGCTTCAAAACAATGAAATCAGTTGGAATGTAGAAATTTCCAACTCTCACATGTACGTCTTCTGCCAAATCAACATGTAAATGCACAGAGCAATCATCAAGTACTAATGAGATCCTTTTTGGTTTGAAATTTGTGATCCCCAATCGTTCTGACACAGAAAAAGGCATCAGACTAACACTAGCTCCCAGGTCACAAAGGCATCTCTCAAACATGAATCTCTCAATCCAACAAGGTAATACAAAACTCCCGGGGTCATCTAGTTTCTTTGGAATAACGACTAAATGATGGCACTACACTCAAGATTACCCATATTCGTCTCTGATGCCACGTCTACCTTGTCGTTAAGCTTCATCGTGCTTCGTTGTTGTCGCTCAGACTCCTCTAACTAAACATACTCCTTCCCATTGGAGATTATCATTACTCCTTCTTCAATGCTCTTCTTGGTAGACAAAATATCTTTCAAGTGGCTTCTAAGAGAGGAAGTTTGATGTGCAGTTGTTTCATTATCTCATCAAAGCGTGCATACTCCTTTTCCCTATGAATCTTCAGCTGGTGATCTGGGAATGGAAGCTTAGGAAAATAGGGTGGTAACTCCACACAAAGTGGTTTATTATCCTTAGCATCTTTGTCTTCAACAATGAAATAAAGGGTAACAACCTGCTCTTCTTTAGGACGGTCTATATCACCTTCTTCAAGTTCCTCCTGAATCATGACAGCATATGCTCCTTAGAGTTGGAGTCTGCTTTGCCTGGAGGGTTACCAACTGGTTTCTTATAAGTTGAAGAAATTTAAGCTACTTGATTCTCAAGATTCTTGACATGCGCGAATAACGTTGAAACCTTTCCATTGAGATCATGGTACATGCCGTCTACTTTAGCGTTTATGTCAGTAGAACACTTCTTTCGTCCCTTTAGAAGTTGCTACATCATATTCTTCAGCTCATTATTCTGAGATGCTGGAATAGGTGCGCTCACAAGAGCTTAAGGAGTATGGTAACTTCCCAAGAAGTTATTGTACTAGGGGTTTTGCTGGGAAACTCCCGGCACAAACTGCTTAGGCTAAAACTGTTGTCCTTGTGTTCCTGCAAGTGATAGATAAATCTGATCCTGAGGATTTTCAACGTTGGTGCTTCTGTAGGATAGGTTGGGATGATTCCTGTAGTTCAGGTTGAAACCTTTGTTCTGAAAATTTCCTTGTCCATTCACGTAGTTCAGCTCTGCTAGTAAATTCTTAGACCCGTCTCCAACTACCTCATGGTACTCTTGACCATCCCCTGAGTCTTCAACATGATGCACTCCTCGCTGGTCTCGCCTTAGAAGCTGTCAATTCTACAATCTGGTTTGACTTTGAAACTCCAATGTAGTTAATTGATCTGTCGTAGTCAACACAATGATTGTTGTTGCTAGCTGCAAGGTTCTCAATCAAAGTTTGAGGTTCTGCCTCAGTCTTGATCATGAAGTACCCATTACTAGCTGTATCCAAGGCTATTTTGTACCTCTCATCAACTCCTCTGTAGAAAGTGTTGATGAGGGCTGCAGATGTGAATCCATGGTGAGGGCATTCTCTGTAGTAATCTTTGAACCTTTCCCAAGCTTCATGAAACGACTATGTGCCTCCTTTCTTGAAGCTGGAGATCTTGTTCCTAAGTAGAGTCGTCCTAGCCTGTGTAGTACTGCGATAGAAATGCAGCCTCGTAGTCTTGCCAAGACCTAATATAACCAGGTTCCAATGACTTCAACTAGTAGTGAGCCTTGTCGCATAGAGAAAATGAGAACAATCGCCACTTGACATCATCATCAAGGATTCCATTCATTCTAGTTGTGCCACACACCTCCTCAAAGTTATCCAGATGATAGACAAGGTTCTCAGAAGAGAGACCAAGAAACCGATTCTGCTTCACAAGAGCTAACTGATATATCATGGTTTTTACCCACTTTCAACCATGATATAAGTCATTTTTCTGAGTCTTTTTAGTAGTTTTAGAGTCTTTCAGGTTCTTTTCAAGATATAGGCACATCTGGAGCTAAATTGGATTATTGGAAGCTTTTGAAGCAATCTGGAGTTGAAGCAGTTCGGGGATTTGAGCTCAGTGTCGATCGACACCTATGCAGCATCGATCGACACCATCGTTTGGAAGAGACACGATTAAAGATCCCAGTATCGATCGATACCATTTACAGTATCGGTCGATACCAGTAATCAGAAGGCGCATCAAGACCTGAAGATAAATCAGAAGTTTTCCTTATTTTTCGAGATAGACTCCAAAACGTGTTTTTACATATAATTAGGTTTTTCAACCTCTAGAGAGACAACTTGTGATTTCTGGAGATTGAGTATTCTTGCAATTGAGTTTTGGGAGAAGAACCTTGAACAATTTTTGTATTCTTACTCTATTTTACTTAATGATATCTATGTTATTCATGATGTTGGTTTCATTCACCATGTCTGAGTAGATTCCTTGTTTGGTTTAGGGTTGTTTAAAGGTATTTGATGAATTATTAGATCTGTTTCACCTGTTAGGGAATATCTCTAGAGCTTTTCACCTAGACTTAAGATTAATGCTTATTCTAGCCTCGCGAACTAGAATCTGATGTTAGGTTGATTAATTGTCACGAAAGTGTGATTAGTTTCCTGAGCTAGTGTTTGGTGAGCAAAAGACCTACTCGCAAAGAAATTTGGTTTAGGATTTTGTGAACAATTGAACTTGACCGTTAATGCTTGTTTGAATTTATAGAATTTGCAAAGAAATTTGGAATTCTAGGTTTAGACATAGATAGTCTTCGCAACGACAGTTGGTTTACTTTACATCTGTGTTTCAAGTTCAAGAGCGGAGCTTATTTCATCGCTGACATTTGATCTGATTTATAATTCTGATTTGCCTGCAAACTTCCCTAAGCCTAGCCTTTATCCCATTGATTTACTTCTTTGATTTAATTGTTTTGTTATCCTTGATCACATTTATTTCGCTTAGCTTAATTTATAATCTATAATTTATTGAGAGAACATCTTGAGTCTTTGTGGTTCGACCCCTAGAATACTACAATACTTTAGGGTATTATATTTGAGCATATCACTAACAATCCTGGCTTGATCTCAAAGTCATTCTTGTTGATTGGAGGGTGCTGGATTCCAGAACGGTACATCCTAGCAACGGGAGCATCATGATCCCTCAAAGTGCGCCTAGCAGGCACATGCCTTTGATTCTCACGGTTTCCTCCAAGGGGAGGAGCTTCCAGTTCCCTCTAGTCATCATCGTCGCGCTGCTCACCAACCCTGAGCAAGTTGTTGTCATTCGCATTAAGAGCAGCCATTTCTGCGTTCTTCTCAGCAAGTGCTTCTCTCTTTCTTTCTCTCTCAAACCTTTCTGAGATCCTCTTGATATTCAGTCAGATGTGCTGAGCCTTTGCTGTAGGTCATACACCTGAAAACACCAAAAAGATAACACGAGAAAGAAGATAAGTAACTAAAAATAAAAATGTCTTAGTCTAAGAACTAATCCTAAATCTATAGGTAATGAAATTGGTCTCCGACAACGGCGCCAACTTGATTGCTCGAGTAATTAACCCGAAATACTTAACCGTAAGGGCACAGTGAAATGCGCAGTAGTATATTCAGGGTCAATCCACAAAGACCAATGATACTCCATAAATTTGTGAGATTCGTAAATAGCTGAAGCGTAGAAGTTTTGTTTTGGTTTTCCAAGTTGTAAATAAAAAATGCAAAGAAATAAACGATGTAGATTATATGATAAAAGGCATTGGGTCATAGGGTAAGTCAGAGAAGTAATGATTAACGAGATAAATGAAATAAGAAAGTCAACAATTAAACACTGTTCTTAAACATGAACACAAAGGTAGATTAATCATCTTTCGAGGCATTAACCTCTAAACTTGACTATTCAATTTTACAAACTATCGTTTGAGACCTCCTAGCCAAATCAGCGTTATCAAGTGAGTTCACTAAGTTCACAATACTTCATAACATCAACTGTCGTTGGTTAAGAGCATATTGTTCAATTCACATTAATTCTAGCAACCTATCAACACTTTCATGCATAGATAAACCTAAGATCTAAAACAAGGCGATCAATCCTATTCTAGCATTAAACGCATGTGAATTAAAGAACCAAAGATTTAGAGTCTCCTAAAACATTCAAAACATCAAACAATTTGATCCCCTGCTTAGAACCCTAAAACCCAATTAAGCGATCTACTCAGACATAATTAAAGGAAAAGCTAAAATCAAAGAGGAAGACATAATAGAAATTGCAATAGATTAAGAAAATAGGGTTTAGAAATCTTTTCCAAATTGTCAGGAAGGATCAATCTCTAATCCGAAGAGTAGCTTACAAGATTAAAATTCTCTCCAAAAAAATAGAAAAACATAAAGAAAAGCGGAAAAACAAGTGTAAAAATAAAATTAGGTCTTCGGGTATTTATACCATTTTGCAAAAAGAATTAAAGATAAGATAAGTTTTGAAGTTTTCACACGATCTGATCGATCGATCCAGTTATGGATCAATTGATCTCCTCCTATTGGCCCATCTTTGGTGTTTGATTCATCCTTCCACATGGATCGATCAATCCTAGTGTGGACCGATCGATTTCTTCTTCTTCATTCTTGCTTTGTCTCGCGATCATCCCAAAAAACAGGTAAAGACTTCTCATTCCCGTGTAACATCCCGTAATCTGTAGAAAACTAAAAAATCGACCAAAAAGACACTAAAGGACACTATAAAGACGTAAAAGACTCAGAAAAGAGGCTAAAACGTAAGATGAAAGACGTCAAAAACACAACATATCAACACTCTCATCAAATGGTGACTCCTCATATGGCTCATCCTCTTCTTCTTGTGGCCAATCATTGTATTCCATAGCCAACAATCGTTTCTTTTTTAAAAAAAAATAACACCTGATAACATCAAAAAGAAAAAGAAAACGACAAGTACTAACTATAAATAAAAATGCTTTAATCTAAAAATTAATCCTAAATCTATAGGTAACGCTATTGGTCCCCGGCAACGGCGCCAACTTGATTACTTGAGTAATTAACCCGAAATACATTAACCGCAAGGGCATGGTGAAGTGCGCAGTAGTATATTCGAGTTCGATCCACAAGGACCAATGGTACTCTATAGACTTGCGAAATTCGTAAATAGCTAAAGCGTAGAAGTTTTGTTTTGGTTTTTAGAGTTGTAAATAAAAATGCAAGTAAATAATGAGGTAAACTAATAGGTTAAAGATATTGGGCCATAGGGTAATAAAGAGAAACAATGATCGATGAGATGAATGAAACAAGAAATTCAATATGTAAGAACCGTTCTCAAACATGAACACTAGATTAGACTAATTCTCTTTCAAGACATTAATCCCTTAACTTGACTAATCACTTTTAGAAACTATTGTTTGAGACCTCCTAGTCAAATCAGCTTTATCCATCGAGTTCACTATATTCACAATACTTCCTAACATCAACTCTCGTTGGCTAAGAGCATATTGCTCAATTCACATAGCAAACTATCAACACTTTTATGCATAGATAAACCCTAGATCTAAAATAGGGTGATCAATCCTATTCTAGCATTAAGTGCATGTGAACTGAAGAACCAAAGATTTGGAGTCTCCTAGAACAGTCAAAACATCAAACCATTAGATCCCCTACTTAGAACCCTAGAACCCAATTAAGAGATCTACTCAGACATAACGAAAAAAATAGCAAAAATCAGAGAAGAAGACATAATTCAAATTGCAATCGATTAAGAAAATAGGGTTAAGAATCTTCTCCAAATTGTGGGGAAGGATCAATCTCTAGTCGTAGGAGTAGCTTACAAGATCAAAATTCTCTCCCGAAAATAGAAAAAGTGTAAAGAAAAGCGTAAGTGAAATAAAATTAGGTCTTCAGGTATTTATACCCTTTTGCAAAAATAAATAAAAGATAAAATATGTTTGAGTTGTTCCACGATCCGATCGATCGATCCTAATTGGGATCGGTCGATCTCATCCTCTTAAGCACATCCGGCAGCATGGACCGATCGATCCCCTGGTGTTTTCTTTATCCGTCCGCATGGGCCGATCGATCGTGGTATGGATCGATCGATCCCTTGGTACTTTCCTCATCCGGCCGCATAGACCGATCGATCGTGATAGGGATCGATTGATCCCCTCTTGTTCATGCTCGCTTTGTCTCGCAATTGTCCCGAAAAACAGGCAAAGACTTCTCATTCCTGCGTAATGTCCCGTAATCTGTAGAAAACTCAAGACTCGACCAAAAAGACACTTAAAGATGCTACAAAGACGTAATGGACTTAGAAAAGACGCTAAAACTTAAAATGAAAGACGTCAAAAACACAGCATATCAACCTACATTAGACACTTTCCATTATGGTATTTGTTGTGTTTTCATTCCCTGAACCATGGACGAAAATCATATATCACTTCTATAATAACTAATTTTTTTTTAAGAAACCCTAAATATATAGGGGGTGGTGGTTGTAACGTGTTATTTTTAAACAGTCAAACTACATACGTATTTATTATTACTCGTACACAACCCCTAAACAAACCCCTAAACATAAAATAATACATACAAATATTATACGTAGACGATCATACAATTTTAGACGTACATAGTATGACTAAAATATAGGTACACAATAGATGCACACGAATTGTCCTCCTATATGAAAGCTGGATATTATTTTAGACATCGGTCCATTCTTCATTTTCTCTAAACATGATAAGAAAAAGAACAAACTTTTTGTCACACTATTTCTTTGAATAAATGTCTTTGTCTTTATCAATAATCATCATTTGGACGGAGTAAGATATTTTTGGGTATTATACATTATTTACCTTCTACATTTAAACGTTGATATGCAAAATGAATTTATTTTCCTTACTCATGTTTTAAGTGTATATTATTGATCCGATCAATTATATATGATACACTGATATGCAAAATAAAATAAAATATTCAAAATTATTATAGTGGATATATGTGTACACATGTTTTTAGCGTATATTATGGATCTGATCTTAGAGGATACTTTGATAGTACGAGAAAAAAAGTTGCATACAAGGTTGTTATTTCGTTATTGTTTTGAACGTCTATGACGTAGTGATAGACGTACATGAGAATGAGAATAGTGATGCAATCATATGAGTGCAATATTCTATACAAAGATGATTTGTAAACATACACAAAAAATGCTTATATGTTTACGTACACATAAGCACACAAATTACTATCGTATACGTACATATACAAATGATTACAGTGTAGATACATATACAAACTATTACCGGGTACGTACACATATATACATAATCTAAAAGCGTTTCTAGCGATATGATTCATAATAAAAAAAAATGAAATAATAAAATGATATATAGTAAAATGGGTCTGAAAAAATAAAGAAAAAAAAATATATTTCAAAATAAAAAAAATAGAAATATTCTTAAAAGTGAAAAATAATTAAAATGTGAAAACAAAGAAAAGTTGGAGAAATAACAAAACAAAATTAATCGATTAAAAAAAACAATTCACCTTTCCTAACACATCAACTTGTGGCAACATATTATTTTATTATATTTTATATCATTTGCGTTTTAGATAAACTAAAGTTTTTTTTTTGTTTTTATTGTAGCGGACCACAAAGTAACTAGACCGTACAATGCATATGTACCATCTGGTTAGAAGCAGGGGCATTTTCATCAAAAAAATTGCAAGTGGCTATTTTGTGGAAACTGTTTTTGACGTTTACCTAATCTGATTACAAAACTTAAGAACGAGCTATTCTATGCAAATTTCCCTATATATAATAGTATATTTTCAAACCAATGAGAAGGACTCCAAAATAAAAAGTTAAAAAGTGATTCATAGCAAAACAAACTACATGAAGTTTTGTTCAGTTTGATCTGAATAATAATGAATTTAGACTTAAAAGTGAAATATAAATAAATAAAACAAGAAAGCAACAATGTAATTTTATCTTGTAAAAGTTCTTCTTGTTCACTAGCTTCAGCCAAAATTTCTCAAGATATTGTGATTAAACTGGGAACATAGACAGATGATTGAAACACACATACCACTTCATCTATCTTAATCTTTTTGCACAGATCATCTCCCTTCACAATATAAACCCAAACTTGTTGAAGTTCCTTGTTATGACAACAGTAAACAAAGCTCTTTCCATAGATATTATTATCGACGAAGTAACTTGTAGATTTGTGAATAAGTACCATGGGGAAGTCTGGTATTGAGAAAGTCATGAACTTAATCCACACCACATTGTCTCCATCATCCCCATTACCAATCTTATTCTTTGTCACCCAAATCTCAATCTGTCTTGTTCTTTTGCATTGTTCTAACACTGAAAACCGATTTCCCTTGTAAATCGCGAGGACACGAGTATGGGAAGAACTTGTTTCCCCCTTACACGGTAGAATACAAAAGGTCTTTTTTATCTCTTTCGAATGATCGAGGATTTGGATGTAATACTTACCAGTTTCTGGATAAGTATAAGCTATCCAGTACAAATTTCCATTCAGGTACACATTATCATGGAGTATACCCTCCAGCATTGAGTTTCGGTTAAAACTGGTATCATCAGTAACCTTCCACGCATTGGTTTCAGGTTCACTGACTGAAAATATTTTAATTACTTTATTGTGAAAATGATCTCCCTCAATCTTAATAATCTTGTAACTCTTTTCGGGTCTACTAACATCGTAACCCACTCTTATGCCACTCACACGACACTCTTTTCGGGTAATCCGTTTGTGTCTCAACATCGGGTTCCAAGCCACGTATCCTTTATCATCATAGTTACCCATGAAGAAGTAACCATCGCAAATCCCATAGTGATGATAACGGTCAACACTTAAACCAAAACATAAATCACGCACCTTTATAGTTGGATCGTCATTGAGATTGAAGCTTATGGAATAAATATGGGAATGTGTATTTAACATGAGTTCTGGGCGACCGCAAGCAAAGTTTTTGTTGACGAATCTGTTGTTGTTGATAAGAGTGTTCCATTCTTTGCAAACAGATCTGAAGCGAAGGAGAGATAGAGGTGGAACTCGAACCAGTATCTCTTCTTCCATATCTAATGGAAGCATTCTCGGCACCATAAGGAAGGGAAAAAATAATAGTTTGTAAAATTATTGCTTTGTCAACTAATATATATATAATATCTCAGAAGAACCTTTTAGTTATATATGCACCAATAAGGGTTTTTTTGCTTCTCATCTTTTAATAACGAATGTTTGAAAAAGGGAAGAAAAATAAAATATATCTTACCTTGTATTATTTTATATTAAATCTTATCTAATTATATAAAGTTTGGTTTTTAATGTTGTAAAAATTCTTAAACAATTAAATATAGAAATTGTATTAACATAAATATAAAAAATTTCAAATCCATAAAAATATAATTGGCTGTTAAAAAAAAATTACCTTTCATTCTCATATTAAATTGGGTGAATTATGCAATCAATTACTAATCTGAAAATGATAAAGAAATCTTATTATTATATTAATTATATAAAATTTAATTTTTAAAGTTGCTCACTCACAAGATCGAGACATCTATTAATAACATTGATAATTCAACACATGTAAAAAAAGTTCACCACTTAAATTTAGATATTAATTATGTTAACATAAATTGATTGCGACATGTGTTAAGTTAGATTGGTAAGATTTCCACATGTGGAAATAACTTTAACCACTAAGACATTAAGATAAATATGAAAATTTTCAAATTAAAAAATATTCAGTTAAAATAAATAAAGTAAATGAATTTCTCTTATATTTGTCATATTAAATTTAGTATATTTCTGTAATCAATTACTAATCTTTTAAAAATAATAATAATAATAATTCGTTAAAGTTTCACATATTAGTTATTCAAATACTAATATAAAAAGTAAAAGTAAAATGATGATCACTAACAACATTTATAAGAAGACTGTCTACCGCGGGTGCACTTGGACCTTCTTTCCCTTTTCCTTTTTTAATACCTGCTAGGAAATGCAAGACCGCCATCTCTATCTCCCCCCCCCCCAAACCTTCATTGTCTTAAACTTTATTTTCAAGGCAGCATAGGCATAAATATAGAAGATTTCAAATCCATAAAATAATATTTAGCAGTAAAAAAGTAAATAAATTTACTTTTCATTCTCATATTAAACTGGGTGAATTATGTAATCCATTATTAATCTGAAAATGATAAGGAAATCTTATTATTATTTTAATTATATAAAATTTTGTTTTCAAAGTTGCTAACTCACATGATCGGGACACTTATTAAAATTAATAACATTGATAATTTGAC
Organism: Crucihimalaya himalaica; assembly: GCA_004349715.1. NCBI lineage: Eukaryota > Viridiplantae > Streptophyta > Magnoliopsida > Brassicales > Brassicaceae > Crucihimalaya > Crucihimalaya himalaica. The sequence goes on along the minus strand of SMJT01000117.1, from coordinate 336,288 downwards.
ATATGTAAAAAAAAATTACCAATTAAATTTAGTTATTAATTATGTTAACATAAATTGATCGCGACATGTGTTTAGTCGATTGGTAAGATTTTGACATGTGTAAATAACTTTAACCACTTAGACATTATGTTAAGATAAATATGGGAGTTTTCAAATAAAAAAATATTCAGTTAGAATAAATAAAATAAATGAAGTTCTCTTACATTTGTTATATTAAATTTAGTATATTTATGTAATCAATTACTAATCTTAAAAAGAAAATAAAATAATAAAAAAATATTTTGTTAAAGTGTCACATATTGGTTAGTCAAATACTAATCTTAAAAGGAAAATGATGAAAACCAAAAAGAAAATGTTGATTGGAAAAAAAACCAAATTTAAATATGATTAATAATATATTTTATTCAAATAGAAACACAAAAATCAATCTAAAATAAATTTAATTCAAGTAGATACTTACGAATGAGTATATATTCTTCCATCTCTAAGGGAAGCATTCTCTACACGATTAGGGTTTTTTTTCTTCTTATCTTGGTAACAAATGTAACAAAAAGAAGAAAATAGAACATAAAGGATTAAAAACTGATCGATGATCGACAACCGTCTCTACCCTCAATGATGTTCCAACTATTGTTCGCCATGCACCACTCCTTGATGGCTTGTAAGTTGCGTCCAATTTAGGTTCTTACTTTTGGTTTCTAAGGCTATTTAGTCACGGGCCTATGGGCTCTGATTTTGGAGAGTTAGGTTTAGTTCAATTGGTATTTGATTGAGGGTTCTGTTAAGAGATGTAAAGTCGGCTTATTTATACATAGAGTATATCAATATGTTGAATTCATACATGAAGTATATGCTCGAGCTAAAACATACAATAACTAAACGATAATTTGAATATCACACATAAACTTAACATTTTGTGCTAAAACATACAAAATCACTAACACTGTTAGTCAACCGTTAATTCATGCTGATGTGTCAAAAATGTGGCGTCCATGTGGCAAAAACGTGACGTCCACGTGGCAAAAACGTGTCAAAAAAAAATTTCAAAAAAAAAAATTAAAGTTTTAGTATTTTAAGGGATTCGAACCCCTTACCTCGGGCCCAAATATGAGATACATAACCAACTGAAACCAAGCAGTTCTATCGATAAAGTCTTACATGCACATAAGTATATATAGTTTAAACAATCCAAAAGCTTTAATCAATTTTAAAACGCAAAATAGTAAAATATCTGAAACCGAACCCAAACCGAAAACCAGATTCGAACCCAAAATTTAAAAATATTTTGGTTGGTATATTAATTTAAAAATATTAGAATTTTGTTTTTGTATTTTTGAATAGTTTGGAGAGCTCGGATACAAAATTTTCAATTTTCAAATATTTGAGTAAACTCGAATCCCACCCGAACCCAAAGTAAAATATTCAAACCCGACCCAAACCCGTTAATATACCTGAATAGGTTCTATAGGCGTAAATTCAAAAATCCAAAAAACCCAAACCGAACCAGAACGGGTACCCGAACGCCCTTCCCTAAGTAAATAATATTCTAAAATTTTTAAATTTGGGTATTTTTAAATTTTGGGTTCGATCGGGTTTTTTGGTTTGGGTTCGGGTTCGGTTATTAAAACTTTTGGATTGTTTAGACTATATATACTTATGTGCATGTAAGACTTTACCGATAAAACAACTTGATTTAGTTGGTTATGTATCACATATTTGTCCACGAGGTAAGGGGTTTGAATATCTTAAAATGCTAAAACTTGAATTGGATTTTTTTTTGAATTTTTTTTTTGACACGTTTTTGCCACGTGGACGTCACGTTTTTGCCACGTGGACGTCACGTTTTTGCCACGTGGACGCCGCGTTTTTGCCACATCAGCATGACTTAACGGTTGACTAACGGTGTCAGTGATTTTGTATGTTTTAGCACAAAATGTTAAGTTTATGTGTGATATTCAAATTATCGTTTAGTTATTGTATGTTTTAGCACGAGCATATACTTCATGTATGAATTCAACATATTGATATAATCCATGTATGAATAAGCCGACTTCCCGTTGAGAGATGAAGGTTGGGTATCTCAAATTGGAAGGATTATTCTCAAAAAAAAACAAAGGTGTTGATTGGTGCGATTTCGGGTGATAGTGGTTGTTAGCAATTGAAAACAATCTAAGAAACCGTTCTATATCGCTCTAAATTGCCAGATTTTAAAAATTGTTTTCCGCGAGCGTTTGCGGTCGGACGGTTACGCTTGGGTAGAAAAAAAAACCAACCACTAGATTTAAAAGAAAAATTAATATTTAGTCCTATATATATACTAGGGAGCTATATGCATTTTATGTAAGGGGGAAATGGTTAATGAAGATGAAATTTTTGTTTCTGATGGTATTTAATGTGATATCTCATGTTTCCAAGTATTTTTTATTGCTGACTATTCATCTATAATTGATCAAAAAAATAAAAAATCAGAACAATTGTTTATTAATTACAATTTCGCAGGTTATATTTGGTTCCAATTAATATACGTTTTTTGTTAAATATCCTTCTTATTTGTAAGGACATTTTCGATGGATGCATGCATCTATCATATATGTAGGGTGTTCGTTTTGATATTAATTCACTTTTTCTCCGTATATGGTGAAGATTTTTTTGAGTAATTATAACCCATTATCATATTTCCCTCTTATTACTTTGCAAAAGTCTATACTTTTTCATTTTGGTTTTTATATTATTTGATAATCCTTGCAAGAGAATAAATGGTACATAGAATGAGAGTATGACTTCCTACAAATAGATTATTCATTATTTTCTAACTATTTATAGTAATTTAACTTTTTCCAAAAAAAATTTATGATAAACCTTATATGAATCACGAGAAAATGAAATTTCAAGAAATATCATTTTATTTTCTAAACTTCGTAATCCTTTTTATTTTTATCCTTTTTATGTCTTCATCTTGACATTTATAATCTTATATAAATGAAAAATAACAACAACTATATATTATGATTATCTCCACACAAGTATAATAAAACTATCTAAATAGACTCTTATCATTTTCTAATTATTTTATGGTAATTCAACTTTTTTAGAATCAATTTTTAATAAGTTTTTTTGTAAAAAAACTAAATGATAAACTTTTTCAATAAGTAGATTTATTAAATACAGAATGGTAATCAACTGTTTTAAGGATGAATTATGACATTTTTAAATTATCTTTATAAATACAAATATATATATATTTGCATGACGTTCTTTTCTCAAACCGTAATTATTTAGAAGCTCTTTGACCAAGCTTGCAAAATCAAATATTCATGAGGTTTTGCTTTTGAAATAAACCTCTAGTAACCGAAATATGCCAAAATATTTGAATTCAATATACATTTTTTGATAACGTATATATCCTTTCAAACCAATGAGAACAGACTCCAAAACACTGATTGATCAGGTTTTTCAGTCACATATCTCCCTCCTCATATACAACTAGAACAAATAGGAGGTTGGTTTTGAATGATAACAACCCTATACTTGAGAGATTGTCACTTAAAAACAAAATTACAAGAAAGCCACAACGTAGGAAGATTAAACTTGTAAATTATTCTTGTTCTCTTCATCTAAAGTAGTGGGGATCAAACTGGGAACATAAACAGAGCACCAACAGAACCGACCAACCAAATAATATTTTTGCACACAATATAAACCCTAGCCCGTCTAGTTTTGTCATCGCTACAACACATGATGAAGGTTTTTCCATAGTTGTTATTTTTCGACCAAGTAATTAACTTGGACGATAGTGATCAAATTTGGGGAAGTTAGGTACTAAGACAGTCATAAACTCAATCTACACAACAACTTCTCCATCATTCCCATTCCTAATTTTCAGTTTTGTAACCCAAATTTCAATCTTCCTTGTTATATCGTATTGTTCTAACAACGAAAATTGATCTCCCTTGTAAACCGCGAGGACAAAGAGTATGAGAAGAATCTTTCTTCTTACACGGTATAATAGAAAAGGGCTTCACTATCTCTTTTGAAAAATCGAGGATTCAGATGAAATACTGACCAGTTTCGAGATCATAAGCTGTCCAATACAAATTTTCTTCGAGGACACATTATTATAACACAACGATTGTTCTCTAGTGGATTTTGCTACGTAGCTGGCTTGATCAATAAGCTTTGATGCATTGGTTGCAAATTAGAAGATGGCAAATCTTTGGTAGTACACTTGAAGCACATTCAAACAATACATAACACCAATAATCTTGTAACCCATGCCACATAAATGATGATCTAACTTCATTTATAATTCTTAGCAATTGTTTATTGATTTAAATTACTGTGTGTTATGTTTAGTTTTAGTATAACAATTGATGCTCAAGATCCTTTATGTATGGTATAATCCTTACTGAATATTTTTTATATGTTATTATCTTGAAATTTTTTAATCTATTATAAATGAAAGATAACTACAACTATACATTACAATTATCTCCACATAATAGTTGATATTTCATAAAATTTTCAATATATCTTCAATTTTCGCATTATATCAAATATATATATATATATATATATATGTCTTGGTTAAGCATCTGACGATTTATGATAACATTATATCACAATATTATATTTTTCTATATTTTGTATTTGGTAGAAATATAAAATTTTCAGTTCCTTTAAATTTGCTAATCGTTATACAATTATCTTTCAAAAATTTAAAATATTTTAAAAAGCAATATATTTATGATATAATAAATTTTATGTGAACTAATTAAGATCAAATTTCAGGATATTAACAAAATTTCGTGATTTTTTATAGTAATATAACTTTTATACGAATATTTTTTTAGTTTTTCTTTTTAAAAACCTAAATAGCAAATTTTCAATTATTAATTTATTAAGAATAGAGTTGTAATGAACCACAATAAAATTCTTTAAGCTTATCTAAGTGCCTTCAATAATATTTTAGAGAACGACCAATGAATGGCTCATCTATTAGATCATCAATTTATTAGAGCAAAAATCTTTTGACCATGATATAGAAGAAAAAACAAAATAGATTAATAATTGCATGATTCTAAAATTTTTATCTAAACCTCAAATTTTATCTTACAAAAATAAATATAAGTAAGAATCAATCTTTTCATCTACAAAAATGAAGTGAAGAAATTTTTCAAACATATTTGATATTTTGAATTTCTTGAGAATTTTGACTCGTATGGTCTACTAGTGAGAAAAAAAATTCAGTTCCGATACACCAACAATATGTATATTTTGAAATCGTTTCTGATAAAATTAAAATGTAGTTTAGGCAAAATAATTGAAAAATTTAGTAAGAAAAAATATCTTTTTTTTCTAGTAATTTTTCTCTTTTAATATATTTAATGTTTTAGGATAAAAGTTTTTTCTAGTAATTTAAATTTTACTTGAATATCTTATGTTTAGTTTTTTTCTTGAAAGCAATTGTCAAAATTTTATTTTTAAAACTATCTAAATAGATTTTTATAAAAACAAATCTCTTTTTATTGGTTATTTATATTTCTCAAAAAAAAAAAATTTTAAATTAATTTAATTTTTGCAACTTTTTTGAAAATCAATTTTTATTTTATTTTTTCTTAATATATTCGTATTTTTAAATATATTTCTTTATAGTAAATTAAATTTTATTTGAATAAATATATGTTTTGAATCTAAATGACAAAAACTTTAAATAGATAGATTCATTAAAGGTAAAGTGATAATCAACCATTTTGAAGATGAATGTGAGCACTTCGTACTTTTCTTTTGATATACAAGATGCCATACAATGTAATTGTTTACAAAACAAATGTTTGTTTGAAAAAAACTGTTGCAAAAATACTAATATAGATGTAATCAATTTCTAATTTTAAAAAGAAAATCAAATAATATAAACATTAAAAAAGTTAAAAATAAAATAAATTACTTTTATTTGTTGATATAAAAAAACAAAAGTCAAATAATTTTTTTAAAAAAAAAAGTTAAAGTAAATCTATTTCAAATAAGAGCTTCTTGCTAAACTAGACCCTTATTTGAAGTCAATTCCAAAACTAGACTCTTCTTCCTTTTTTTTTCAAAATGCCTTAAAATACACTTCCCAGCTTCTTTTTTCACAAAAATACCTAGCGCAGACTTCTCCTGTGAAGTCTGTTAGCTGAGTTTGAAAAACAATAACCCAAAGATTCTCACGTAATAATGAAAATGCCATCGTCTTCAATAGTTCCCAACCACTATTACCAAACAAAATTAAACTCTAAATGCTTCAAACAACCGAATTAAGTGATTTTAATGCTCTAAAACTGAGTTAAAAGCTCCATTTTTGTCGACCTCCTTTCTCATTTCAACCATTTAACTCTATAATATCGTTTTCAATATTTACCATCCATATATCTTGCGATTTACTAAGATGCGAGCATAATAACGCTTGGGTTGCTTGGGTATTGGTGGCGTGATCAGTTCTTGGCCATTTAAGAAGCTAAACACAAGCTCAAACCGAATCTTGGTAATTTTTGCTTTATTTTCTCCGATTTTCCAGAAGGCAGACTTCATGGGTGAAGTCTCAATAATCAACTGGGGGTTAATTTTGCAATTGACTTTTTGGGTCTCAGACTTCACGATTGAACCACGATGAAGTTCTCCTTTGAAAACAAAAAACGGTGTTTAGACTTCACCGTCGAAGTCTGCTTACAAGGGGTCTAGTTTTGCAATTGACCGTTAAGTCTGACTTTGTACAGAGACTTCTCCTGTGAAGTCTGCGAAAAAAGGCGGTTAGTTTTGCAATTGACCGAAAAATAATTTTTATCGAGACTTCATCTAAGAAGTCTGCATGAAAAAGGGGTTAGTTTTACATTTGACCGAAATTCCGAAACATTGACTATTGGTAGACTTCTCGTATGAAGTCTACAACCATCGGTAACTCTGGAATTTAAAAAATAAAATTTTTTGGTCAATTGCAAAAGTAACCCTTTTTCTACATAGACTTCTCAGACAAAATTTCATGTAAAAGTCAAACTCTGGTCAATTGCAAAACTATACCCTACTTTATGGGTAGACTTTGCCGAAGAAGTCTCTGAAGGCAAAAAGACTTCATCGAGGAAGTCTAAATACATAATAGACTTCACAGACACAATCCATTACCAAAAAGACTTCCTATATGAAGTCTACTAGACCCCAAACTGGTATAGACTTCTCTGACGAAGTCTCCTTGTGTAGCGAAGTCTGCTCAAAAAGTCAAACTCTGATCAATTGCAAAATTAGGCCCGTGCTTCAAACTTCACGGGCGAAGTCTTCTTCAGATAGCAAAGCAGACTTCATCGAAGAAGTACACTAAGAGACTTCGCATGTGAAGTCTCTAATGATAATTTCAATAAGAATGCAATTTTAGTCTATTTGTAATTAGTTTTTTTTTCTTGTCCTAACATGTGTGTTACGTATGACTTTTGATGTTTAAGAAATTTGAACTATTTTAATCGCATAATTATTTTTATATATTTTTTCTTAACTAATTAGGTGTTTAGGTTATAAACTTTAGACTTCACAGAGGATGTATGTGCGTAGACTTCGTTCGAGAAGTCTCTTGCACTATCTTTTTAAAAAATGGATTTGTATCATATATAATTTGCATTTTTGAGATTTTTTTTTTTACATGTGTATTAGTTATTGGTGTTGTTTATGTAATGAATTTCCATCTCATGTCATTTTTTTTTTTTATTTTTTTTTTTTTTTTTTTTTTTTTTTTTTTTTTTTTTTTTTTTTTTTTTTTTTTTTTTTTTTTTTTTTTTTTATTTTTTTTTTTACTTGTTTAATTTAACATTTTTTTTTTTTTTTTTTTTTTATATTCTATCTTAAATCGATTTTATGAATTTCTGATAATTATTTTTCAACAGACTTCACCTTTGAAGTCTACTGTCAAACTAATAGTTTGCATTTGTGTTGTTTCAAATGTTTTTCAGAAAATGGTTCAAGTACCTGCTATCTATGGAGAATGGGTGATGAGCGATTGTAAGTGGCATTTTGAGGTGATAATCCCAAAGGAGGGAGAATGTTATTCTTGAGTGATTCTTGTACACACCGTGAACTCATTGAGATGGCACTAACAGAACTATGAGCGGGACAGAACGATTCGTCGAGTTAACTTACTTGTTGCCGGATTCAATGTTGCAACTAACGGACACAGATGTTGATACGGGATATTTATCGTTTTCATTTCCCAAGTGTACTCATGTCATTGTAGTACTTGAGATGTCAATCCATAAGGGTTAAGATTGAAGCACCAAGAATGCAAGAAACTCTTAATCTAGAGCAAAAACATATTTTTGGTTTTTAAACAAAAACGAAATAACAAAGCTAAACTAGAAACAATGTAAGAAAGAAGACAAGACAAAGAAAACAAGACAAGAAAGAAAATAACACAAGACATTAGACATAATACACAAAACAAAGGTGTTGGATCATGAGCTAAGTTATTAATGAGATGATTACAATCAAACAATGAATCAATTGGAAGCATTAAACACTATCCTAGAACATGGAACACACATAAATAGATTAATCCACTCCCGTGGTATCAATCCCTACATCAATTATTGAAATGACAAGAACTCCCGTTCGCAATTCAAAAATCAATGAGCATTTATCACAAGTCCAATTAGTTCACTAATCACCCTACTCATCAACTCCCGTTGGATAGGATGTGAGAAGCTCACAAAAGATTCGGTTCAAGCAATTCATCTAACTCCTTCCGGGTGTGAAATGCTAAGCTCAAGAATTGAATGAACAAACCTAGTCAAGTACTAACACCGCTTACTCGAATCTATCCTAATGCATGGGATGAGACCAAAAATCTATCTAATCTAAGGTGTAGATCTAAATTCGGTTTGTCATGCCAAACTAGAACTACCCTAATCTAGGTGTAGTACAAAACTTTGGTTTATCATGTCAAGTCTAGCATTAAGAATCAACCTAAGTGAAGGATTTCTCCAAGATCATCCTAAATCTTCATTATCTAACCATCAAGACAAATGACCAATGATGCATAAACATTCAATTCACATTCATTCTTATGACATGGAACACTCAAGTAGACTAGCTCACTCTCATGATGCTAATCAATTTACATATCACTAATTAGGCTATTTTGTCACCCAACAACCTATTGCAACTAGGTGATCTATAATCATTAAGTATGAGTCCATATAAGTCAACAATTCATCTTAAACACAACATCCATTGGCTAAGAGTGAAACGCATGCTTGGAAAATTTCTAGACATTTCATCGAACACCTTGCGGGTGAGAAATATCCTAAGTTCTAGAATTGAGTGATCAAGTCATTTCTAGCATTGAGATCTTTCCTAACATGAGAACAAATGTTTATCTAAGCCTAGACATCAACAATCAATCATCAAATCATCCAAATCAAGCTTAACATAATCCAACAAAAAGTCAACTCACAAGAACCAAAAAGAAAAAGACATAGAAATCAAGAACAAAGACAAATAAACATAATATATAGATAGAGGTGAAGAAATCTTCTCTAAAGTGGCATGAATGTTGAAGAACAACCAAAATATCAAGAACAGAGTTAGGGTCGAAACCACTCTAAAAAGAAGAAAACTTAGTGAAAAATTAGGTTCAATGGTATTTATAGTACAAGGCTCGTATTTGGATTTTGTTTCCTTCGAAGCTGTATCGGTCAGCTCTGGTCGATACAGATGATCGGTACAGTCTCTGTCAAGTTCCTGCATTCTGTATCGGTCACAACTGCCCGATATGGATGATCGGTATTCCTCCTGGGCGAGTCGTCTTGTTTCATTAAGCTTGTACCGACCTCCCTTGGTCGATACACATGGTCGGTACAGTCCTCTGTCTCGACATGAAATCCTCATAAACTTGTATCGACTCAAAACGTCCATAACTTTTGAACCACAGCTCCAAATGCTTCGAGACCACTTCCATTGGAAAGCTAACTCAATTTTCTGTGACTTTCATGAAGATCTCCAAAGCTAAATCCCAAGGGAAGACTTTCGTATGAATCGATCTTTGAAGCACTTCAGATTGATCATTCATCGCTCCTATTGGTTCATTTTCCTTCGAACTCTATGCATTTCGTTTGATCCAAGCTACTCCAAAACACCTGAATAAACACAAAAATAACAAAAAGAAGATATAAAATAATCTAGGACATCTAATATGCAAGACAATACTGAATGAGACTTTAATGCATGAAAACATTCCAAAAATTGTACAAAGTGGGATTTAAACATATGAAAACTAGGCTTTAAAACATGTAAAATATACACTTATCAATTGTCCTACACCACCTATGCATGTCTCAAATGATAGACAAGTGCGGTCCTTGGTTGAGTTATGTAAAACGCATGTTGTACGCCTTTGTGTCTTGAGTTGTTTTGGTATGGCTAGTGGCAATGAGGTTGCTGGTGAAAGTGTTGACGAAGAGCTTGAGGATGTAGAAGAGTTTGAAGACGAATATATGGATATATCTGATGGTAGTGAGGTTAACGTCAACGACGACGATGATGATGATGATGATGTGGAAGAATCTCATGATGGTGAGGTTAAAGACGAATACCTTGAGGATTATACTGTGTATGGGAAAGTTAAGGATGAGGATGCTAGTGAAATTGATGATGATGATAATACGTGTCTTGTTGCGGAAGGTGGCTTTGTTGGTGAAGGCCCAAGATCCAACATGACATGGTCAGCCGGTATCTATACGACTGGGAGTTTTCCTACAAAGGATGCGCTTGTATCCAAGCTGCGGTTGACGGCGATAATGTCAAAATTTACGTTCAAAGTGCATAAGTCTTCACAAAAGTTATTTGTAGCCATTTGCGGTGTGAAAGGATGCAATTAGAGGATTAGAGCGGCTGTGAAAACAAACATAAAAAGGTTTTGGGTTATTGATCAAGAAGAAGAATAAGAGCTCTCATCCGTACGGACGTCCGTACGTCTGTACGGTCGCACCACGAATAAGGCCGAATGGCCTTGGGCTTGTGTAAGAGAATGTGTGAGTGTTTTAGAAGCTGGACTAGGCCTTGCAAAGGCCCATTCTTGTATTCAAAAAGGAGTGAAGCGCATATGAAGAAAGAGGAAGGAAGAAGATGACCGTTGGAGTGGTGTGGACCACTTGTGGTGTGGACCACTTTGGGAGTTGGGATTTGATGACAGCTCATTGTTTAGGTTTATCCATCATTCTCATTGTCTCTCATATATATATATATATGATGTAGCCTCCATCTATGTAAACACACACAACTTTATTCTCTTTACACCATGAAATCGATTTCAACATTTCTCTCACAATTCTTTAGTGTTCTTCATAATTCTTGTCCCTAAATCTCCCTAATCTTATTCTCTATTCTTTAATCCGCTTATTCTAACATGGTATCAGAGCATTCTTGGGCTACTTAATCTCTTTTCTCTCTTGTTCATTCGTTCGTTTCTCTCAATTCTCTCTTGTTCACTCATTCTTCCTTCATTCTCTCATCTTGTTCGATCTACTAAGCCTTTTGTCAAAAATCAGTGCAATTGGAAAGCAACAAGCCATTGATGATTCTGGTTACTCTCAAAGGAGAGAACTATCTGCTATGGTCTAGGACTACAAAGACAGCGCTTTGTGGCCGAGGTTTGTGGAAACATGTGGAGAAGTCTCTTGAAATTAAGGAGGTTGCCATTGGAGATGAGGAAAGGGCTGAAGAAATCATGGCCGAAGAGGCTAAATGGTTCCAAGAAGACCAAACCGTGCTTGCCATCATCCAAGGGTCCCTTGAAGCCTCCATCCTTGAAGCTTACTCCTATTGTGAAACGGCGAAGGAGTTGTTGGGAACTCTTCAACATGTCTATGGTAATGTCTCCAATCTCAGCCGAGTATTTGAAGTTAAAAGAGCCATCAACAACCTCAAGCAAGATGACATGGAGTTCACTAAGCACCTTGGGAGATTTTGGTCACTTTGGGCGGAACTTGAGATGCTAAGGCCAAGTACAATGGATCCGGCGGTTCTCAATGAGAGGCATGAGCAAGACAAGGTTTTTGGCCTCCTATTGACCTTACATCCATCGTATAATGACCTCATCAAGCACATTCTTCGTGCGGATAGACTCCCAAGCCTTGATGAGGTTTGTTCTCAAGTCCAAAGGGAGCAAGGGTCTCTCGGATTGTTTAGTGGAAGAGGAGAACTTCTACTTGCGAACAAAGGTCACTACAAGTAAGATGAAAGAAAGGTTTGGTGGTGTGATCATTGCAAGAAGAAGGGTCATCTCAAGGATTTGTGCTGGATACTCCATCCCCATCTCAAACCGAACAAGTTCAAAGAGAATCCAAGAGCACACCTCTCAACGGACTCCAAGGAAGAACAAGGTCAAGGACAAGCAATGGTGGCATCCTCTTCTCTTGGCGATGTGGTGCGGAAGTCTGATCTTGAAGCTCTCATTAGGTCCATTGCCTCACTAAAGGAGTCTGGTATCTCACTATTATCCCATAAACTCGCTACTCCTTCTACTTCTCTAGTTGTAGACTCGGGTACTTCACACCATATGATTAGCAATCCGAATCTCTTAGGGAATATAGAACCCGCTTTAGGGAATGTAATCATAGCCAATGGTGATAAGGTATCAGTTAAGGGAGTAGGGAATTTGAGATTGTTTGATAAGGATTCCAAAGCCTTCTATATGCCTAAGTTTACTTCTAACTTGCTATCGGTTAAGAAGGCGACTAATGACTTGAATTGCTATGCTATCTTTGGTCCTAATGATGTTCATTTTCAGGATATTAAGACCGGAAAGATACTCGGAGGAGGAGGCACCAAAGATGATCTTTATGTTCTTGAGAACTCATCACCGAATGCTTTTAATTCCATAGCTTTAAACTCTAGTAGTAGTATAGTTTGTTTGAATGCAATGTGGCATGCTAGGTTAGGACATCCTCATTCTCGTGCTCTTAATTTGATGATGCCTAATGTTTCTTTTGATCGTAGTAGTTGTGAGGCTTGTATTCTCGGTAAACATTGCAAGATTGTCTTTCCTAAATCAAGTACTATTTATGAAAATTGTTTTGACTTAGTTCATTCGGATGTTTGGACATCACCATGCGTATCTAGGGATAACAACAAGTATTTTGTTACATTCATTGATGAAAAATCGAAATATACATGGATCACCTTGTTGCCTTCTAAGGATCGTGTGTATGATGCATTTATAAATTTTCAAAACTATGTCACTAATCAATTTAAGGTGATATTAAGGTACTTAGGTCAGATAATGGAGGAGAATACACAAGTCATAGATTCCAAGACCACCTAGCTAAGCATGGGATCATTCACCAAACAAGCTGTCCATACACACCACAACAAAATGGAGTGGCGGAGAGGAAGAACCGACACCTAATGGAAGTGGCTAGATCAATGATGTTCCACACCAACGTACCAAGACGCTTTTGGGGAGATGCGGTCATGGCAGCATGCTATCTCATCAACCGGATACCGACTCGGATTCTTAAAGACCTATCTCCCTTTGAAGTTCTAAATAAAATAAAACCCTCTATTGACCACTTACGCGTGTTTGGGTGTGTTTGTTTTGTCTTGGTGCCAGGGGAACAAAGAAACAAGCTAGATGCCAAGAGCACTAGGTGTATATTCCTCGGGTACTCGACTACTCAAAAGGGTTATAAATGCTACGATCCTTCCACCAACCGGATGATGGTGTCAAGAGATGTAAAGTTCATTGAAGAACGTGGCTATTATGGTGTGAAAGATTGGGAGAAGCTAAAAGATCTTTCTAGCTCTCCATCCGATCGATCCGCAAGCCTAAGGTTCCTTCTTGATCACCTTGGAAATGATACGGATGGATCAAAGAAAGTCGGGGATGCACCACTAGACCAACCAAACAGTGGTGAAGATGAGGACAAAGGAATGGGCAGATCTGACCAAGAGATGAACTTGATTGAAGAACATTAAGATGCGGACTTGAGTCACTCCCAAGCCATGGATGAATCAGAAGTTAGTTCACCTTGTGATGAAGTAAATGAGGACAATTCCCATGACACCTTTACAAGCAATGAGGAAGTAGTGAATGAACCTCAAGTACTTAGAAGAAGTACACGGGTGAGAAAGCCTCCGGATTTCTACAACAATAATGCAGTAGCCCATCCAATCCAAGCAACTTGTTCGCTTGCCCTCTTGCCATCTGATCATCAAGCATTCCTAGGGAAAATTGATTCACACTTCATTCCCCAAACCTATGAAGAAGCCAAAGACAAAGAGGAATGGATGAATGCGGTAGGAGATGAAGTGGGAGCTATGGAATGGAACCACACATGGGATGAGAGTGATCTACCTCCAGGGAAGAAAGCCGTGAGCTCCAAGTGGGTGTTTACCATCAAATATCTAAGCAATGGGGACATTGAGAGATATAAAGCAAGATTGGTAGCTCGCGGGTTTACTCAAACTTAAGGGGAAGACTACACGGATACGTTTGCTCCGGTTGCCAAGCTTCATACGGTTAGAGTGGTGTTATCTCTTGCTACTAATCTCACTTGGGAACTTTGGCAAATGGATGTGAAAAGTGCCTTCTTACAAGGAGAACTAGAAGAGGAAGTATACATGACACCACCTCCCGGCCTTGAGGATACGGTAACTCCCGGTAAAGTATTAAGGTTGAGAAAGGCTATCTATGGCCTTAAGCAATCTCCGAGAGCTTGGTACCAAAAGCTTAGTTCCACTCTCAAAGATCGAGGCTTCAAACGTTCCGAGGCCGATCACACTTTGTTTACACTTCAAGGTCCCAATGGTATTGTTGTTGTACTCATTTACGTTGATGACTTGATCATCTCCGGAGACAACACGGAAGGTATAACATCTACCAAAGCTTTCTTAAAATCATCATTTGACATTAATGATCTTGGTGCTCTAAAGTACTTCCTAGGGATTGAAGTGTGCCGTTCTCCGGAAGGCCTCTTTCTTTCACAAAGGAAGTACACTCTTGATTTTTTGACCAAGACAGGAAAGCTTGGATCAAAGCTGGCCAAAACTCCACTTAAAGATGGCTACAAGGTCAACCGAAAGGGAGAGAAAGAAGATGAACCTTTTGCGGATGCACCTCAATACCGAAGACTAGTGGGTAAGTTGATATATCTCACAATTACACGACCTGATATTTCTTTTGCCGTGAATCAGGTGAGTCAACATTTGCAAAATCCCACGGTGTATCATTGGAGCATGGTGGAAAGGATTCTAAGGTATCTCAAAGGTAGCCCGGGTCAAGGTATTTAGATGGGAAAGAATAATATCTCATCCATGACAGATATCTTCACAAAAGCAGCAAGCCTCCAAGTTTGCAATCTCATCCATGACAAACTTGGCCTTGATGATCTGACCCGTCCTTGATCAAGTCCCCTCGTTCCCTAAACACGGTAATCATACTCTTTTTCCCTAAACACGGTTTTGTCCCATAGGGTTTTCCGTGTCTAGGTTTTTAATGAGGTGGTTATCATGAACAATCCAAGCTTAGTCTCCAAAGTCCTTTTGCGGCTAAGCTTGAGGGGGAGTATTGATCAAGAAGAAGAATAAGAGCTCTCATCCGTACGGACGTCTGTACGTCCGTACGGTCGCACCACGAATAAGGCCGAATAGCCTTGGGCTTGTGTAAGAGAATGTGTGAGTGTTTTAGAAGTTGGACTAGGCCTTGCAAAGGCCCATTCATGTATTCAAAAAGGAGTGAAGTGCATATGAAGAAAGAGGAAGGAAGAAGATGACCGTTGGAGTGGTGTGGACCACTTGTGGTGTGGACCACTTTGGGAGTTGGGATTTGATGACAGCTAATTGTTTAGGTTTAGCCATCATTCTCACTGTCTCTCATATGTATATGTTGTAGCCTCCATCTATGTAAACACACACAACTTTATTCTTTTTACACCATGAAATCGATTTCAACATTTCTCTCACAATTCTTCATTGTTCTTCATAATTCTTGTCCCTAAATCTCCCTAATCATATTCTCTATTCTCTAATCCGCTTATTCTAACATGGGTTACCTTGTACAAAAAAGATCATACTTGCAATGTGGCGGACCGAATCTCTCTGCGCAAACGTCATGCTCCAAGATATATTGATAAATTGTTTTATGATGAATGGGGAACAATCGATGGAGTAACGCCGAAGATGATTAGATCTGCAACCAAGAATAAATATGGTATGCAGATGAATTATACCACTTCCTATAGAGTTTTAATATTTGCACAACAATTGGTGAGGGGAATAGCAGAAGATGGATATGAGCAGCTGCCGTCTTATCTCTATCGCATCGGGCTAGCCAATCCCGGAACCGTCACTGATCTTGTGGTTGATGATCTAAACAGAAATATCTGTTTATGGCTCTTGGAGCGTCTATTACCAGTTTTCATTTTCTGAGAAGAGTTATTGTGGTGGATGGGTGTCATGCATATACGCATTATGATTTTAACAGATACATGTACGCCTTACGTGAGACGAAGCCCGAGCTTGCAGCTTACTTGGAGAACGCAGATGTGAAACTATGGGCCCGCGTTCACTTTCCAGGAGAACGATACAACATACAAACGAACATTGCTGAATCGATAAACTCCGCACTTAAGCCAGCTCGAGGATTTCCCATACCCTTTCTTTTGGAATTCATACGAGAGAAGCTAGGAAGATGGTTTTTTAAAAGGTGAGAAGACGCTATGAGTCTCACAACAAAACATAGCCAGGGAGTTGAATATTTAACATAATTAACATAATAAGAGAAATTAAAGGTAATTAACATAAAACTAAAGAAATAAAGTTCCAATCCATTTCAAAAGAAATTAAAATAAATAAATTAAAGGTTCGAAAATATAATTTACATAAATCTCCCTCCGTTTCATAGAAATCCAAAGGATCAGGTGCTCTTTGATCCTCCGGAAAAAGTTTCAAACATTTCTCGTGCCTTCTCATTGAAACGGTCCCGATCGGTTATGTAGACTTGAGCAATAGAATCCACAAACATATCTCTTTCACCCAACTTTGGCTTAGTCAACATCTTCACTAAAGCGTCAAATATTGTGGTTATGTTGTATTTGGGGCTCCAGTGCTCAAGTTGGAGCATCTTCAAGTAAATACTCCCGCGATCCACATTAGGTTGGTAGATCGCGGTGTTGAAACCAACCTACATTAACTAAACCGTCACGATATTTAAGGAATTTCCAATTACATGAAAATGACATATTCTATTACTAATTGTCCATATGTGTTTTACTAACTATTAAACATGCGTGTGTTCCCTAAGTTCTATTTGTGTAACTGGAATATGATCAAAACTTCATGTATGTAGGGGTTTTAGCGGGTAGTGTGGCGGATAATGAACAGTCACTTTGAAAACCCCTCCCTCATAAAAGGTGCCAATAGGGCCAAATAACGTATCCTCTCAGTGGAATATGTCATCGGCCACATGTCCTAAAAGAATTTAGTAAGAAATTAGAAGCTTGCATGAACTTTAATATTTGAAAATATTGAAATTAAATTTTGGTGAAGCTGTATAGAGATTACCTGCCGTGAAGTGAGAATGCGAATTCTTCAAGAGGTTCTTCAAACCTCTTTTGATGATTGTTAGCGTGTATGACATTTTTTTTTTAAAGAGATTTGACTCCTTAGATAGCAAAAGATGAAACTGTAATTTTTAGATCTACTCAGTAATAGTGATTCAAAGAAGTAGGTTGCGTGTTTTGAAGAAGAGTAATAATGATAAGAAGCGACGTTTCACGAAGGTCCGCTTTGTTTTGCGTGCTTTTTATCGAGAATAGAGAAGTCTAAATGAGAAGTCTCTAACTGGGAATCTTTACGAAGATGAAGTCTCCAGTAGATGTATGTGATTGAAGTCTCCTACATAAGTCTCTAACTGGGTGTTCTGTACGAAGATGAAGTATCCAGTAGAAGTCTGCGCTTGAAGTCTCCTAGAAAAGTCTATAATTGTGTGTATTTCATTTAACAAGATTTTGTATTTTTGTGGTTGTATTTCATTTAACAAGATTTATACAAGATTATACACATTTTTGTGGTTGTATTTCATTTAACAAAATTTATACAAAATATATGGTTAAATTATAAAAAATATACGGTTAAATTCTATACAAGATTTCAAAATATACGGTTAAAAGAGAAGCTCAGTCGTCGTATACATCCAAACCTTCATAACCGCGCTTCTAAGTCCCCGTTATGCCGAGTTCATCGTATATTTCTATAGCCAACTTCTCTCTTATGAACTTGATGTTCTTATCACACAAGCGGGTTTGATCAAATGGTATGCCAAGCGCATGACACTCGATGTACTTCAGGCAATACACTCCACAGCCACCATTCTGATGGTTTTTAGGAACTCTCGTCTGTGGAACCTGCTCGTATGTGTAGGGAACATAAGGGTACTTAGCTCTTTGATCCGTAGGAGCAAGAAGGTTTAAAAGATAAGTCATTATATCGCAAACAGTATATAATGCAGCTTCAATCTCCTCATCCTTGCAGATAGTTAGATCGCTGTCCCAAATAACGATGTGTCTCTTCTGAACATCAATCATTAACGCAACCCAATGCATAGCCTTGATGTTAAGGGAGGTGTAGATTTCATCCACATCTTTACCCCACATCTTTTAGATCTGCAGAACTCTGGTTGCTCTCCTGTGTAGAGATCAAATGCTCCAGGAGGTAGCAATCTGCCTAAACCCTTTTCATCACCATTGGTAAGAAATTCTTGGTACTTAGACTTCCACAACGTTTTGAAGATGGAATCAATGAAGCAGATTATGTCGCTCCTAAACCATTCTGGATGCTTCGTGAACCGTTATCTTAGTAGATTGATTCGAGCATCAATGTGCTGCGCGCAGTAAGCAAATAATTAGATATTGTAAAGGAACTTTACAAGTAACGATAAAAAAAAACAAAAGTCTCCATACGAAGTCTGAGAGTGAAGTCTGAGACTTCGCCCTCAACCTTCACTCTCAGACTTCACTATGAGACTTCACTCTAAGACTTCACTATGAAACTTCACTATGAGACTTCACTCTCAGACTTATTATACGAAGTCTCACCAGGTCCCAAAGCCATTTTGTGGGAGACCGCATCGTGCGGTACCAGAATGTGCTTGAGTCTTTCTCGAGTTTCTTCTTCTTCGTCTCTCTGTAAAATGAAGTCACACACACATTCAAAATCACGTCACATAAACTAGGTTTAAAAGGGTGCTTAAATAGTGCGACTTACGGGCAAGTCGCGAAGAAGGCAATTAGCTTGTTTTTTTTGTCCTTGTCAATATCACCAAAAGGGTTATAGCCATTGCCAGGTCGAAAAACCTACCTCTCTTTCTTCTGTAGCTGATCACTCATTTTCTTAGCCATGAGCAATGTTGCTTTCTCCTTCATGCTCTATTTTACTCTTTTTGCTTTATCAAACTCCATATCTACATCTTTGGAGTTATCCACCATCACAACACTTGACTCACTGCCCTGGTTAACACTACTCTGCATAGTTTGAAGAAAACATCGTTTTATTGCAATTTCCATTGGACANAGGTGACCTTCCTGATCTCTCAAAACCCCAGCTTCATCACGAGCGAGCACAATCGGATTGTTCATCTCTGCTTGTTTCTTTTGCTTTCTGATCGTGCGCTCTAAATCAGCTAGCTCTTTGTTAGATAGATTGGTCAACTGCTTGTTCTTGCTCCTTCTGGTTTCACGATGCTGCATACACCTGAAACACAGAAATCAAATCGCTTAATTATCAGGAATTAGAACGAGTATCGATCGATACCTGAAGGGTGTCGATCGATGCTCGACAACTTAGTCGAAATTCTAAACTGAAATCTAATGAAATTAGAGTCCCCGGCAACGGCGCCAAAATTTGATATGCTCAAATATAATACCCTAAAGTATCTAAGCAGTATCTGTAGTATTCTAGGGGTCGAACCACAAAGACTCAAGATGTTCACTCAATAAAATCCAGAATATGAATTAAGCTAAGCGAAATGAATGTAATCAAAAATAACAAAACAATTAAAACAAAGTAGTAAAATCAGTGGGGAAAACGCTAGGCTTAGGGAAATTTGCAGGTAAATCAGAATTGTCAATCATATCAAATGTCAGGAATGAAATAAGCTCCGCTCTTGAACTTGAAACACATATGTAAAGTAAACCAACTGTCGTTGCGAAAACTATCTATGTCTAAACCTAGAATTCCAAATTTCTTTGCAAATTCTATAAATTCAAACAAGCATTAACGGTCAAGTTCAATTGTTCACAAAATCCTAAACCAAATTTCTTTGCGAGTAGGTCTTTTGCTCACCAAATACTAGTTCAGGAAACTAATCACACTTTCGTGTCAATTAATCAACCTAATATCAGATTCTAGTTCGCGATGCTAGAATAAGCATTAATCTCAAGTCTAGGTGAAGAACTCTGTAGATTTTTTCTAACAATTAAATCTAATTTAACAATTCATCAAATACCTTTAAACAACCCTAAACCTAACAGGGAATCTACTCAGACATGGTGAATGAAACAAACATCATGAATAATATAGAAATCATAAAGTAAAATAGAGTAAGAATACAAAGAGGATTCAAGGTTCTTCTCCCAAAACTCAATTGCAAGAATACTCTCTCTCCAAGAATCAATCTCTTCTTTAGAGGCTGAAAAACCTAGTTTTATATCTAAAACCACGCTTTGGAGTTCATTGGAAAAATAAAGAAAACTTCTGATTTTCTTTGGGTCTTCTGAAGAATGCGCGTTCTGACTATTGGTATCGACCGACAGCGTGAATGGTATCGATCGATACTGAGATCTTCAATCGTGTTTCTTCCAGATGATGGTGTCAATCGACGCTGCATAGGTGTCGATCGATACTGAGCTTCAGTTCTCTGAACTGCTTCAGCTCCAATATGCTTCAGAAGCTTCCATAAATCCAATTTAGCTCCAGTTGTACCTACATCTTGAAAAGACTCCGAAAGACTCTAAAACTACTAAAAAGGACTCAGTAAAAGGACTTATATCATGGTTGAAAATGGGTAAAAACCATGACATATCAACTCCCCCATATTTAGTCTTTGCTTGCCCTCAAGCAAACAGAAAACCAAAACAGAGAAAGAGGATTGAAAACACGGAGACTCACTTGTTCTTGAAACATTGTAGTGATTTTTTTCCAAGCTCCCATATGTCACCTAATCAGTTTCGGATCTGACCGCCATGTACTTCTCCGTAGACAATTGCAGCTTCCCAGTATCCACACATTATCTCATAGCATCAATCATACAAAATCCTTTATTGGCGTTTCATCACTGTTGTTGATGTTCAGGAACGTTCTAGATTCCTTATGCGATATTGTGACTAAGGAACCACCCAAGTTTAATACTTTGATATGATTTTCCTCTCCCCCATACTTATCTCTTTTTATGCTCTTGATTTTGGATTAAGCTTCGCATATACAAATTAAGGTTTGAGACGCGAGTATTGATGGTGATTTCCACCAAATTCCCGGTTCTCCCCTCTCAAAGTATCAAATGTTTTAGTCTAATAACGGGGTCTTGGGAAATGTTCCTACCCCTCGCTTCAGACCTTTGTGTGATCATTCCTTATCCAAGTAGAAAAATGGGATCACAGGAAGTGTTCGTAGCCCTCTACTCGGCGGAAATCATTTCATCTTACATGCATTTTTTTGTTTGTATCAATGTGTGTCAAGGGAGAGGTATCACTACAAGAAAACAGGGTATTTGCGTCGTTTTTTTGCGTCGATTTAATTCCGTCGCTAAAAAGCATCGTAGTAGCAACGTTTTTGCGACGAATATTTGAATCGTCGCTAAATCGACGCAAATTTGCGACGTTTTAAATCGTCGCAACATCGTGGTAAATTTGCAACGATTTTGCGACGATTTAGCAAGACCATATAAAACTTAATTTATGTTTGTACTCTAAATATTTTTGTGAAAACTTAATTTATTTCTTGAAATGAAGTTTCTTAAGTTTATAAAAGTTTTACAATGTAATAGCAAAATAATTCAGAATTTTTAACAAATTTTTTTAATAAACTTTAACAAAAATTCGTTTAACAAACTTTAACAAAAACTTTAACAAACTTTAGCAAATCTGAAAATATAAAATAATATTAACGATTTGCGACGATTTAGCGAGGAATCGACGCTAAATCGTCGCAAACGTCAGTACGGGAGTTGCGACGATTTAGCGTCGATTCCTCGCTAAATCGTCGCAATATTTGGCGCAGAAATTGAGTTGAAAAAATTTAAAATTATTTTCGGAAAAATGGTCAAAATTTCGGCGCCAATCTTCGCAAAATCGTCGCAAAATTGGCGCCGAAATTTTCACCGGTGCCAATTTTGCGACGATTTTGCGTTGAATTTGCGACGGAAACAAAATCTATATATGCAACGCCAAACTTTTTCCCATTTCGCTCATTCCTCTCATTCCCTCTCTCCCATTCACTCACTCTCAATCCTCAAATAACTACAAGGTATGTTTTGTAATAATCATTTAAACATTTATTATTTTAGGATAGAAATATATTTGGTTTAGGATTAGAATATTAGAATAGGATTGGAATATTAGTATAGGATTGGAATATTAGAGTATGATTTAGAATATGATTAGAATGTTTGTATTTGGTTTGAAATATTATTTATTGATTATTAGAATAAGATTGGAATATTTAGAGTAGGATTGAATTGTTTAAATTTTGATTTTACATAATTTTATTATATTTGACTAATTAATTAATGTTATATTTTATTATATTAATTAATGTTTAAAATTTTTTTTTTTAGATGAGTAGACGACATAATCCCCCACATTATGCGGATTTTGTGGGATCACGAGCGGGTCCGTCTTCATCTCCGGGTGCATCTCGTCTAGGATCTTCTACGTCCGCTAGCGTACGGGCGCCTTTACAGATGTCACCGCCACCTCCACCACCTCCGGCATCACCACCACCACCAGTTGATGTACCAGTTCCTGCACCACCTAACCATGACACACTTATCGCTCGGGTCAACAGCCTTCTACGACAACCGGGACATAGTGATCTTGATCGATTGGATAAAAATCGACCTCCTAACACATTTTGGTAATTTAATAATTATTTAAAATAATTTTAATAATTTTATAATATATTTTTATTAATAATTTTTTTTATATGCAGGTTTACCGTAGATAATCGTGTTAATAGGAGCGTCGCAGATTGCATCAAGAATTACTTCGTCGAGCCGCATGCCAATTGGTCTCAGGCGCCCCGGTATATCAAAGATATTTGGTTCGAGATGTTTGCGGTAAAAGTTTTAATTTATTTTTCTCGTATTTTAAATTTTAAATTTATTTAACTATGATATTTTATTTAATTTGTTAATTTTTTTTTGTAGCAAAAATGGCATTGGGATGAAGGTATAACCGGAGACGTTCTCCGAGCTTTTGAGGCAAAGGCATTGAAACGCCTTGCTGGGACGGTTTCCAACTGGAAGAAGGAGTGGAAGAATAAGGGCGATGACGCAATGCCGCGGAGTATGGATCCTACTGTTTGGCGCGGTTTGGTTAAGTATTGGGAAGATCCTCATTCGCAGTCAGTAGCCGCTGGATGTTCTAAGGCACGGAACTTTGATCCTGACGGTTACGAACCACCTAAGCACACTGCGGGTCAGACGTCGTTTGCCGCAAAATGAATAACATTGGTAATATTTAATTATCAAATTATAGTAATTATAATTGGTAAAAATTTTATTTGTTTATCTAATATTTTTTGTATTTTCTAATTAGGCTAATGGAGGACAGCTACATCCTATTGTGCAAGTCATGGTCGAGACCCACAAGAAGAAGGATGGCACATTTGTAGATTCGCGGTCCGAGAAGGTCTACAACGATGTGAATGCCAGGGTTCTTGAGCGCCAGACCCAGCTGACCCAGACATCTCCAGGCGGTAGTTCCGTCCAATCTTATGATTTAACCGTCGACGAGATGGATACCATTTATAAAGAGGTATGTCTATTTTTTAAATCTAAATTATAATTTACTTTAATATAAAATTGTTAATTACAAGTTTTATTTTTTTTATTTCAGGTTGCTCCGAAGAAGAAGAACCGGGTTTTCGGAGTTGGTTCCATAGAAGATGTTCCGGCGGCATGTTCTTCATCATCTAGGACTCGTGTTTATGACGATCCTGCTCTCTTGCGGACTCAGTTATCCCTCGCGAACAACGAAATAGAAGCTATGCGACGACGACAAGAAGCGACGGAACGTGAGCTCTCAGGGTTAGATCAGCTGTTCGAGATCATCGCAGTTGACAACCCGGTCTTAGCAGAGGCGTTACGCAACAGACGACATGTCCAGCCACCACCTCCGAATGAGGACCAATCGACGGAATTCCAACAGGCTGCAGCGGAAGCGGCCAATGCGGATCTACTGGCGTTCGACCTCAGAAACGACGCTGATATTTAGTTTTTTTTTTTTTGTAATCTTAAAACATATTTTAATATTTATAAAAAAAAAAAATTATTTTAATTTTTAATTTTCAATTTTCGTTTTTTATTAATTATTGATTATTAATTATCAAAAATTTAATAAAAAAACAAAATTATTTAAAAATCGTTGCAAAATCGTTGAAAAAAAAAACCGATGCTAATTCGTTGCTAAAGTATTCGATGCAAAATCGTTGCTAGTTTTGCGTCGAATTAGCATCGAACAAAACCTAATCGTCGCAAAATCGTCGCTAATTTTTTGCGACGAGTTAGCAACGAAAATATGACGATGCAAATTTTGCAACTATTTAGCGACGTTTAAGTTTTTTTAGAACATCGTGGTTATTTCGTCGCTAAATCGTTGCTAAATTTGCGTCGATTTATCGACGTCGGTTTGTGTCGATTTAGCGACGATTCTGGTGGCGACGCAAATTTGCGTCGAATTTGCGACGATTTCTATTTTGCGTCACGCTGTTTGCGACGTTTTATATTTCGTCGCAAAATTGACGCAAACGCCGTTTTGCAACGATTTAGCGACGATTATGGACGTTGCAAAATGTCTGTTTTCTTGTAGTGTATACCATAATTTTCAAACTCATGGGTTCCTTTGTCAGATATGAATGATGAATCAAGTTCAGTGAATACCAACCTCATAAATGAAGTGCAAAATTGAGCTCAGGATTTAGAAGAAATATGCTGGAGACATGGGTGTTTTCTAGTCAATTGGTCAGTCTTTGGATTTTTCATTAGTCGATCTTAGAGTTGATTCTATGACATTGGTTACTTAAAAACAAAGTCGGAGCAATGGAATCAAGCAAAAGTTCATAATCTCCAACAGGTTTTGACTCAAGAAAACAAAATTTGATTCAAAGATGGCTGACTCTAAGAAAAACAAACACAATGTCAGTAAATACCTCCCCTAGACTTAAACAACACTGTCCCCAGTGTTATCTAGCCTAGAGAAAGCAAAAGAAAACAAAAGAACAGAATGGCTGAAAGGTTTCGCAAAGGTACCGTGTGTTTTTGTGGGTATCGATCGATGTTATAACGGTATCGACCGATGCGTGGTGAGTATCGACCGATACCAGTAATGTATCGATCGATACCAAGGCCCTTTTTCGTAAGACTGATGCCCAAAATCGTGTCCAGGGAAGCCAAATGTTAGATGAAAAACTGTTAGATCACTAGAGCACAAGTTAGAAGCAACAGAGTGATAAGATAGCCATAAGTTCAATGAGTACTGACAATGAGATAGAAAAGTTCAAAATGAAAGACAAACAAAATAAAAGAAACAGGGAAAGGGAAATCGTGAAACCCAGGGAACAGAGTCTAGTCATCAGAGTCATCGGTGTCGGACACAATGTAGCGGGATGAAGGGCTGGGTGTGGAGGAGTGTGCATCCGTAGATGACATGCAGCGGCAGTGAGAGACAACGGCCCAGATGCTCTGTAGGCTACCCATGACGTACCTCTGAAAGGAGGCGGTCTCCATCGGCAGATCCGGTGGTGGAGGAAATGAAGGGGCAGGAGCAGATGTCTGGTGGCGCAGTGAACGGCGGGGCTGACTTCCAGCAAAGTCATCTGCGGGTGCTGCATCAGCATCGACCAGAGTGGATGGGAGACATGGTGGAGCACATACACGTGTAGCCGGAGCAACCGAAAGCAGGCTGGAGTCTGGATCAAAGCGCAGCTTGGAAACATCGCCTGCAATGGTGGTTAGAGCACGGTTGGGCAGTTACACAAAGAGCTCACTGTCGGTTGTAGGAAGACACCAACGGTGGGTTGGCTTCAGCCAACGCATGTGATGCATATGCTGCTCGTCCATGAGAGAGAGAGCTATGACGATCGAGCACTCTGAAGTGGAGATGTCGAAATGCTCGAAGATGGGAGTGAGGAGGCTGCCAACCGACTCGGTCTTCTGCGCAGAAGAGTAGTTGTGTCCAGAGAATGTCTTGGTCTTCAGAGAGACTAGGTGGTGCGCAAAGACGGCTCCCATGTTGACCACGAGGTTCAACTCGGGCCACTCATATCGATCCTCAGGGATGAGGTCGCCGACAGCCTTGTATAGTAGGATCAGCTCTGATATCCTCAATTTGTTTGGCTCCATCTTGCAAAGGAGAGTGTTGCTCAGAATACGGATGATGCAACGAAAAGTGGGATGGCGAACGTCCATCTGCGTCGTAGTCTTGGAGTGATATGCTCCCAGACCAATGTGTCTCCAGAAGACATGCACATCATTAAACTGGGGAGGCAGAGCTACCTACTGGGGATCGCGGTCGAAACTGTAGATGTCGCAGAGATCGGGGATTGGTAGCCTGTAACGGATCCCTCGAATCAGGAAGGTCAGAGTGCCCTCCAAAGCATTGCGGTGGACCTCGTCTCTGTAGTAGACTCGTGCTGTAGCGAGGAACTGGCGAACAAGGTCGGGGTAGAGATCGTACTGCCGCGAGTATAAAGTCCCTAAACCGATCTTATCGAGCATGGCAGAGAGATCCACGTCGATACCCAGACGACGCATGGTGTGAGGACCGATGAAGCGCGTAGAGATCATTGCAACATGCAGCCACTCATTGTAGAACAACGTGTCGTAGTAGTCCCACTCCTCGGCGATAGGCCTATAGATGTAGGCGTCGCTCTCGGTCTCCTCTTTGGGCAAACCTGCCCAGTCACGGCTCGGGATAATCCTCTTCCCCTCCAACTTAGGCCAGGGAGGACTAGCAGCAACAACAGGGGCAGAGGGAGACGGTGAACGGCGTGGCGCAGCTCTCAGGTCGCTGATGTGGACCTCAAGGAAACTCTGGGGACCTGTGGCATCTGTGAAGCCACCCTTCAGAACCCTGTTACGATCCCTAGTCAGAACAGCTGTGACGATGCCGGCATGCCAGAATGATCCGCAGAAAGCTTCCACCTCGTCTTGGAGGCTGAACTCACGGCGTGGAGGGTTAGAGCCGGAGGCTTCGGCATGACGTGCCTTCTTGCGAGGAGCCATCTGTGAATCAAAAAAGGGCCAATACCAAATTATATAACAACATCATACAGGTATTGCACAAAAGCAGAGGAGTAATTCAACATATATCAACAGATCCAGTGTACTCCAACTCAATCATCATAACATATTAACGAATTTCTCAAGTTACTCCATCCCTATCATTTTCTATCCCATTCCTCTAGAGCTAACCACGACAGGAGACAGAGCAGGAAATCAAAAGCAAAGGAAATAGAAATCATGATATGCCAAACCTGCCAATGAATCCAACAGTTAGGGTTTCAAGTGCATTACCTTGTAGATCGAAGGATTGAGTAGTAGGATGATAATGAGGGAAAAAATCCGAGTGGAATAGGGTTTAAAATCGAGCAAAATGATGAAGAAATGAAGAAATGGTGAGAGAGAGAGTTTGAAAGAGACGGTGGCGTCGATCGATGGAGAAATAAGAGAGTGAAGAAGAAAACCCGAGGGTTTTATAGAAAAACTTACCTGGGTGCTGGGTATCGACTGATACCGTAAGTGGTATCGATCGATGCTCGCGTCATAATAGCACAGTTTTTCTTTGGTCTTGGTATCGATCGATACTACATGGGTGTCGAACGATGCTTGTCGTCTAAACCTGGTTCACGTGAAGACACAAGACAAAAACAAAAATGAAAATCAAAGGAAAAACTTATGTACAGACTCACCAGTGGGTTGCCTCCCACCAAGCGCTTGTTTAATGTCCTTAGCTTGACATTGGGATTAGTCAGGCAGCTGGTGGTTCAGCCAGAGGTAGTATGTGGCCATCTGGAATGGTGGCTTGCGCCCAATAGTGTTTCATCCGCTGTCCATTGACAGTGAACGCTTTTCCCTCAGCACTCACCAATACCAATGCACCGTGTGGGCGGACTTCTTTGATTGTGAAGGGACCTGACCAACAAGAACGCAATTTCCCAGGAAATAACTGTAAACGAGAGTTGTACAGAAGTACCTAGTCATTCGGTTCAAAGTGGCGAAAAAGGATCTTCTTGTCATGATAGGCTTTAGTCCTTTCCTTGTACAGCTTGGAGTTCTCATAGGCGAGGTGTCTGATCTCATCCAATTCATTCAGCTGAACCAATCGCCTTTGAGCAGCAGTCTTGATGTCGAAATTCATCAACTTAGTAGCCCAGGCTGCTTTGTGCTCGATCTCAACTGGAAGATGACATGCCGTCCCGTACAGCAAATGGAATGGTCTGGTGCCCAGTGGTGTCTTGAACGTGGTCCGGTAAGCTCAAAGAGTGTCGTCAAGTTTCACTGCCCAATCTTTTCGTGTTGTGCCAATTGTCTTCTCCAAAATCTCTTTGATCTGTCTGTTGGAGACCTCGACTTGTCCGCTGGTCTGAGGGTGATAAGGTGTGGCGACGCGGTGATGCACGCCGTACTTTCTCAGCAGCTTTTCGAAGATCCTGTTGATAAAGTGAGTGCCACCATCACTTATAACAACTCGAGGTATTCCAAATTGAGGGAAGATAATGGTCTTGAACAGTTTCAAAACGACGGAGGAGTTGTTGGTAGGACTAGCAATAGCTTCTACCCATTTGGAGACGTAATCGACGGCAACCAAGATGTACTTATTCTGTCGCGATGGAGGGAACGGTCCCATAAAATCAATGCCCCAACAATCGAAAACTTCTACTTCAAGTATGAAGTTCTGTGGCATCTCATGTCTCTTACTAATCTTCCCTATTCTCTGACACACATCGCAATGTGAAATAAAGCATGAGCATCCTTGAACAGTGTAGGCCACCAGAAACCAGCTTGCAGAACCTTAGAAACCGTTTTGAAATTGGCGAAGTGCCCAGCATACTAAGATCCATGGCAGTGGTACAGAATTTCCGGCACTTCAGTCTCAGCTATACATCTTCTGTAAATCCCATCAGAACAGTGCTTGTTCTGCAGTCAAAACAGCACTGGAAGATAGTTGGTATCGACCGATACCGAAGGAGTGTCGATCGATGCTGACATTTTGGATTGTTTGCAAAATTTTGAGAAGGTGTCGATCGATGCCTCTAGGGTGTCGATCGATGCTTATGGTTTGCAGTGGCAGAGTCGAATCAGAGTTATGTCGAATTCCAGTTTCTATGAAGTAGATTTTCTCCTCAGGCAAGGAATCATCAATAGGAACGGCATCATCGATCTTCATTTGTGAGAGATGGTCTGCAAACTCCATTCTCCATTCCTTTCTTAGGGACAACATGAACTGGACTGACCCAACTGCTGTCAGAGATGGCATAGATGATTCTTTCTTCCTATAGTTTCATGATTTCTTTCTTTACCATTTCCTTCTTTTTTGTGTTAAGCTTCCTCTGATGCTCTATCGAAGCTTTCGACTCATCCTCCAAATGGATCCGATGCATGCATAAATCTGGGGATATACCTGAAATGTCATCAAGAGAATAGCCGAGAGCTTTGCGATACTTGCGCAGTAAAGCGACCTCTGCATTGTTTAAAGAAGAATTAACAATCACAGGATATGTAGAGTTGGGGCCAAGAAAGACATACCTCAGGTTGGCAGGGATGGTTTAAGATCGAGTTTAGGAGCTCTCTCCTCACTCCAATTGTCGAACAAATCAGATCAGGCACAAGAGACAACCAGCTCCGCGGGAAGAAATAGTTGGTGTCGATCGATGCTCTCTATGGTATCGATCGATGCCTTAGCACTACTGTCAAGTACCGTGGCGTACCCAGCAGCAACCTCACTGGAACCTATCTCTGTGTCAGCCGAACAAACCAGTGCTCTCTCCAACGGGTTCTCAGGGTGTTGTCGCATGATGTACTCATCCGATATATCACTGAAGGTATCGATGAAGAATGTCTGCCCATCTATGGTTGGCTTCTTCATCATCTTTTCCATGTTGAAGGTCATGATCAGATCACCAATGTTGAGGGATATTCTCCCATTCTTGCAGTCGATCAGGGCGCCTGCTGTGGCTAGGAAAGGTCTGCCCAATATCAGTGGATCTCTTGGTTCAGCATCGTACTCTAGGACTATCAAATCAGTCGGAACTAAGCAGTCTCCGATCGTAATTGGAAAGTCTTCGAGTAATCCTTCGGGAAATCGCACTAAGCTGTCAGCAAGAATCAAGGAGATCCTAGTATGTGTGAAGTCTGTCATCCCCATTCTCTTGGCTACCGAGTATGGCATGAGGTTTACACTGGAACCAAGATCGCAAAGGGAGCGTTCGAACCTCTTAGTGAAAATTGTGCAATCCAATACAAAACTTCCAGGTTCTGGTAGTTTTTCTGGAATTTTGTTGAGAAGAATTGCACTGCACTCGTGAGTGATTCGCAGTACTCCTTCCTCAAGATTCACATTGCTTGACACCATCCTCTTGATGTACCTTCTGAAAGCCGGTGAAGTCATGATAGCATCGACGAACGGGAGTTCAACAACCAACTTTTCTAGCATTGCCTTGCATCTGGCCTCTTCTATTTCTTTCTTAGTCTTGGCAGGGGGTCGAGGGAAAGGTATCTTAGGAACGTAGACTCTCCCAATGTGTCCTGTGGACTACTTCCTCTCGATGTCTGGACTGGTATCGATCGACACTGGGGGAGTGTCGATCGATGCTTGTGGTTTTGCGATTGGTTCTGCAGAACGTTGAACGTTTTGGTGTTCCGATATCTTTCGTAGGATGAGTTCGATCCACTAGGTTGTTCAATTTGTTCAGTAATGGGCAACGATCGATGTTGAGTGGTATCGACCGACACTGGGTGAGTGTCGATCGATACTGGAGCAATTCCAGGAATCTCATCGTCATCGTCATCGTCTCCAGCAAGATCGACGAGCTGCTTCGGAGAGTAGGTTTTCTTGACCCCTGGAATGACCTCTCTTCCACTTCTCAAGGTAATAGCGTGAACGTGTTACCTTGGATTCACCGTTTTCCTGGAAGGAAACCAACCTGTCTCTTAACTGTTTCTGCAGTCTGGGCAACCTGAGTTTCCAGCTTCTTCTGATGAATGTTAAGAGCTTCGATATTTCTATTCAGGTCAGTGTACAAGGCATCCATCTTTCCTGAGTCTTGGGAGGTGGTGTCTGGTAAGATGAATTCCCATAGGTGCGAGTGTACCCACTGTTCTGAAATGGTTTCTGAGCAAAGGAGTTTGCTCCAAAATTCGCAGACTTAAAAGTCAGACTTGAATCCTCCTCTCTGAGAGTTGTTGGTGAAACCGCGGTTGTACGACAAATTCTGAAATCCATTACCACCAATGTAGTTGACATCCTCTGCTTCACCTTCATCGACGTTCTCGACTTCTTCAGCATAATGCACTGCCTTCTGCTGCTTGCCCATCAACAAATTGTGAACCGAATCCAGCGTCGCATGTACCTCAGCAATCTGCAACCCGTCGACGTTCCCATTCTGCTTCTTTCGCTCGTCGTCGGCGTTCTTGGTGCTGTTGCTAGATGCCAAGTTCTCAATCAGTATGTAAGCATCTTCAGGATACCTCGTGTTGAAATTTCCATTGCTTGCAGTGTCCAAAGCCATCTGATACCTCCAATCGATCCCTCTGAAGAAGATACCCAATAACTGGACTTGTGAGAAACAGTGGTGAGGACAATCCCTCTGATAAGACCGAAATCGAACCAAAGCAGCCTTGAATGCCTCAGTTGCTCCCTGAGAAAACTGGGAGATCTTGTTCCTGAGCTCTTTGGATCTCGCATCATCATAGAAATTGTTTAGGAATGCATTCTTAGTCTCCTCCCAAGTAGTCAGAGATCTTGGAGGCAACTGCTTCAACCAGTAAGCTGCATCTCCACCAAGAGAGTATGGGAAGAGCTTACAGAAGAGGAACTCATTGGGCACTCCATTGTACTTGATACTTGTGACCAAATCTTCGAACCTCTCGATATGATCCATGGGATGCTCGTGAGAAAGACCATGAAAAGGGTGCTAGCCTAAAAGAGTGTAGTATACATGCTTCAGCTCAAAGTCGTTTCTCTGAAAAGTGGGAATACGAATCGCATACCGATTGGCATAAAACTGGTCTGGTCTGTTGTACTCCCCAAGTGTTCTGGCGCAATTTACCAGAACATTCCCAACATTCCCACGCACAGCCGGTGGGATAATCTCATTCGCTACCGGTGCAGGAGCAACAACGTTTCCTTCGGCATCAAGCCTCTGTCCCTGCTCGTCACACAGGTGACCTTCCTGATCTCTCAAAACCCCAGCTTCATCACGAGCGAGCACAATTGGATTATTCCTCTCTACTTGTTTCTTTTGCTTTCTGATCGTGCGCTCTAAATCGGCTAGCTCTTTGTTAGATAGATTGGTCAACTGCTTGTTCTTGCTTCTTCTGGTCTCACGATGTTGTATACACCTGAAACACAAAAATCAAATCGCGTAAGTAACAGGAATTAAAACGAGTATCAATCGATACATGAAGGGTGTCGATCGATGCTCGACAACTTAGTCGAAATTCTAAACCGAAATCTAATGGTGAAATTAGAGTCCCCGGCAACGGCGTCAAAATTTGATATGCTCAAATATAATACCCTAAAGTATCTAAGCAGTAGCTGTAGTATTCTAGGGGTCGAACCACAAAGACTCAAGATGTTCACTCAATAAAATCCAGAATATGAATTAAGCTAAGCGAAATGAATGTAATCAAAAATAACAAAACAATTAAAACAAAGTAGTAAAATCAGTGGGGAAAACGCTAGGCTTAGGGAAATTTGCAGGTAAATCAGAATTGTCAATCATATCAAATGTCAGGAATGAAATAAGCTCCGCTCTTGAACTTGAAACACATATGTAAAGTAAACCAACTGTCGTTGCGAAAACTATCTATGTCTAAACCTAGAATTCCAAATTTCTTTGCAAATTCTATAAATTCAAACAAGCATTAACGGTCAAGTTCAATTGTTCACAAAATCCTAAACCAAATTTCTTTTGCCTCACCAACACTATAGTTTCGCAGGAACTAAAATCACACTTCGTGTCAATTAATCAACCTAAGCAGCCAGATTCTGTTTCCGCGACGGCTAGAATGAACATTAATCCAAGTCTAGGTGAAAGCCTACAGGAATGTACTCAGACATGTTTCTCTGATTTTCTTGGGTCCTTCTGAAGAATGCGCATTCTGACTATTGTATCGACCCGACGAGCCGGTGAGATGTATCGACTCGATATTAGATCTTCAATCGTGTTGTGATGGTGTCGATCGACGCTGCATAGGTGTCGATCGATACTGAGCTTCAGTTCTCCGAACTGCTTCAGCTCCAATATGCTTCAGAAGCTTCCATAAATCCAATTTAGCTCCAGTTGTGCCTACATCTTGAAAAGACTCTGAAAGACTCTAAAACTACTAAAAAGGACTTATATCATGGTTGAAAATGGGTAAAAACCATGATATATCAGATAGACGAGCTTTCTTCAAACTACCCTCTTCAGGAGCTTCTAGCTCTCTCTTAATGCCATGATACGACTCATCCTTCACCTCATCATTAACCTCATCCTTCACCTTCAAAGGAACCTTCACCTTGTTTTCCTTGAAGTTTGAGGGCAACACACCCAAAGATGGCCAGTGTCCTTTTTGCCACTGCCAAGGATTCATTGAGAATCGTCCATACATTGCTTTCATAATGTTGACAATTCTCTCATCCTCCTCATCATCATCCCACCGTGGGAACATCTCCTCAAATGCTTAGAAGACAAAGCTGCAGATTCTGGTCTACAAACATAAAAATGAATAGAGGGAGATCAGATAATATAATAACAAACTTCATGTGTGAAATCTCAAAAAACTTTCTAGAAAGATGTCTCGAATGACACCATAGATTAGAACTTTGATAATATACCTACTTGAGGATGCCATTTCTGAGGTTTTTCCTCCCTCTTGATCCTTTCTAAGCTAGAAGAGGTGGCGTTGGGTCACCGAGGAGAGGATCTCCCACCTCTTTTGCAAAGTCCGATAGGGCATAGTAAACCCAGGACTGCAACGCTTGGACAAACCCGCTGATGTGATAAGTCATGGAGATATCTGCAGCCTTCACCGATGAAATCAAAATCTTGAAAGCTACTCTTTCCCAAGGGTATGCAGCAAACTTGTCCAGATCCATCACCAGCCTAGCAAGGTTTACTATGATGCCCTTATGGTGAGGGTGAGCATCAATGCAGCTGGCAAGGATGGCTAGATAACCCAACCTCACGCGATCTTCCAGATCCCAGTGAGTACAGCGTCTACACGCTGATACAAAGTCTTCATAGCTTGGTCCAACCGCCACATTGACTCCAAGCTTTACCCAAAACTCTCTCATTTCATCCGTGATCTCAGCCTCAGGCTCTGAAGTCATAAGGTTTTCAACATATTCGCAGTTGAGCCCGGTGATGTGTTCAAACTCGTTTATAGAGAATCTCATTGGGACTTCACCAACTAGACTCCAAATCTCATGCTTCTTGAAGCATACAAGTTGGAAACCGAGCATATAGTGGACCAACCTTGATGCCCATGCGAAATGTTGCTTGTGGTAAATTAGGAAGACACCCAGAGGGGAAGTCCAAATCATCTCCCATTCAGCTAGAGGTAGTGCACCCTTGACAACTACAAGAAGCTTAGGTGTTCCACTGTAATAGCCTATACGTTTTTCAAGCTACGGCTCAGCGTCTTTGGTGAAATGCCTGGGTGGAAACTCAGGCATATGGTGAACATCCTCCTTTGGTTCATATTCAGTTATTTTGCACGAAAGAGCCATATTACAAACCTATGTCCCAGAAGAAAAAATAGGAAGTTAGATAGTTGTGAAGTGTACGAGACTTCGCCGGTGAAGTCTTCATATAGACTTCCCTTATGAAGTCTCCAACACTGTAGTAAATCCGATATCAGAAAAGGGACAGACGAAGAGACTAAACTGAAATATAATTTGATAAGATGAATAAAGATTGAATATGTGAATAGACAGCTGCGATTCCCAGATCTGCGAATAAAATAAAAGATAAGATTAAATATAGAAAAAGAAAGAAGAAACAGTTCAAAGATATAGTAGAGAGAGGGTGTCGTCGTAGAGAGAGGGTCTCTTTTGCCGTAAGTTATCGATTTTCTTCCTCCCAGCGGACGACACACTCTCTCTACTCTTTCTCTGAACTGTTTCTTCTTTTTTCTGTATCTAAACCCATCTTTTATTTTATTCGCAATTCTGGAAATCGCAGACTTCATTCACATCTTCATCTTCATCTTCGTACAGCTAATCAAATTAAATTTCAGTTTAGTCTCTTCGTATGTCCCTTTTTACTAGATTGTTCGAGACTTCATAAGGAAAGTCTATATGAAGACTTCACCGGCGAAGTCCATACACTTCACAGTCATCTAACTTCCCGTTTTTTCTTCTGTGACATAGGTTTGTAATATGGCTCTTTTGCGCGAAATAGCTGAATACGAATCGAAGGAGGCTATTAACCATATGTCAGAGTTTCCACACAAGCATTTCACCAAAGACGCTAAGCCGCAGCCTGAGAAAAGTATAGGCTACTACAGCGGAACACCTAAGCTTCTTATAGTTGTCAAGGGTGCAATAACTCGTGGTGAATGGGAGAGGCTTTGGACTTCCCCTCTAGGTGTCTTCCTAATGTACCACGAGCAATATATCGCATGGGCATCAAGGCTGGTCCACTATATGCTCAGTTTTCAACTTGTATGCTTCAAGATGCATGAGATTTGGAGCCTAGTTGGTGAAGTCCCAGTGAGATTCTCTTTAAACGAGTTTGAACACATCACTGGGCTCAACTGCGATTATGTTGAAAACCTTATGACTCCGGAGCCGAAGGCTGAGATCACAGATGAGCTGAGGGATTTTTGGGTAAAGCTTGGAGTCGATGTGGCTGTTGGACCAAGCTATGAAGCCTTGGTATCAGCGTGTACACGCTGTGCTCAATGGGATCCGGAAGATCGAGTGAGGTTGGGGTACCTAGCCATCCTTGCCAGGTGCATTGATGCTCACCCTCACCATCAGGGCATCAATGTGAACTTTGCTAAGTTGGTGATGGATCTGGACAAGTTTGCTGCATACCCTTGGGGAAGGGTAGCTGTCAAGATTATGATTTTCTCGGTGAAGACTGCTGATATCTCCAGGACTTATCACACCAGCGGATTTGTCCAAGCGNGTGATGGTGTCGATCGACGCTGCATAGGTGTCGATCGATACTGAGCTTCAGTTCTCCGAACTGCTTCAGCTCCAATATGCTTCAGAAGCTTCCATAAATCCAATTTAGCTCCAGTTGTGCCTACATCTTGAAAAGACTCTGAAAGACTCTAAAACTACTAAAAAGGACTTATATCATGGTTGAAAATGGGTAAAAACCATGATATATCAGATAGACGAGCTTTCTTCAAACTACCCTCTTCAGGAGCTTCTAGCTCTCTCTTAATGCCATGATACGACTCATCCTTCACCTCATCATTAACCTCATCCTTCACCTTCAAAGGAACCTTCACCTTGTTTTCCTTGAAGTTTGAGGGCAACACACCCAAAGATGGCCAGTGTCCTTTTTGCCACTGCCAAGGATTCATTGAGAATCGTCCATACATTGCTTTCATAATGTTGACAATTCTCTCATCCTCCTCATCATCATCCCACCGTGGGAACATCTCCTCAAATGCTTAGAAGACAAAGCTGCAGATTCTGGTCTACAAACATAAAAATGAATAGAGGGAGATCAGATAATATAATAACAAACTTCATGTGTGAAATCTCAAAAAACTTTCTAGAAAGATGTCTCGAATGACACCATAGATTAGAACTTTGATAATATACCTACTTGAGGATGCCATTTCTGAGGTTTTTCCTCCCTCTTGATCCTTTCTAAGCTAGAAGAGGTGGCGTTGGGTCACCGAGGAGAGGATCTCCCACCTCTTTTGCAAAGTCCGATAGGGCATAGTAAACCCAGGACTGCAACGCTTGGACAAACCCGCTGATGTGATAAGTCATGGAGATATCTGCAGCCTTCACCGATGAAATCAAAATCTTGAAAGCTACTCTTTCCCAAGGGTATGCAGCAAACTTGTCCAGATCCATCACCAGCCTAGCAAGGTTTACTATGATGCCCTTATGGTGAGGGTGAGCATCAATGCAGCTGGCAAGGATGGCTAGATAACCCAACCTCACGCGATCTTCCAGATCCCAGTGAGTACAGCGTCTACACGCTGATACAAAGTCTTCATAGCTTGGTCCAACCGCCACATTGACTCCAAGCTTTACCCAAAACTCTCTCATTTCATCCGTGATCTCAGCCTCAGGCTCTGAAGTCATAAGGTTTTCAACATATTCGCAGTTGAGCCCGGTGATGTGTTCAAACTCGTTTATAGAGAATCTGACTGGGACTTCACCAACTAGTGTTCTTGAAGCATACAAGTTGGAAACCGAGCATATAGTGGACCAACCTTGATGCCCATGCGAAATGTTGCTTGTGGTAAATTAGGAAGACACCCAGAGGGGAAGTCCAAATCATCTCCCATTCAGCTAGAGGTAGTGCACCCTTGACAACTACAAGAAGCTTAGGTGTTCCACTGTAATAGCCTATACGTTTTTCAAGCTACGGCTCAGCGTCTTTGGTGAAATGCCTGGGTGGAAACTCAGGCATATGGTGAACATCCTCCTTTGGTTCATATTCAGTTATTTTGCACGAAAGAGCCATATTACAAACCTATGTCCCAGAAGAAAAAATAGGAAGTTAGATAGTTGTGAAGTGTACGAGACTTCGCCGGTGAAGTCTTCATATAGACTTCCCTTATGAAGTCTCCAACACTGTAGTAAATCCGATATCAGAAAAGGGACAGACGAAGAGACTAAACTGAAATATAATTTGATAAGATGAATAAAGATTGAATATGTGAATAGACAGCTGCGATTCCCAGATCTGCGAATAAAATAAAAGATAAGATTAAATATAGAAAAAGAAAGAAGAAACAGTTCAAAGATATAGTAGAGAGAGGGTGTCGTCGTAGAGAGAGGGTCTCTTTTGCCGTAAGTTATCGATTTTCTTCCTCCCAGCGGACGACACACTCTCTCTACTCTTTCTCTGAACTGTTTCTTCTTTTTTCTGTATCTAAACCCATCTTTTATTTTATTCGCAATTCTGGAAATCGCAGACTTCATTCACATCTTCATCTTCATCTTCGTACAGCTAATCAAATTAAATTTCAGTTTAGTCTCTTCGTATGTCCCTTTTTACTAGATTGTTCGAGACTTCATAAGGAAAGTCTATATGAAGACTTCACCGGCGAAGTCCATACACTTCACAGTCATCTAACTTCCCGTTTTTTCTTCTGTGACATAGGTTTGTAATATGGCTCTTTTGCGCGAAATAGCTGAATACGAATCGAAGGAGGCTATTAACCATATGTCAGAGTTTCCACACAAGCATTTCACCAAAGACGCTAAGCCGCAGCCTGAGAAAAGTATAGGCTACTACAGCGGAACACCTAAGCTTCTTATAGTTGTCAAGGGTGCAATAACTCGTGGTGAATGGGAGAGGCTTTGGACTTCCCCTCTAGGTGTCTTCCTAATGTACCACGAGCAATATATCGCATGGGCATCAAGGCTGGTCCACTATATGCTCAGTTTTCAACTTGTATGCTTCAAGATGCATGAGATTTGGAGCCTAGTTGGTGAAGTCCCAGTGAGATTCTCTTTAAACGAGTTTGAACACATCACTGGGCTCAACTGCGATTATGTTGAAAACCTTATGACTCCGGAGCCGAAGGCTGAGATCACAGATGAGCTGAGGGATTTTTGGGTAAAGCTTGGAGTCGATGTGGCTGTTGGACCAAGCTATGAAGCCTTGGTATCAGCGTGTACACGCTGTGCTCAATGGGATCCGGAAGATCGAGTGAGGTTGGGGTACCTAGCCATCCTTGCCAGGTGCATTGATGCTCACCCTCACCATCAGGGCATCAATGTGAACTTTGCTAAGTTGGTGATGGATCTGGACAAGTTTGCTGCATACCCTTGGGGAAGGGTAGCTGTCAAGATTATGATTTTCTCGGTGAAGACTGCTGATATCTCCAGGACTTATCACACCAGCGGATTTGTCCAAGCGTTGCAGTCCTGGGTTTACTTTGCCCTACCGGACTTTGCAAAAGAGGTCGGAGATCCTTTCCCCATTGACCCCATTGAAGCAAGGCCACTTCTCCTACCTTACAAAGGATCAAGAGGGAGGAAAAACCTCAGAAATGGCATCCTCAAGCAGGTATATTGTGGTTGATGATCAAAACAGATTCAAATATATGTTTATGGCTCTTGGAGCCTCTATTACCGGTTTTCAGTTTCTGAGAAGAGTTATGGTGGTGGATGGGTGTCATCTACCGGGGAAGTATGGCGGAGTTATACTAGTGGCTTGCGGCCAGGACGGGAATTTCCAAATATTTCCGTTAGCTTTTGCTATTGTAGACTCTGAAAATGATGAATCATGGAAATGGTTTTTCACCAAGTTGAGTGGATGTGTCTCCGATCAATTTCCTTTGGTCGTAGTGTCCAATAGGCACGCCTCGATTAAGAATGCCATTGAAACTGTTATGCCATGGGCAACAAGAGGGATATGTTATTATCACCTACAGAATAACATAATCACGAAGTACAAGGGAAAGCAACTTATGTACTTGGTCAGAGGGGCTGCGTATGCATATACGCATTATGATTTTAACAGATACATGGACGCCTTACGTGAGACGAAGCCCGATCTTGCAGCTTACTTGGAGGACGCAGATGTGAAACTATGGGCCCGCGTTCACTTTCCAGAAGAACGATACAACATTACATAACGCAGCAACATTGCTGAATCGATAAACTCTGCACTTAAGCCGAGCTCGAGGATTTCCCATACCCTTTCTTTGGAATTCAATACGAGAGAAGCTAGGAAGATAGTTTTTTAAAAGGCGAGAAGACGCTATCAGTCTCACAACCAAACATAGCAAGGAGTTGAATATTTGCTAACTATTCGTCAGGCATTATAGCTGACCAGAACTGTCGAACGCATAGACGGATGACGATTTCACGTGAAGGGAGGACATAGAGATTGTATCGTTGATTTCCAACATCGAACATGTGGATGTGGAGTGTATGATGTTGAGAAAATACCTTGCTCGCATGCTATTGTTGCTGCTCCTGAGCTTAAAATGGATGTTGCCACCCTCGTATGCCCATCATACACAAATGAATATTTGTATTCGACGTATGCAAGCAACATTTTCCCCAAAACCGTCGATATCAAAGAGCCCGAGTTTGCCAAGATTTACCCTCCACTCATCTGGCGTCCTCCTGGAAGGCAGAAGAAGTCAAGGTGGCAAACATGGCTTGAAATCGCCAAAAAGACTACGCCAAAACCGCGGAAGGCTCACAAGCAATATAGTTGTTCAAAATGCAGGCAATCTGGACATACTCGCGCTAACTGTGTAAGTTAAAATCTTTGTTTTGAGGGGACTCTGTTTTTAAGGGGACTCTGTTTGTGAGAGGACTCTGCTTTTAAGGGGACTCTGTCTTTTTTTTTTGTTACGTAGAGTTTCAAGGTTGAAGGAAAGTAGAAGTCTGCTCTTGAAGTCTCCTATAGAAGTCAGTTCAGAACGCATACGAAGTCTCCAGAAGAAGTCTGTACTTGAAGTCTCCCGTAGAAGTCTATAATTAGATGTTCAGGACACAGATGAAGTCTCCTGTGGAAGTCTGTAGATGAAGTCTTCCATTGAAGTCTAAAACTAGGGTTCTGTATGCCACAAACTTATCTCCTTCATCCAACTCTGGCTCAGTCAACATCTTCACAGGACCCTCAAATACTGTAGTTATGTTGTAGTCGGCTCTCCAGTGCTCAGGTAGGAGCATCTTCAAGTAGATACTCCCGCGATCCACATTAAGGTGGTAAATCATGGTGTTGAAACCAACCTACATTAACCAAACCATCACGATATTTAAAGAATTTCCAATTAAATGAACTGGAATATGATCAAAACTTACGTGTGGGGGTTTGATCGGGTACTGTGGCGGATAATGAACAGTCACTTTGAAAATCTCTCCTTCATAAGGTGTGCTAATAGGGCCAAATAGCATACCCTCCCAATTGAATATGTCATCGTTCACATGTCCTAAAAGAAATTGGTAAGAAATTAGAAGATTGCATGAAATTTAATTTTGGTGAAGCTGTATAGAGATTACCTGTCGTGAAGTGAGCATGCGGATTTTTCAAGAGGTTCTTCAACCCTCTTTTGATGATTGTTGGTGTGTACGACATTTTTTTTTAAGAGATTTGAGATTTCCTTAGATAACAAATGATGAAACTGTAATTTTTAGATCTACTCAGTAAAGAAGTCGGTTGCGTGTTTTGAAGAAGAGTAATAATGATAAGAAGTGACATTTCTCGAAGGTCC
The DNA here is from genome assembly GCA_004349715.1 of Crucihimalaya himalaica. Lineage (NCBI taxonomy): Eukaryota > Viridiplantae > Streptophyta > Magnoliopsida > Brassicales > Brassicaceae > Crucihimalaya > Crucihimalaya himalaica. The sequence goes on along the minus strand of SMJT01000117.1, from coordinate 294,416 downwards.
GCTTCGTTTTGCGTGCTTTTTATCGTAATTGAGAAGTCTGCGATTGAAGTCTCCTACAGAAGTCTCTAATTAGGGTTTTGTATGAAGATGAAGTCTCCAGTAGAAGTCTGCGATTGAAGTCTCCTACAGAAGTCTCTAACTAGGGTTTTATACGAAAATGAAGTCTCCAATAGAAGTCTGCGAATGAAGTCTCCTACAGAAGTCCCTAACTAGGGTTTTGTACGAAGATGAAGTCTCCAGTAGAAGTATGCGATTGAAGTCTCCTAGAAAAGATTTTTGTGGTTATATTTCATTTAAGCAGATTTATACAAGATTATATTCATTTTTGTGGTTGTATTTCATTTAACAAGATTTATACAAAATACCCAGTTTAGTTATTCAAAATATACGGTTAAATTCTATACAAGATTACAAAATATACAGTTAAAGGAGAAGCTCAGTCGTATAAATCCAAACCTTTGTAACCGCGCTTCTCAGTCCCCGTTATGCCGAGCTCATCGTATATTTCTATAGCCAGCTTCTCCCTTATGACCTTGATGTTCTTATCACACAAGAGGATTGGATCAAATGGTATGCCAAGCGCATGACACTCGATGTACTTCAGGCAATACACTCCACAGTCACCGCTCTGATGGTTTTTAGGAACACTCGTCTGTAGAACCCGCTCGTATGTGTAGGGAACATAAGGGTACTTATCTTTTTGCTCCGCAGAAGAAAGAAGGTTCATAAGATAAGTCATTATATCGCAAACAGGATGTAATGTAGCGTCAATCTCCTCATCCTTGCAGACAGTTAGATTGCTATCCCAAATAACAATGTGTCTCTTATGAATATCAATCATTATCGCAACCCAATGCATATCCTTGATGTTAAGGGAGGTGTAGATTTCATCCACATCTTCACCCCACATCTTATTAGATCTGCAGAACTCTGGTTGCTCTCCTGTGAAGAGATCAAACGCCCCACCTGGTAGCAATCTGCCTAAACCGTTTTCATCACCACTTTCCAGAAATTCTTCGTACCTAGATTTCCAAAACGTGGTGAAGATGGAATCAAGGAAGCAGATTATGTCGCTCCTAAACCATTCTGGATACTTCGTGAACCGTTGTCTTAGTAGATTGATTCCAGCATCAATGTGTTGCAGTAAGCAAATAATTAATTATTGTAAAGCAACCTTACAAGTCAAGTAACGATTAAAAAAAAACAAAAGTCTCCATATGAAGTCTGAGACTTCACCCTCAAACTTCACTCTCAGACTTCAATATGAGACTTCACTCTCAGACTTATTACACGAAGTCTCACCTGGTCCCAAAGCCATATTGTGGGAGACCGCAACGTGCGGTACCAGAATGTGGTTGAGTTTTCCACAGGTTTCTTCTACTTCAACTCCCTTGAAAATAAAGTCACACACACATTCAAAATCACGTCACATAAACTATGTTTAAAAGGGTGCTCAAATAGTGCGACTTATGGGCAAGTCGCCAAGAAGGCAATCAGCTTGGCTTTTTTGTCCTTGTCAATAGAACCAAAAGGGTTATAGCCATTGCCATGTCGAACAACCTGCCTCTCTTTCATCTTTAGACGATCACCCATTTTCTTAGCCATGAGCAATGTTGCTTTCTCTTTCAAGTTATGTTTTGCCCTTTTTGCTTTATCAAACTCCATAACTACATCTTTGGAGTTTTCTACCAACACAACACTTTCTTCACTGCCCTGGTTAACACTGCTCTGCATAGTTTGAAGCAAACATCGTTTTATTGCAATTTCCAATGGACAAACAAACATCATTCAAGTATAAATTTTACAAGTTTCTTAAATAATAGTTTAACATTTTCCCTACATCAATCCAATATAAGAGTTAAACATGCCAACAAATTTCACATCATTTGTGTGACTGACTACTCCTGGCAGCTACTCTTTTACTTTTCCTCTCCACCTTGGAAATCTTTGGGTTAAGGGGATAAAGACTAACCCCTTCGTCAGGTGCATTTGATTTGGCTTTAGATTGAGCCTTCTTCTCCTGAGGATTCTCGTTCACTTCCTCGGGTAGATTCTTCACAGCTCCGCTGGTGAACTTTTTAAAGGCAGAACTCAGATCGTCTACTTTGTCAGTGAGTAAGACAATCTTCGTTCCAAGCTCAACCAACTGCCCCTTCAACTCTGCCTCAAACGTGTTGAGTCGAGTGTCAACTACATCCTTCAACGCATCACATATGCGCTGCTCAAATTCTGGGGATAGACGAGCTTTCTTTAAACTACCCTCTTCAGAAGCTTCTAGCTCTCTCTTAATGCCATGATAAGGCTCATCCTTCACCTCATCCTTCACTTTGCCTTCAACTTCAAAGGAACCTTCACCTTGAAGTTTGAGGGCAACACACCCATAGATGGTCAGTGTCCTTTTTACCACTGCCAAGGGTTAATTGAGAAATGTCCATACATTGCTTTCACAATGTTGACAATTCTCTCATCCTCATCATCATCATCCCACCGTGGGAACATCTCATCAAATGCTTTCTCCACATAGCTGCAGATTGTGGTCTACAAACATTAAAATGAATAGAGACAGATCAGATAATATAATAGAGGGAGATCAAATGCTTTGTCCAGATCCATCAGATAATATACCTGCTTGAAGATGCCATTTCTGAGGTTTTTCCTCCCTCTTAATCCTTTGTAAGCTAGGAGAGGTGGCCTTGGGTCAATGGGGTCACTGGGGAAAGGATCTCCGACCTGTTGTAAACCCAAGACTGCAATGCTTGGACAAACCCGCTGATGTGATAAGTCCTAGAGATATCTGCAGCCTTCACCGACGAAATCAGAATCTTGAAAGCTACTCTTCCCCAAGGGTATACAGCAAACTTGTCCAGATCCATCACCAACCTAGCAAAGTTTACATTGATGCAATGATGGTGAGGGTGAGCATCAATGCAGCTGGCAAGGATGGCTAGATAGCCTAACCTCACGCGATCTTCCGGATCCCATTGAGCATAGCGTGTACACGCTGATACCAAGTCTTCATAGCTTGGTCCAACCGCCACATCGACTCCAAGCTTTACCCAAAAATCCCTCAGCTCATCCGTGATCTCAGCCTCAGGCTCTGGAGTCATAAGGTTTTCAACATAATCGCAGTTGAGCCCGGTGATGTGTTCAAACTCGTTTAAAGAGAATCTCACTGGGACTTCACCAACTAGGTTCCAAATCTCATGCTTCTTGAAGCATACAAGTTGGAAACTGAGCATATAGTGGACCAGCCTTGATGCCCATGCGATATGTTGCTCATGGTACATTAGGAAGACACCCAGAGGAGAAGTCCAAAGCCTCTCCCATTCATCACGAGCTAGTGCACCCTTGACAGCTATAAAAAGCTTAGGTGTTCCGCTGTAGTAGCCTATACTTTTTCAGCCTGCGGCTCAGCGTCTTTGGTGAAAATGCCTGGGTGGAACTCTGGCATATGGTGAATATCCTCCTTCGATTCTATATTCAACTATTTCGCGCCGAAATAGCCATATTACAAACCTATGTCACAGAAGAAAAAAACGGGAAGTTAGATAACGTGTGAAGTGTACAGACTTCGCCGGTGAAGTCTTCATATAGACTTCCCTTATGAAGTCTCCAACCATCTAGTAAAAAGGGACAGACGAAGAGACTAAACTGAAATTTTAATTTGATTAGTTGTACGAAGATGAAGTTGTGAATGAAATCTGCGATTTCCAGATCTGCGAATAAAATAAAAGATGGGTTAGATACGGGAAAAAAAAAAAAAGAAACAGTTCAGAGAAAGAGTAGATAGAGTGTGTCGTCGTAAAGAGAGTGTCGTCGTATGGTGATCATCCGGCGAGAAAGAGTGTCGGCGTTTAGAGTTTGCGGTTTTTCCCGCAGGGAGGAAGAAAATTGATAACTTACGCCGAAAGAGGAGAAAGAGGAGAAAGAGAGTCGACGGCGTTTAGAGATTTCCGGTGACTTTTGGTGATTCCGGAACAGAAAAAGAGCGATGGAGATTTCTTAATTTTTTTTACTATCTTGTTTAGTAGATGTAAATTTTTTTAACCTAAACGTCTTTTCAGTCTCCGATATTTCTATCTTGACAGACTGTAAATTTTTTGAAATTTTTGAAATTAGATGATATCGTTTACTTACAGACGAAGTCTATTGCAGACTTGGCCAAAGAAGTCTCCCGTAGAAGTCTGTGTGTGAAGTCTGGTCATGAAGTATTGTCTTTCATTTTCAGACTTCATTTGGAAACTTCGCTTACAGACTTCGTATACAGACATTAATGAAAGAAAATGTAAATGTAAACTGTTTATGCCAAAGCGGTAAATGTACATTTACAGCTGTAAATTGTTTAGTAAATGTAATTTCTTTTTTCCCCAACATTTCCCCCCCCCCCAATATTTTTATTTCAGACTTCGTATCTTGAATTTTTTTTTCGGAATTTTCAAAATTTTTCGAAATTAGATAAATCGGTGACTTACAGAGGAAGTCGGTTGCAGACTTTCGCCAAAGAAGTCTCTCGGTGAAGTCTGTGTGTGAAGTCTGCTCATGAAGTCTATACAGACATTACTAAAGAAGTCTGTAACCCTTAAAAACAAAACATTAAAGAACCAGAAACGGTACATTTTTTTTTTTAAAGTCACGTCTTTAAGATACGTTTGTCTTTTCAGTTTTCCCATCTATTAATAATCATTCCACCTCCTAGAGGAATTCATTTCTTCACTGCTTTTATTCTCAGCAACACAAAACTCACAACGAAGAAAAACAAAAACCCGATGGAGGCTTACAACCTTCTAGCCAAAGCGAATGAAAGAGACAATGGAAGCAAAACAGATTGGTGTTTTAAAGTCAAGATTCTCCCGCATCTACTCTTACTCCGTTCCTCAATGAAGGTCCCTACTGGTCCTACGTAATTAGTAAGATGAAGCGGTAATAGATATTCACTTACATGCAGACATGCAGTCCCATGCAATCTGACATGCAGTCACATGGATCTGACAAATACAATACTTTGGGTTGATGCTTTTTTCTTATGCAGGGAACTAAAGATGAGGAGTTGTGGGTTACTTCTGTACATGTGCCAACGTTCTCTTGATTGGAGAAGTAATGAAGGGGTACTGGATTTGAAATACAAGAAAGTAGCAGTACGCTAGGATTCGCAGCGTTTCGAGCAACCAAAACTCTCGCTTCGTACTTACAATCCTGTCTACAAAGACTGAAATCATAAAAAATCGATCTTTTGAACGACAAGCACTACTTGGATTTTTTAAAGTTTGACCCGAAATCAAACGTGAACTCAAACCTGAAAACACATAACGTTGCCTTAAAATAGGTATGCATGCAAATTTCTTTAACCATATATTTATATGCATGTAACTTTATTTACAAAGGAGAAAATTATGATGTAGATACTACGGGCATGCTCTGCAACACATGCCCCTTCAAAGAGAGTCCACATGGCCGTACATTTACAAAGAGTGTGTTTCACATCAAAGATGCCATGTAAGTTAATAAAACCAAAACAATAAATATACCATGACGAAACTCACTTTATGTGTAATTTACAACCACCTTTTATTAATCATAATAGGGACAAATATGTTAAAGGTGTGTGGCAACCGTGTGAACACGCTTTATGACTTCTAGGAATGGCTTTAGGAACAGAAGGGGTGGAGGCGTGATGTTCGGTGGTGTTTAAATTATGGATGTAAATGTTCGGCGTTACAAGATCGCAGCGAAAGTGTGTTATCACGACAGTTTAACATATCGTAATTGATCTCAAACAATAACAATCTAATTCCCACAGGTGGTGATGATGACACTTGGGCTGGAAACTGAAGAAGGGTTTATCGGACATTTTTGTTCAACCCAGCGATGGAAGAGTTGAAGATCGTGAGAGACGACTTCTTGATGTTTGATATGATGAGCAAGATACAGGGCAATTGTCCATAGATAGGGAATTATCTAATCTAAATCTCTGTTTAAGAACATAAGTTTATTTATAATATTAAACTTTGTTTTAAATTTATTTGAATTTCATACGATAACAAAATCTTACAGATTCTTCACATGCGAAGTCTACCGTGAGACTGCACCCAAAACTCGAAGAGTCTGTAAGCCCTAAACTCTAAAATCGAATGTTTATTTCACTCTTAGTTAGCAAATACTAACATTTGACATCAAAATAGTATAATATATTCAAAATCTAACAACTATACGAAGGATCGCCATTTTATATCAAAAACATATAAACTAAGTCTAACCTAAAGATATATGCATGGTTTCTTACCCATTGGCAACCTCTACCTATATGCTTCATATGGTTTACATCAAATGGCTTAGTTTTATGAAATTTTTATTTTTAAACCTATTCGATTTGATTTAAAATAATTTATCTTTCAAAAATTTTGGTCGAAATATTTTTTTTATCATTTTTTAATTAAAATTTCACAATTATTACGGTTCAGGACTTTATGGTCGAAGTCTGAACCGTAATTAACCTTAGATTTAAATTAGGAAAAATAATAAAAATAATCTCAATGCAATTTCTTTTAAAGAAAATAAGATTATCCCAAATATGAACTTTATAAATTAAAATTTCAGAAACTTTCATAAAATTAAGGTTTATTATGTTCTAGAAAACCATTAACAGTCGCTTCAGACTTCTACAAAGAAGTCTACGATAACAAAAACTTACAGACTTCTACAAAGAAGTCTACCAAATGGGGAACAATCGATGGAGTAACGCCGAAGATGATTAGATCTGCAATGAAGAATAATATGGGTATGCAAATGATTATACCAATTCCTATAGAGGAAGTATGTGCTGGAATGTCTCCTGGAGAAGTCTCTAATTGGGTGTTCTGTATGAATACGAAGTCTCTTGGTGAAGTCTACTAGTGAAGTCTACTTTTAGAAGTTTCTAGGTGTTCTAATATGACCAGTTCATTTTGTATTTTTGCGGTTTGGAACTTTGTATTTGATTTAACAATCAAGGTTCCAATAATAATTAACATAATAAGAGAAATTAAAGATAATTAACACAATAGAAGAATCAAAGGTTCCGAAAGATAATTAACATAATAAGAGAAATTAAAGACTAGTAACATAAAACTAAAGAAATAAAGTTCCAATCCATTTCAAAAAGAAATTAAAATAAATAAATTTAAAGTTCATAGAAATCCAAAGGATCAGGTGCTCTTTGATCTTCCGGCACGAAAGATTGTGTTTTGTTGTCTAAGAGGAAGATGATGATGAGGATGAAGATGAAGATGAAACTCACACTTACTAACCCTGACCCTGAGATGTCAATGGCAAAATGTTGTCATCCTGGTGAAGAAGGAGTACGACAATGCCACGAAAAGATTGTGTTAAGCCAAATCTAAGAGGACGCGGGTTGATTGGAACTCGGGTGGAGAGTTGAGTTATGTAGACTTGAGCAATGCCTTTCATCTTTTCACCATTTGACTCAGGATAAAACTTTCCACCCGAGTTCCAATCAACCCTCGTCCTCTTAGACAACAAAAACAAATCTTTTCGTGCATACATTGACAAAATTTTGCATTGACATCTCAGGGTCTGGGTTAAGTGCGAGTTTTCATCTTCGTCTTCATCTTCATCTTCGTCTTTCATCTTCTGCTTCCATCTTCATCTTCATCTTCATCTTCATCTTCATCTTCATCTTCATCTTCATCGCCATCTAGAATCACTGCTCTCTTCACCGACCTGCCTTCTACTCATCTGAAATGCGAAGACAGAAATTGAATAGCTTTGAATTTGTAGATGAATAAAGATTGAAGATGTGAATAGACGGTTGCGATTCCCAGATCTGCGAATCAAATAAAAGATAGGATTAGAGTATGGAGTTTTCCCGCAGAGAGAAAGAATATCGATAACTTACGGCGAAAGAGGAGTAAGAGTGTCGGCGTTTAGAGATTTCCGGCGACATTTGGTGATTCGGAGGAGAAACAGAGCGATAGAGATTTTTTAATGTTTTTACCTAGATTAACTATTGCAATTTCAGTTTTATCTTGTTTAGTAAATGTAAATTTTTAATCAGACATTTTTTCTCCAAAATATTTTGCGAAACATTTCAAAATTCTGGATTCATTTGAATTTCAGACTTCTATAAATAAGTCTACGATAACAAAATCTTACAGACTTCTTATGCGTAGTCTACCAGGAGACTTCACCCGAAACTCGAGAAGTCTGTAAGCCCGAAACTCTAAAATTCGAATGTTTATTTCACTCTTTGTTAACAAATACTAACATTTGACATCAAAATAGTATAATATATTCAAAATCTAACAACTATACGAAAGATCGTCATTTTATATCAAAAACATATCAACTAAGTCTAACCCTAAAGATATATGCATGGATTCTTACCCTTTGGCAACCTCTACCCTATATGCCTCACATGATTTACATCAAATGCCTTAGTTTTATGAATTTTTTTTTAAACCTATTCGATTTGAGTTAAAATAATTTATCTTTCAAAAATTTTTATCGAAATAATTTTTTATCATTTTTTAATTAAAATTTCACATTTAATTACGGTTACATACTTCATGGTCAAAGTCTGCGACTGTGTATGGTATTTTAGAACATAATCAACCTTACATGCTTAAAATTTATGAAAGTTTCAGAAATTTTAATTTATAAAGTTCATATTTTAGATAATCTTAATTTTTTTAGAAGAAATTGCATTGAAAATATTTTTTATTATTTTCCTAATTTAAATCTAAGGTTTAATTACGGTTCAGACTTCATGGATGTCATGAACGAAGTCTACTGTGAGACTTCGTTCAAGAAGTCTACGCCGCGCGGAGGTTAGAACTGTAATTGCAGTTTCTGTTTTTTTTTTTTTTGTAAATAAGGGGTTAATGTAATTTTCATACCCTAAATGTCTAGTTTTGTATTTTTTTCAATTTGGGGTCTAGTTTTGCATTCAAACTCAATTTTTGGTCTAGTTTTAGCAATTCTCCCTATTTACAATTCTTTTTTCTTTAGGATTAGAAATTATTTTAATTATGAAAGTTTCTTTTTAAAAAATTTGTAGGTTGTATTATTTTCTTATAGAATTTTCATTTTCTGAATAATAGTAGTTAATTATTATTTTTTTATAATTTTTTTATAATAATTTTTGAGTTTTCAACATTGACATGTGTCAAAATTTTAAATCAACAAATATGATACATGTTGCGATCTAGTAAGTTAGAAACTTTGAAAACTATACTTTATATTATATAAAGATTATCGTCTGTTAAATCGGATCATATCTGTAAAACATTGCTCTGAATAAAACTTTTGGAGTATATGTTTCTTCCTCTTTCTGACTTGAGTATTGACTCATAAAGAGACTTAGTAGGTTAATCATCTAAGATGCTTTGGACGAGCTCTTTATTACACCAGTAAGTTTTTTCATTATCTCTTATCGTTTCCTTAGTTTTCATGGTTTTTTACATGTCTGAGAGCAGATCTATACAAATTTCTTCTCATATCGTCTCATTTTTACTTTCAGCCAGTTGAGAAATCACCCAAGAAAACGAAAACCAAGACATACATGGAGGAGGAGAAGAAGGAAGTAAAGAGCGATGGACATGAGAAAGGTGAAAATGAAGACAATATTGTGGAGATGAGTGTAATTGTTAAATGAGGTGCATAGAAAACATTATTCAAATACGAGTTTTCCACCAAAATCCAATGACCCTGTGTCTTGTTGACCATGACAATGACTAAGGCTTTATCAGATATGGAACAAGAAACAATCTAACCAAAAATAAGAAACATAATACCACAAAAAACAGAGAGTAAAGTAATAACCAAAGTAATTATGAATAAGACGAATTCTAAAATGAAATACTGATAATCAGGAAAGCCATTCGTATGTATTGATCACTAAATATCTCGGAAAACTAAAAGTTCAAAAAAAAGGAAAACAAAACCTTTAGTTACATAAAAACTAATTAAAACATAATACAAATCACAAAAAGCGAAACAAAAAACAAAAACTTAAAAAAGCTAGAAAGAAAAACGAACTTGTCAAACTTATTCTCACACCGATGTGAACAAATCTAGCCACAAAAAACAACATGCGTCCACCTTGCAGCTAACGAAATCAATGATATAAATCTACCAGTTCTAAATATTACCATATGTATTTTTTTTTTGGACTATAGGATGGTTAAAATAAAATGTGTAACTAATTTACATTGTAAAGGCGAAAAACTACTAAACTTTCTAAACAAAGCATTTATCGATTAACCCGTGTATCACATGGGTTCTAATGTAGTTGCTAATAATTAAGAGAAATGAAGATGGCACATGTCAAGTATTAGAAGTGCCAAATGTCAAAAAGTTAGAGAGTTAGTAAACTATAGAACCGAAATCGAACGCCCAAAACCTAGATGACAATGTTACTTCAAGTTATCTTACCAATAATTTTCAGTTACGACCATTAAATTTTGAAAAAAAAAATCTGTCAAAATTCTAACTAAATCTTCGAAAAATCATATTAACTACACGTGTAAGAAAAAGTACTAGTAGGTAACAAATCTCTCTTTATTTTGTTTTGACTATAAAAAAGTGTACATAAATTGAAAGTTCTTTCTTTTCATCATTGACCAGAAAATTTAACTTTTACGTATGTTTGTGTTATTATATAATCATTCTAAGTGAAATAAAAATGTAACAAAAGATAAGGGAATATCATACAAATGACTACCACCAAGAAAATGTTAGTTGCATTTGTTCTCACTTTCCTCTTTGTCATATCTTCTGTTCATTGCTCCGATGACACTCGAGGTACTACTTTATTATATTCCACTTTTAAATTATTGACATATTTTACTCATTTTACATATTTGTTTGATGATTAATATTTAATAGGTTTTGTAATAAAGAAAGAGCAAAAAAGATGTTTTTCACCAGATCCATGTACAAAAAGGGAAAGGAATCAAAGGAATATTGCCAGGGGTTTTGTTCAGGATTAAGGCCTTGTTCGTTTCCTTATTTTTCAAACTCATCCAAATGACTCATCTTAATGCTTCATCCAAATGATTCATTTAAATGGTGTTCGTTTCAGTTTTTGCATCTTCATTTGGATGAATCATCTAAATGAATTTATGTTTGTTTGGTTATCTTTTATATATCTTCATTTACATATGAATGAGCTTAGATGAAAAATGACTAAAATACCCATTCTTCCTTCTAATCCTATTTTTAAATACTTATCTTAATTATATTAATATTAATTATTGATCTAAAATATATTACAATTAAATAATTTTCAAATTATTATTTTAACGTTTATAAATTAATTTTAGTCATGTAGATTCATATCAATTTATAAATTAAGATTCAATTTGCAATAAAATTCATTAAACTTCATATTTCTAACCAATATAAAACAATATAGCAATGTAATATGAAAAGCTTATGATGTGATACATATAGCATACAAAGTTTCAAATTTATGTGAAATTGTTGTTTCAAATTTATGTGAAAAATGTTACAGAGTGGATCTATGAAGGCCAACTGAAATTAATTAGATTATTACAATATGGATATGTAACAAAAAGAAATAGCATTTGTCAAAGGAACTCTTTGGTAAACTGAAAAATGATAATCTGTTTACCCTTCCTTTAGCAACTTCTTCGCTGACACGACACCAATACCATAACATAACCAAATGCTGACAGGACTACAGGAGCCTGCTGGGGAAAAATCAAGTCTCAAAAAGATAGTTTTGATAAGCCTATCATAAATATAATAGCCTGAAAGTTCTTGAACCGAACATAAACAAAAAAATAAACGTTTCAAGGACAGAGACAGTTGTATACTTGCACTGGTCCAGGGAATCACAATCATCCTTGTTCAGTAGCTCTACATAACTCCTGCAGATTTTCATTGCAAAAGACATAACTCCTTGCAGATTTTCGAGCAAGGACCAAGTGAACAATATGAAACCATTTCTGCTTTATCCATCTACACAAGTAAAAAAGAGCAATCAATATTAACTCGTGTCAATATATATACATATACACCTAAATTATCAATCCTATGAAATTCAAGTGAGACATCCACACATCACAAGAACCTCAAACAGAGACCATGGTTTTACCAAATCTCTGATCCCACACAGGTTCATCAATCTATGGAAACTCTGAAAATAAAGAAGACTCTGTTTAAGTTTTCTTCTATGGTGTCAAATCATAGAGCCACTAGACATATATTAGAATTAGATCAAAGGCTTAGTATCTTCAGACAAAGTTAAGGGGATTCACATTAGAGAATGGGAGTATAAAATCCTCATGATTTATCAAAAATTAAAAATTTTCTTTTTGATTTACTATCACCTAATCGAACAACGTAAACACACTGCAAAATCAAAGAGAAAGCTACAGATGGAATAGTGGATTTTTATACAAAAAAAAGGAATCAAAACCTAAAATCAGAAATTAAAGTCCACATTTAAGTTAAAGGCATCACATACTCTAAAGCATCCCCTTTCACCTAAAAGCATAAACTGTTAAATTGTGTAAATATATAGTCTGACAACGATGCAAAACGTTTTTAACAAATGCAATAGGAAAATCCAAGTGAACAACACAACACACCGCAGAAAGATAAGGATGCATAGCAAATTCAATTATACAATCCAAATGAACGAACAACACAAACACACTATAAGAAGAAACAAAATGAAAACCTGAAACGGTTTTAATGAATACAAGTATCACTACAAGAAACGGTTCAATATATATATATATATATAGCACATACAGTACATGTTATGATGGAGTGGAGCACTTATGGAATACCACAATATAATTATTCGAACTCTGGACGACATAGATTGAAAACCTGAAATCTCATCAACCATTAATGTAATCACAATGCCGAGCCTGAGTTATACAATCAGCTACATTATACTGAAACATAGAAGACTATATTAATTCAACTCAATCAACACAAATCAACTCAATCTTAACTCTCAGCATATTATAAATTCTAATCATAGTGATGACTATAAACTTGTGTTCTCTCTTTTGTGTTCCCTTTTTATTTATTGTACTTCTCATTCTCATACACCACCAAATTAATTAAAAAATGATCGATATATCTAATTACAGTATCCATAATCCAAAACTCAATCCTATAAGAGTTTTGACTAAAATTCAAAACTTTCAGCTCTCAACCACCCTAAGAAAATCTAACACAAGCAAAGGATTCAAGCAAAGGATTTAGTACAAGTTACCTCTTCTGAAAGCTGGATCTGTCCCTTTAAAGCAAACAGAACATTGAAATATGAAAACAGAAGCAAACAGAACATCGATCAAGCTTCAACAAACCCCAAAAAACAAATCGACCCAGAAACAGAAACAGAAACAGAAGCTTCGTCTACCTTCGTCTACCTTCGTCGTCGAGAATAGAGAGAACATAATCGACGAGCTAGATCTAGGATTTTTAGGGTTTAGGTTTGATATAATTATTTAGTTTTAATAGGGGTATATTCGTCATTTGATATTTTTAAATGAATCAGCTCCATCTAGATGCTCCAACTCGGTTCAGTCAGATGAGTTCATCTGGATGTAGCTAAATTTTAAAAACTCATTCAGATGGTTCATCTGGATGTTGTTCATTTCTGCAATAAACGAACATCATTTCGTAGCTTCATCCAGATGGACCATCTGAATGACCAAACGAACAGGACCTAAGTCTTGTATGTATTGTACGGTCTATGTATTTCTGGCAGACACAATAATCTACTCAAAGTGGTATCTTCTCAAAGAAAACATCAATTGTTTTCATAAGATTTTGAATACCTATGAAAAAGATCGAGAGCACAAACCTTACCAAATCGAAGTTAATTTAATTTAACTCGAGCGAAGTTCTTTTTTCAGTTCAAACCAAATCTACAAAAAAAAATATTGTGATACAATATAAGAAATATTGGTAAAAATGTGTTGTTTATCAATACTGTTATCTATTATGACTTGGCATCAATGAAGTAATAGTTTAATAAATTTTCCATGCGTCACCCGCGACTTTATATCCTATTTTCAAAATTATATGAATTATTATAACAATAAACAAAACTAATGTACTATAAGGAAAATGAACTGAAACCTGGAATGTACTTATTATTCATAAACATAAACTAATCTTCCTTTTTAAGTTCATGTGTGTTGCGGTTTGCCTTCTTCTATAAGAAGATGGACCATAGATTTGACGACTTCGTTGTGGACAATACCTGATTTCTGAAAAACACAAACGTGAAGAGAGAGGAGAGTTTAGTCCTGAGCAACTTACTTCACCAAGTGGATCAAACAAAGGAATGAATAAGTAACCTCAGGTTTTCGGATAAGATCTTTGAGAATGGAATGGAGGGTTAACCGAAGCTCTTTAAACAAAACAGCAGTTTGAGCTGGTGCTGCTAGCTTCAACCATCCATCAATGGTTACTGATCCACTCTGTCACATAAAAGTCTTAAGTTAAAGAGCACATAGAAAAAGTATCCAACAGAGATTGTATAGAACAAACCAAAAGCCATATACTAGAGTATCCAATAGGCATAGTCAAATCGTTTCCGAAATATAGGTACCAAGACTTTTCAAAGAGTTTTAAGACGTAAAGGACATTAAGACCCAGGATCTCTGAGAGAACACAATATGGCTAACTGTACCTGATGATGAACATTGATTGAGCCGCCAAAAAGTAGAATGGAGAAAGGAGAAACAATGGTTGTATCTCGCAAATATACTTTGTTTGTTTCAACCTACAAGATACAATATTTACCCATGATAAGATGGTTACAAATAAACACCAGAATCTGCCTAGTAACATCAAATTGAATAACAAGTTAATAGCAAACTACCATGCTTGTAGAATATATACAAAGCTAAGCCTGAAATTCTGAGGCTTGTAGATCATAAGTATCAAAAGTAAAATCAAATGATTCACATATTAATACTCAGGTTACCTTCTCAAGGAATACAAGGAAAGGGTATTGAAACGCTTTGAAGCTGCTGTTTATAGAGGATGGATGGATATGAACTTCCCTTCTGCCATCGTACCATGCTGAATAACTCTTTGTTTGGTTTCCTTGCTTTGTCAAACTGTTAAACGCTGTCTCTGTAATTCCCTTATCATTGGCCGCAATATTAGGATATAGTCCTGCGCACAATATCGCCTGTACATATTGAGAGCTTAATTCAGGTTCCCACAAAATAGATAATGACACAGAGCCTCTTATACGAGTAGAATTAGATTTTGGCAGCCACAAAAAATCTCACGAGAAAATATCTGAGTTGCAGAGCAACCAGATGTTCTTTACCTTAACAACTTCAGGTTGCTGTGAATACATATTGAAAGGTTGAGTTGGGTCAGAAAACCAGACATCAAGATTTTCCTTTTTTCTCCACGAAAACTATGATAAGAAACAAAGAGATTCCTAATTAGCTTTCCTTAATCTGCCCAAGCTTACAAATATGATGAAGATTAACCTCATTGAGTTGTAACGTAAACTTAAGAAAACTATCATTTCAAATTTTTGGTAAGATCAGACACATAGGTGCTTTATGCATATGCAACATTCAGATGGGGTAGATAAGTTAGTTACCTCTCCTGTTTTAGGAAGATTGATGAGCCCGATGTCGGCAAGTAATGTGCCAAATTGTACTCTCATGTCTCTGATATACGTGACAAAACAACAATACGATTTGACAGAAATAGTGTAAGCATTGTTTCAGTTTAGGAAAATTTCAGGGACTCGTGCATGTATTGAATAAGCTCCCACTATGACGTAGGTTAAGTTACTTTAACAAAGAAACAAACAAGTGACTGTTATTTTCCGTTAAGCCCCCTACACAGTTTTCCCACACTTGAATATCCCTGGTCAAGTTTGCAAGGCTAAAGCATCTTAAATCAAGTTTAGATTAACATTATTGCTTAGCTTTCTTAATTTTCCAGAAGTGAGTCAGGTGACCTCAAAACTGAAGGTTATCCCCCAAAACTAGGATAAACATCACTTTTTCTATAACTTTATGGAGATCTTTTGTAGACAAGCTATAATATCCAAGTTTAATATACCTGATCATCCGCATCACAGAGCTGCTCAAGAACTTTGATTCACAGAACCTCTGTGCAGCTTTCATTCCTCGCTGAAGACATCACAAACACATAGAGCATGTCATTATGCAGATAAACACTGCTAAAATAGACCGGACATAAACCCAGTATCAATGGATTTCAATCCATCCATGCTTGATTCAGTTTAATAAACAGGTCATTTATCCCTTTTTATCATACCTCATGCAGTATCTTCACCCATTTATCGTATGCAACCATCATAAGGAGGTGATCAGATTGTCTGTCATTGTTGTTTAAATCACTCGAGCTCACCAGATTGTCAGACAAAAGAGCAAGTTTCACCCGGTCGACATTTTGCTTCTATGAACATAGAGTTAGTTAACAACCTCCTTGAGCAAATCAGCCAAGTTCTAAGAAAGTAAAAATGTACCTCATCTTTGGGATATATAAACGGCGATTTGTAGCTCAAGAAAGCAGCGATCGAGAGAATAGGTGATAAGCAACCAAATATTCCACCATATAACAGCATCTGCAAATTGTCAAACATATAGTCATGATGGGTGGAAAAAATTATATGATGCACTCTCTGGTTACCGAACCATGTTGAAACCTAGGCAGCCTTTTTCTTAAGAATGTGAAAGAGGAGACATGATGAGATGAGGCAAGATGTTGTGAGGAGAGGAATAAAATATATATATGAGAGTCAGTGACGAAGGCCATCAACTCAGAAAATGTTAGTGCAACAGTAATGTTACTGAAGCAAACCTTTCCAATTAAGACATCAACAGGAAGTTTTGCTAAATGATGCCCAAGTGGTGTCAACTCTTCATCCCCTTCAACAGCACCAACCTAAAGAAGAAAGGGTTCATAAGATAGAGCTCAGCCAAAAAACTCTTAAAGGTATGCAAAAATCTCCTTTACTAAGTTGATACTTCATCAATCATAACTAAAATGAGCGGTTCAGAAAGCATAACGTAAACCCTAAGGCTACAACGGAAAGAAGATTAATCAGCCACACTGCAGGAAAACCTCAAATACATCAGCTATATGTCCAAATGACAGGTTGGATGTATCAAATATGACTGATCCCAGGAATTAGAGTTCTACAGAAAGAAAAGACTTCTATCCATTACATATTACCTCGTGTAACAATGAAATCGCAGAGGTCATAGCACCTTCACTCGGAGGTTCCAAAGCCTAAAGAAAGTGAATGTTAATCAGAATCAGATGGATGATAATGTTATTTAATTTTTCACCAAAGATGATCTCACTTGCCTTGGACAGAAAAGGCTTAATGTGACCCAAGCCAAGCAATTTGATTTGTAGACATAACTCGACTAATGGCATCCTCAGCATCTCAGGAACCTTAAAATCAGTGTGGAACCGATGAGTTAAATGGCTAAGACCAAGTGAACAAGAGACCAGGAAAGGACATATTGAAAACACCTGATAGGGACGCATTAGCTTCTCGAACCTATAGCGTGTGTACAATGAAAAGCAAATCCCAGGTTTGACACGTCCAGCTCTTCCTGTTCTTTGTCTTGCATTTGCTTGAGATATCCAATCTTCCACCATGCTTGACAGTTTCTAAGGTGATAAAACAATCGAGAACCAAACTGACATCTCAGTGACAAAACACAGAGATCATGAGGCAATCATACAGAGATATACAACAATGTAATCAAACAGAACTATATATCCAGGGAGCTTTCGGTTTCAATATGGAGAACTGAAAAGTAATTTAAAGATACAGGCTAATAGATACATCAAAATACCGGACCCCAATTGTCAAAAACAGGTTCATAGTGAGGGGTTATAAGCAACTAACTATAAAATGTGCATAATGTTCATTTCATATTCAGATAAAGTTATGGAGTTCAAAGGGGGAAAGGAAATAAACATAAAAAATTAGATGTTGGTCTACAAGCATTGTCGTACAAGGAAAATGCAACTGAATCACAAGCATTCGGAATACCTTCTGTGGATTATAGCGATTTTCCTTGTGTTTGCCACTGTCAATTACATACACCACATCATCAATTGTTATACTGGTCTCTGCAATATTTGTAGCTGCGATAACCTGAACATAAGAGATGATGCAAAAGATGAATCAGATTAGGTTTGCAGAGGTCCATGGCTCCATGAAACCTATACTGTATATAATATACACATAATACAACTTCCAACAAGATCATACTGACGATGTAGTCCTTTTGTTAACCTGAAGACGGTAAGGCAAAAAGTTGTCTCTGGAACATATCACTGAAATTCATATGCTAGTGGAAATAAACGAAAAAAGTAGAAGCCGAAATGAGATGAAACTCTTTTAACCGAAAACAAAATGCATCAATCCTCAACCTAGAGCGCCTTACAAGTTACAACTTTAGATTGATTACCAATAGAGAACATATAATAGCAAAGCAGTAAAGATAAAGCCATAAAACTGCTCAACTCGAATGGATGAAAAGTGACTTCCTGGTGAGTAGACATCTAAACCAGAGATAGCAATAGTGCAACAGATTATATGTATGTCACATGAAATTACCTTCCGTATGCCTTTAGGGGGGCGTAGAAACACCTTTCTCTGTTCTGTAGATGCAATAGAAGAATGTAGAGGAAGAAGCCAATCTGCAGACGGTCCACGAAAACGATAGGAAGCAGCTAGCCTATCGAGTAACATGTAAATTTCTGATACTCCCTGTGATTAACCAAAAAATGTCAAGCCAAATCGATAGAGAGGATGAGCGAAATTATTAACATGAAATATCTTAGTATCAGCTTACAGGCAAAAATATAAGAATGGCCCCTTCTTCACAAGTGTCATCAATGTGGCATATCAACTCATCAAGAAGCTCGTAGTCAATTATATCCTCATTTAATCTTTTCTACACAACACTCACAAATTGTTTGGACTCAGAATAACAAGGTGAATAAGAAGAACAGGATAAGTAGGTTAATAAGAGTAACAGAAGCTCAAAGTGAGCGTACCAGATTGTGTTGTGTTTGGTCACCATATGAGTTGTAATTACTGGAAACATAAAATGGGTTAAGACAGTCCTCTGAAAGCAAATAATCGTCGCCCCAGCCAGCCAACACAAGATTCTTTTTTCCCCTACGGTCATTTACAGAACCAAGCTGCAGACATCAAAACCATTTGTTAACTACACAGAATATATAGTTTCTCCAGTGCAAGCTAAATGAGAGTACAGTGTATCAACAGTATAATCCAAATATCAAAATCATATAACACATATGTGATCAAAAGGCATTCACATATTAAAATTATGGAAATGCAAAGGCCATTCAATGTTAGGCCCCACAAAAAGACGAAAGAAATTTTGTACAAGTCCTTCAACTTGGACGTATACTTCCTCTGCAAATAGAATAAGAATACCCATATGGATGGAACATCCCTTGGGTAAAAAAAATTCCCAAACACAAAATCGGAAGAAAACTCTTAAGTGAGTGCAAATTCCTAAGCAGCTGCATCAATCTATTTTTAGTTCTGCTAAGGAAGAGCTCAACTGATGCAGGCTCTGTAAAGTAAGTGAATGGAAGAGATGCCCAAAAAACATGGGAGGTTCAAAGTGAAAAGGGGGATCACAGATGTATACAGATGATGAATCTAAATACCTTGTCTTTCATAGATGTATCAGATCTTAGCGCAGCAGGAGAATCTGGAGCAAGAAGGTAGTTAATACTCTCATAAATTTCCTCCAGGAAGTGGGTAGTGACTGGATGTGTTCGTCCTTGAGCAGTAATCACAGGACAATGACCAAAATATCTTGAGAATAGATCAGCGTCAACAGTAGCGGACCTGAATGGAATCAGAAGCATATATTAATATGATTTTTTACTTACTATTTAATATGTCTTCAAAAATAAAAGCCATGAATACGTACATAAGGATAACTTTCAGTTTACGTGATGTCTTATCGCATGATTGCTTCTCAATCAGGCTCTTCAAAATAATGAGAAGAAAATCACCCTGAAATGGAAATAAGGAAAGTGTTCTCACCCACAAGTTGATTTTAAGTTAAGAATGAAAGGCAGTCTCCTGTCAGATTGTTCAACGCTTGCAAAATGTGAAATACAGATCTAGCATTCTTTATGGAAAGAGGTGATTGGGATACTAAAAATGCTTAACAGCACAAAAAAAAAAAAAAAAATTGGAAGCAAAATGACTAGCTCCATTATTCTTAAGTAGAGTCAAAAGAAGCCAGAAGAAAGAGAGGTGGTGGAAAAGATATTGACCACCAATGATGCAAGCTTTTGGTTTTCACGTTGTAAAAGTTCAAATACATAGTGGAGTGTCATTCTAAGAGCACATTTAAAAATTTAATGCTAAAATCCCAGTTTTCATTGCTAACAGATTCTTCTATTCTAGTGATGTATAGAACCCTTTACTGTGTATCTATTTTTCTTAACAATGATGAAAATCATGAAATATATGGCTGAGCTAATGAAGACTCACCAAAAGAGACCGTTCATGCACTTCATCGACTATAATATGTGTAACATCGTTCAAGGTTTTATCCCCCTGCAAGGTGTGCACAAACGAGCAAACAGAAAAAAACAATAAGAGAGAATGCTGATTATAATCTTATAAATGAGGCTTCTTTCATTATGCTATCCAAAATAGCATTACAGTGTCTCAGCAACTGGAATTAACAATTCTTCAGATCTGTTTTGCAGAAAACAAAACCTCTGATACTACTAATGATGAGCCAACCACATCAACTATTGGACTTCAAATGTCCGCCTTAGTTAACAGAGACTCTATTTACATAATACTTTCTGCAAGGTCGTGTTCTCTAGAAACCATAATTTCTGTAATACAGCTATAATTTTTCACCTTTGTCCACATCACCAGAATGTTTGTGCAGCATAAAATTCTACTCTTTCTCAGTAGCATAAAACACTATAACACATAAGAAGAATTATTTGCTTGCAAGAGCTTATTAATAAAATAGGGAACTTACAGCGAGTTTCCTCAGTAAAATGCCAGTAGTACAAAACAGCAGCCTAGTCTTGTCACTCCTGAACAAAGATACAAATATCCCAAGGTAAATTTGCATAATCCACAACTCCAACATTATTAAAGGTAAAAATCAGAAAATCATATAAGCTCGTAAAACAATACAAAAAATTCCCAAAATTTAGGGGCAGACCTTGCACTTTCAAGACGAACTTGATACCCAACCAAGGAGTCATCTGAGCCTGGAGAGGATTCACAACGCTCATCAGCAACTCTTTGAGCAACAGAGATAGCCTAGACCACATTACCCAATTACTAGCAGAAGCAAAAAGTTAAAAGAAATCTGTGGGGCTACACTAAATGACATCATTACGCTTTGCGGAAATAAAGGATCAACAAGAACAAATGGGATAGTTTCCGTCAATATGAACCAAACAAGAAATTCAACCAAGCCCCAAATCAATCATATCGTCCAATATATTAAAGTATCACATCTTAACACCGAGATACTCACTGCTATCCGCCGAGGTTGTGTGCATATGATATTACAGTATCCACCATGCCCCGAATCAATCATGTCATCCAATATAAATTGAGGAACCTAGAATAATGTTTCACAGTTAGAATAACTAAAAGCTTTAAGCTGGAAGATAAACTCAGTAGTAAAGGAGCAAACAGCAAGTATTATATCAACACTAAGTAACAGGGACCAGCTGGCGAGACCAAACCTGTGTAGTTTTTCCAGAGCCTGTTTCTCCGCATACCACCAAGACATCTTTTTCTCTGAGATGTTGCAGTATGCCATTCTTCACTTCAGATATAGGAAGAGCAGTTCTAGTTTTCAACATGTCCTGCAAAAGAATAGTAGGATCACTGTAAGAGCTGCAGTAGCAAAGATTTGACAATGCTGACAACATAGTCCTGTACTTCTTACTTCAACAAACTAACTAATCTGGTAAGCTTAATATATATAACTGAAAGGCATAAAATTAGCTACATGAACGACATTCTTTACTATACAGCGCCAAACTTAAACTTTTGTTCAAACATAAGAATTTTCTACCTTGTACTTCTGCGTTCTCTTTTTGTTTTCTTGTTTTTGTTGGAGAGATAAACATTCAGCTTCTATATAAGATTCTTCTGTAACACAGCAAATGGAGGATTATATATCCTGCTAATAAATTTTTGGCAGTAAAATCCAGAGTTATAATATTTTAGTAACTAAATGAACCACAAACAATCTGTGACAAACGTACTTTTAGCTCTGTGGTTAGATTTGACTTCCAAGTCATCTTTCTCTTTGACATAGGAGTCTACCAATGGAATTGCATCCTCAATGCCACTCGACGAAGCGGTCATACTGAAATTGTCCTCCTCAAGCAACCTATCAACAAAATTAGCTCTTCGGTCTTCTTCTGTGCTTTGTGTGGTACACAACAATTCCTCTGTAAAAGCTCAAACAACTGTATTAGAGTAATAAAGATATCTCCAAACCAGAACCTATACACGATACATTAGAATGGTCACATTATAGGTACGCTAAACCTTTAGCACATGATTATGTCGCGTTCCCTCTATTTTTCTTCATATATGGTAAAACTTTCAATTAATACTGATACCCTACTTCAGTCAAAATGTTTTGAACAAATAAATACCAAAACTCTCATGCAAAAATAAGTGATGTAGAGTTACCATAGTTTATTTATAGTCCAACGATTCCTGGACAAGTGAGATTTTTTTTTTTTCCAAATAGGACATGCCAATATCAACATAAATAGAAGTGGGTAATAAAACAGGGACATCTTACTGCAAAAATTATTGAAAAATAACAATAGAGACCAGGTACTGAGACAAAATAAATGAAATCACCTTGTTTCCAGATCAAAACAAGAGAGGCATAAGGCTCCATAATTGCAAAGTGGACAGGTAAATCAGAAAAGAGCTTATGAAGAGCAAATGCCGCAACTTTGTTCTGTGCATCCTGTCACACACAAGTGCACAAGATATTAGTACACTGATCATATGGTCAACGTATTAATCAGGCACCAATGATTATTTTCAATCAACAGCTTACAACTTAGATAAGGTTGATAATCAGATCCAAAACTTTAAGCAACGTTGTTAACCAAATAATAGCGCACTATAGATTCTTTCTACGTGTCCTACTTTATTTTCTTCGGAACCTAGCAATCAAGGAATTAAACTGAAACTTTCTTGGGAGAAGATATATCCCTAACTACATTTAGTCACGAGACCCAAACCAGATACATTTTTGCATTTTACTAAAAGAATATAAAATGTTAAAACATGGATCAAACGAGTACCTCTATGGATTCAAAGTTCTCATCTTTATGAGGAAGTTGAAGAGTTACCAGACCCCCAGCTTGTCTGTTTTTACCCCGTCCACTGGCTTTGCGCAGAATACTTACGATATATGAGAAATTCCTTCCTTCACAGGTTACTTTATTGAACTTTGGTGCTTCCCACCCTGATCTTTGACACAATTGATGGAGAAATGCCTTTGGGATCTTTTGTGCCTCACCCTGTAAATTTTTCTACGTTAAATTGATAGTCGAACAAAAGAAGCCGGCCAGTAATAAGACTTTCAGTAGAACAAACCAAGAAGAAAAGGGAGCAGGGAAATAACCAAGCTTAAACGTTAAAGCTAAAGAAGGAAATTGATACAGATGAGCCCCAACATCCTCCTATCTTCTACCAATACAAGAGGAGTGGAAGATCCCAAAAGGCCTAAAAAGAAAATGAAGAACCAGCCTCTCCAAGAAGAGTTTATGTGGGCTTTACAAGGACGGCTTTTACTTGAGGTAATTAAGGAATAACCACTGTAATAGGGGTCACTATCTACCTGCGCATGGCTCCTAATGGTTCACATGCATGGAGAATAGGTTGCTGAGAGTATATAAGAAAAGAGCTGAGAGAGAGAGAGAGAGAGAGAGAGAATCATTGAGGATTTGTTGAGAATTGTAAGGGGAGGGGAGAGACTCCATTAAACATTTCTCTCAAATCTGTGTTTATCCTTTCATTCTCAATATATTAAACAAGTCAATCTTTTTCATCTTTTGTTCTCTTTGATCTTCTACTCGTAACAGAAATTCCATATCTATTAAGCATACTTAGAACTCACTTTACTTGATCATTATATCAGCTTATGTGACAAAATGAAAAATTAAGAAGCAAGCATATGACAATAAATGCATTAAGCACCTTTACTTGCAATAGCATTTTTGAAAGTAAAATATCCTAGAATCTTGTTTGATGAAAAGTTACCTTCTTCCAGATACCGTCTAGTTTCCCGAGATTCTTCTCACTGCGTAGTTCTCTCATCTTCTCCTCCTTCTGCAATTCCAGGAGTTCATGGGGTGAAGCTTCAGAAGGCGGAATTTCTTCAAAGAATGTATCGCCAAGCTCCACGTCCTCTGAATCCTCATCCGATGCAATTATATTTTGTCCCGAGGAACTTGAAGGAAGAACTTTAGGTTGAATTTCCTCAGACTCACAGCTCCCAGCAGGGTTGGCATCCAAGGTCGAGTTATCTAACAGCTGAACAGAAGCATCGTCAGCATCAACTGACTCATTAGTGTTATCGAGCATGGGAAAGGTTAATTCTTTTTCTGTAGCACTTTCAAACGCATGTTCACGCTGAAATTCAGATTCCAACATTGTTTCTGATAGCCCTGCAAAATAAACTTAAATAGCTCATGACATGCTGCACCAAGTCAAATGATTGACTGATTGATTACTAAAAGATTGAACTTAACCAAGTTCAGATATCTCTTGCTTGAGCTTGCGAATGGCCATGCCTGCTTGCTCTTGTCCTCTTTTATCACGCTTCTCCTTTGCTTTTATAGCATCTGATCTTGCCGAATAATATTCTTTGGCAATCACATCGAAAGGCCTTGGACCGGATACCTAGTGTGATTTGTGAAATCAAGATAACACAGTGGAGAGCAACATAAAAATCAGGAAGAAAGGCCAAGATGCTGTTGCATAATAATTGATTGAAGTCTGTAGTTTCGCATAATCATCATAAGCAGATGAATAAAGGTTCCACTTCTACCAAATGGGAAAGAAAATATGTTGATAGCAGGTTGCCACAACCAGAGCCGCAACAATCCGGAAAACAAACAAAATAGCTTGGTAAAATTATGCCATGACATATAAGCTTAACCCACATAATACTGTTTTCAGAAAACAACAATTCATTATCCAAATTCAAGGGCTTCCAGATATTCACAGTTTTGGAAAGGTCCAAACCATTGAGGGAATATATAACCTTGAGCAAGATGCGTGAAAGCTAATGTACAAGGAAATTGCAAAAGGGTAACCACATCCACATCCATGAAGGAACTGGTCTCACTAGTCACTAACAGTCTACTATATTCCATTTTGTTAATATAATGGAAAAAAAAGCCTGGAACAACTTGACATTACCTTCCTGCTGGAGTTAATACCATCAACCTCATCTTCCCAACATTCCAATTCTTCCTGCAAATTTGATTAAATGACCAAATTCATGCGGATTAAATATTGTTTTTAATTACGCTTTCAGATTATTTTCTAACTCTACCCAAGATTTTGTGGCTAGAACTATCACGTATTTAGCTTTCATAAACTGCTTCTTGAATAAAGCATTCTATATGAGTACCTCTTCCTGTCTCATCATATACTGACGGATCCAATCAGCTTGAGATGATTTGTCAGAACTAAGAGTATCTTCTTCATCTTGTTTACCCTTAACTCGAACTAAAACTGCAGGTTCCTCCTCCTCTACCTGGACTGAAGAATCAGCAGAATCATTCCAATCATCCCGTGAGGTCGATATCACGCCCACAGAACCCCCTGCAACATTTATAGGAAGGTACACGCTCATTGATACACAACAAGTATAAGCATTTACGTGTGCGTGATGTTATGCATACCTGTGGTATGAAAGCGAGAAGCTCCAGTAGAAAACTTCACTGGCAACTCATGACTCGGCAAATTTAAGCAAAGCCAATCAAGTGCAGCCTCAAACGTAGCTCCATCCTTACACAGAAACATACACATTGTATCAGACATCGCTTGAAGAAAACAAGCATGTTCAAAAATGAAATCTAAACTAAAATTCCAACTAAGGCGAGATAGGTGAAAAAGTTATACTCTAAGAGAGGAGAGAGCGAGCTCAATATGATCATCAACGAACCCTTCGTAAGAGAGCTTCTCGTAGACATTAGTGAGTTTCTTTGTCTTTTGAGCTTTAGAGAGCGAATTACTTATAGGAGCCGGAACCGTAGGACCGGAGCGGCCAGAGTTGAGCAAGAGCCGCCGCAAACGGTCTTCGTTCTCCGCCGAAATCTGAAGCTTAGGACCTGAAGAAGGTTTCTGATAAGTCGATTTCGACGATGAAGCAGCTTTGTTGCTTTGCTTATGAGGTTTCTTCTTCGGAGCCATTCTCTTCGGAGTTTGCTTCTGGTCTCGTCTCGCCCGATCAAAAAAAAAAAAAAGGGAACCTGAAAGACGGAGAAGAATGTTAGAAATTGGGCCTAATGGGCTTTTTATTCTTCAAGCCCAAGTTAAGTGTGGCTATAACACGATATCGGCTAGGCATGACCACGGTTACGGTTATTACGGTTACGGTTTATTATTTACCGGTTACGGTTATAAATTTTCCTTAATTATAACTTTAACCACTATGTATACGGTTAAAACGATTACTATTAGTTATGATTACAATATTATTAATATTTTTTTTGTTAAAAAATATTATTTATTGGTGACAAATCCATATGTTTTCTTAACTTTCATAATAAAAAATTAAACGATGATACATCAAATCATATTTATTTGATAATATAAAATTTATTTGATTATTTTATCTAAATATTTATAGTGAATTAGTTAATTAATCATTAGTTTTATTTAATTAAACAAACCGTACTATGAGAAAAAGAGTTTCATCCCAACGAAGTACAATAACAAAAAGAAAGCAAATCAGAAAATATCTAATCAATCAATAAGATAATTTCTAACACCACTCGTAAATTCGATTTGAACAAACAATATTACAACGAAGAAGAATTTCATCCCAACAATGCAATGGAAGAAGCTAGATTAGAGATGTTGAAGATTTGGGTGCCTAAATATTTTAAGGTTTGCATCATCTTTAAAATTTTTATGTGATCTAATTCGATAAATAATTGTCTTTATTTTTTCTATCATCTGCATCAAGTTAATTATTTGATTATACTCTTTTGTGTGGACAGTGAGTATTGCATTGACAAGTATTGTTGAAAGTTTTTGAAATCTAGGTATTGGTTCGAATCAAATAAAATCAACATCAAATACATAACGAAAATAGGATTAAAATAATTTAATTTGAAAATGCTTGATTACTGAAGAGTTATCCAAATTATTGTACTCCTTTTAATACAATGAAAAAGTATGTGATTTCGAGCAAGGTATCATTACAACTTATTTGTTTTTGGAAGAATATCATTTTTTCGACGTAGATTTCTTCATATGCGGTATCTTGTACTTGTTTCTAAATTTTTTCTTATATTATACACAATTACAATTATATTTATATTTTTAAAACTTTTAACCAAGCGGTTAACTGTACGGTTAACCGCACGGTTAACCAACAGGTTTTATACGATTAAGGTTAATAAACGGTTACGGTTAATATAATTTTTAATCGTAACTAATTTATTTTTACGGTTTTTAACTGTTGTATACGGTTTTTAACTGTTGTATACGGTTACGGTCCAGTTACGGTTTGTAAATGGTGTGGTTACGGTCCGAAATACAGTTACGGTTGATTTTTGGTCATGCCTATATGTATGGGCATAATTGGTAAAACGTATAGTAGAGTTATTAATAAGTGTTAAGCTAATAAAGTTGTAAGCTATTATATATTGATACGATGTGATTGGTATAGCTATTAGCATTTAGATATAAAATTATAAAATTAGACATACAGTAAAACCCCGTAGTTACAAATATGTTATACTAGCTATATGGGTTTTAAATATGTTATACTATACGAAGGTGAGACTGTACTTTTCTAATTTTTAAAGCTTTATGCTTAGAAAATGCTCTTTTGGAAAACATTGACATATCAAGCATTTAAAAGTCTTATATGCTTTTTTTTTTATGTTCAACTCATGAACGTGATTGATTTTTTGAAAAACGGTATGCCCACTAATATGTTCTACTAATCAAGCTCTATATGTGGAACCGATGAATATGGAACTGCAACAGAGACAAAAGCTTTAGAAGAGAACTGTACACCAAAAGAGATCTGTGACGAGTACAAAATTCATAAACAAGTTTATGATTGGTTTGATATAAGTTTTGACAAGTTTGGTCGAACTTCAACTCCTGAACAAAAAAGTTTACCAACAAATCTTCAAAACTTTGTGGCAAAACGAGTGGATTTCATAAGATACTATGAAACAACCTTACTGTGATACATACAAGAAGTTTTTAGCTGATCAGCTTGTTGAAGGTTTTTGTCCAATTGAGAGATGTAATTATGATTTTGCTCGTGGAGATCAATGTGAAAAATGTGGAAATCTTTTGAATCCTATTGAACTTAAAGATTTGAGGTGTAAAGTGATCAGTTTATGCTTTTCTCGTTTTTGATTTGTGTTGGTGATTATACATTATTGATGATTTGTCTTTCTTATAGTGATTGTGAATTAATACTTTATGTTTTGATTTGTTTGTCAAACAGGTTTGTCAAACCACACCGGGATTTCGCGACACGGACCACTTGTTTCTTGAGCTTCCTTTGTTAAAAGATAAGTTAAAAAATTATATAGAGAGACATTTGTTACTGGATCTTGGAGTCGAAATGTTATTCAAACGACAGATGCATCGCTTAAGGAAGTGCTTAAATCCGATGAAAACGAAAGCGAAAAGGACCGGCTTAAGAAGAGATGCATTACAAGGGATTTAAAGTGGGGAGTTTCAGTTCCACATGAGAGATATAAGAAAAAGTCTTCTATGTTTGGTTTGATGATCCTATTGGTTATGTTTCGATAACATCATGTTACACATCTGAATGGGAGAAGTGGTGGAAGAATGCTGAGAATGTGGAGTTTTTATCATTTTATGGGGAAAGATATATTGTGTGTTTTTTCACAATGAGTTGTTTCCTTCTACGCAGCTTGGAACTGGTTAAAATTGGACTATAATGAAGACAGTTAGTGTGACTGAATATTTACATTACGAAAAATGAAACTTCTCTAAAAAGTAAAGGTGTTGGAGTGTTTGGTAATGATGTAAAAGATACAAACATCCCTGTCTAAGTATGGAAATACTACTTGCTGATCAACATGCTTAAGAAGTCTAATGCAGATTTTAAATGGGATGATTTAAAAACAAAACTTAATGACGAGTTGTTAAAGAACCTTGGAAACTTTGTTTATCGAGTCTTGAGTTTTATATCAAAGCCTGAAAATATAGGAGGTTATGTGTAACACCCCGACCGCCACCTCTAATGAGTCAAGTGTCCGCTCTCGGCCCATTGGGTCCACCCTTGTCCGACGGCCGGTCTGCTACATCCGGGAGACTTTAAAAACTTGTTACCGACCCTATAAATCACCACATGAGGACAAAACACGGGAAAATATCATGTGATGATTTATAGGATCAGTAACAAGTTTTTAAAAGTCTTTCGGACGTAACAGACCGGCCATCAGACGAGGGTGGACCTAATGGGCCGAGAGCATACGCGGGGCCATTAAAGGTGGTAGTCGGGACGTTACATTATGGGTTTGTCATTCCTGATGCTACTGATCCTGAATCTCATGATTTTACGAGATCAATTGCTGAAAATGTTGGAAAATTGGTGGAGGGCTATGTTAAAGCTATGAAAAACATTAAGCTCAAGAAAGGGCTTAAAACCACGATGATGATATCGAATGAAGGGAACAAATACTTGCAGGAGACCCAAATTTGGGAACATAATAATGATAAACCTTCTTGTGCAGTTGTTATAATAACTGCTGCTAGTTTAGTAAACCTTCCTGCTCGACTGTTAGAACCTTTCATGCCATCTTTTTCTCGTGAGGTCAGTTTGATTGATTGTTTTTGGATTCCTTGATTCTGTTAATACTTAGTTCTGTCTAATTGCACTTTGTAGGTATTTAAACAACTTAATCTGCCTTCACATTTTTCACTCTCTGATGAGAGAGGAGAGGTATTACAAGCAAGTATACTTTGGGAGATTCTGCCTCCCAACCATATGATAGGAACCTCAACCATTGTTTGAAAAACTGGAAGAGGAAGAGATGGAACATTACAAATAAAAGTTCGATGGAAGTCAAGCGGATAGACTTGTTAGGAAACCGAGACCCTGACAGGCGGAAGATCGTGAAATTACTATGGAAAGACTTGATATCCGAGTTGGTAAAATTTTGAAGCCTGAGAAACGGCCTAAAGCTGATGCATTGTATGTGGAAGATATTGATGTTGGAGAAGATAAACCTTACACTGTTGTTAGTGGACTAGTCATATATATACCTCTCAAGGAGATGCAGAATCGTTTGGTTTGTGTTCTTTGCAACTTGAAGCCGAAGAAAATGAGGGAGATTGTGTCACAAGGAATGGTTCTTGCCGCTTCCAGTAGTGATGGTAGCAAGGTAGTGTACACAAAACTCTATTAACTTTGTTCCTAGTTCCGCAAATTTCATTTTTGTTCTATAAAACAAATTATTTTTTTTCTTTTTGCTAGAAACATTTAGGTGGAGTTAGTTGAGCCTCATGAATCTGCTAAGATTGGAGAGTGAGTTATAGTTCCCGGGTTTGAAGGCGAGCCAGACGTTGTCTTGAACCCGAAGAAAAAAATATGGGAGAAACTTGTGGTGGATCTACACACAAATGAGAATCTAGTTGCTTGCTACAAAGAGTTACCATTCACTACATCAGCAGGTGTATGCAAAGTTTCATCCATCAACAATGGCACAATCGGGTGAAAAGCTTCCTTGGTCCATGAGTCATTTCTCTATCTTTATTTGTAAGGAGAGGCCTCTATTTTTTTTTATTTTGTCTTTGTTAAGAATCGAATGATCTGCGATCTAACTTTACTCTCAACCTCACCTTGCTCTCACGGATTTGTTGTTTGTGTGATTGAAAAGATAAAGAAGCAAAGGAAGAAGAAACAACACAAAGAGTTTGTTTACCCAGTTCAGCTAAGTCGAGGTGACAAAGCCTACGTCTGGGACCATATTCAATTCGGCAATCCACTAATCAAAAAGAAGAATCAGCTCAAGAGAGCTAACAACAACGGTGTATCAAGATCTCAGCTTCTCTCTCTCACTTGTTTACAAAGAAGACAAATCGTTATAGAAAATGAACAAAAATGGTGTTATATACCCAACACTTGAAACGGCAAAGCTTCTATCGTGACTAGAGGGTTTGCACTGATCTTCTTTTTTTGCAACTCGATAACTGGATCTAAACCAGAACTCAATTCTGCAACTCCTCCGGTTCAATTCCAAACCTGAAAGTTGAATCACAATTAAACCCCATAACAGTCTTCTTTATTTTCTTTGGTATTTGGTTTGTGTCTTCTCTTGTTTGTGAGATTTCAAAATTGGTTCAGTAATCTTTTTTTTTTGTTAGAGGATAATTACTATTCAGAATTTGATTTTCAGTGGGAGAAAAAAATTACCAATTTAATAGGAAAAAAAATTGAATACGAAATAAGTCGGTAGTTATCCACATATATCACTGTCTTGATTTACAAAATTGACACTTCAGGTTTAAATTAACACTTAAATCCGACATTGTAAAGAGATTTGGACAAGAGTTAAAATTGATTTAAGGAAACAAGAAGTAGTTGGCATGTCAACTTTTAAGGGACTTGGTATGGTCTTGACTTCACCTTGCCACAACGGTAATCAAGTCTCTGCCTATAACTTGATGTAAAAGCAAAGAAACCAAAATCGATTCTACCCAACAAACCAACATTACCAATACAATACCTTCTTCTCTATCTATTGTTCCTACATGGATATAGACGAGATGGAAGGAAATAATCATGTCGAGCAACATCATGTTGATACATCTCGTCCTTTTAGCTCGGTAAAGGAAGCTGTTGCCATATTTGGCCAACGGATTATGCTACCAACACAAACTCATACCTTAAACTCTAAACCGGTAAGTCCTATTGCTACTTGTAGCATCAGCCAGACCGCTAAACCAAGAAGTCCCATTGCTAGTCCTAGCATCAGCCAGACTGCTAAACCGGTAAGTCCTAGCATCAGCCAGACTGCTAAGCCGGTAAGTCCTAGCATCAGCCAGACAGCTTCTTCATCATCTTCTCCATGGAAGCAACGCTCTTTGTTGCCCTCTTCTCAAGGTCCAAAAGAAGAGATCATGGATGTTTTGAAAAAGCTTGAAGCTGAGATAATGGAAACAAAGACAGAGGTGAATATGTTGAAAGAGAGAGAGTCAGAGACAGAGGTGGCATTGGCTACTCTAAACGCCGAGCTACATAAGAACATGTCAAAGATGGCGAAAGCCGAGGCTGATGCTGCAGGGAAGAGCGCGGCAGCCATGGCCAAATCGGTAAGCTTCAAGGAAATGAAAGAGAGGGGAAATGGAGAGGAAGAGAGGAGGAAAGAGCTGATAAGGAGGATGCAGAAGGAGTATCCCACCTTGTCCCAGATACTGGGCAGTAATAAAGGAGACACAGATGTATATTTTGCAAAGAGTAAGAAGACGAAGAAGAAGAAACCTATCATTCCTCTTGTGGGAGATTTCTTCTTCTATAAGAAGAAAGGATCGTCAACTGAAATATCTGGACCTCTTTACCCTACTTCTTCCACCCTGCACTTTTAGCTGAAACAACCAAAATCCCAAGAATATCATGTACTATGCAAGTGTATATATGTATGTATGCACATCAATATACGTGATATCTATGTGTATGTATTTGTGTGTGTGTGTGTGTGTGTGTGTGTGTATTCTTTATTTGTTTGTCTCTTTTTTCTTTGTTTGGATTTTGAGTTAAAAGCATCAGCGGTTATTCTCCTCCTCTCCTATAACAATAACCTGTCAAGTGTCAACTATTAGATTGTGAAAATACAGTGTTAATCTAATAATAGCACTGATTAGATACTTGATCCTAAGATTAACTTATACATTCGTCGACTATAGACATAAACAGAGGAAAATGAAACTTGAAAAGTATGTGATGATACAAAGTTAGGAAGTCAGCCCGAAAAAGGCCAACTTAGCATACCTTTGTATAGACTGATAAGTAATACGTACTCCTAACACCGAGCTTGTGTGAGCAGAAAGAACTGGTTTCTGGAACTAAATCACCTCCCAGGTTAGCAAAAACGCAGAAAAGCTGGTAATAGCTATTAACAAATGAGTTCCTTGATGCAAAGATGTATTATTAAAAAGGCTTGTTTTTATTGTTCCAACGGAATTAACAACGAAGAATAGGATCCATACAGAAAAGAGAGGAAAAAAAACAGCAAGGAGGACGACGACGTGCTTCAGAAAAGGAAAAAAAAGACACAAACGTAACAAAACTCAGAGATTTACACCAAAGAGTCTTCTTGAAACTTGTCCAGCATATGCATCTTATTAGCAAGACATTTAAAGCCCAAGGTTTCTCAGGAGCTGACCCCATCTTGGAGTTTCCTCATCGAAAATGTAGGTCAGAGGTGAAACTAATACCCCACTACCTCCGACCTGGAAAAACATTGCTGAACATGACTAACGAACAAAGAGAGGGAACAATAATCACGAATTTAAGTGAAACATGGTTGGTGCAAAAGTAGAAAGAGGATCACTAAGTTTTAGAATGCCAACTATGTGTGAATTCCAAGTAAACTTATTTGTTGATTCAAAACTAGTACATCAACATTTAAAGATCGGGGTGGGAGTAAGATAAGTGAGAAAGAAATGGCAGATATTACTAACCGCTCTCAGTTGCTTCACAGAGTCATATAGAGCCTTTTTTGGCACACATATCACGATGGCATAGTAGTCAACTGACACTATTCCATCTTGTGTACAGTAAACTGGGCTTATTGTTGGTCCCTGCTCATTATAGGAGAAGCCATAATCAATCAGCAAGAACTGAAAAATTAAGGCTTAAGAACCCCCACATTCTGAAACATTACCTGCAGTCCTGACAATGATGGTTGGCTCAGCACACGCTCAGCCACTTCCTGTGCACTATTTCCCCTCATGTTTGCAACAACCTGAAGTGAAAATATTAGAGAGAAGAAAGCGAGGGGGAGGGGGATAAGTTAAAAAAACAACATAGGAACCAAGTGCGTACAGTGAATTGGCCATCCGCCTTTAGATGGGCCTCCAATCTCTCAAGAATCTCGTGTACTGTGTTTAGTGCTCCTTTCCTCTCGGTCAATGCTCTTCTACTTGCCACAAGTGCCGCCTGAAAATTAAAAGACGTTGAGGATTGATGGTCACCAACAGATTCTAAACAGACAGTGCATGGATCCAAGGACTTCACATCACCTGACTTTCCAGTACAACACCTCCTTCTATTTCTTTTAAGTTGTTCTCTTTGAGTGTTGTCCCACTACTCACAAGGTCCAAAATGGCATCAGCTATCCCCATCTAATTAACAAGAACATATGAGTCAACAAATACTGATGGCAGCAGTAAGACATGAAATCAGGATACTACAAACTGACAACATTATCCTCCACAGAGCATGTCAGTTTAACACTTGTTTTCAGAAAACAATACAAGCAACTTCATGCGAAATGTTAAAAATTTCGTTGACGATCAAGACAACTCTTTCCATTGAAGGCAATTCTAAGTTTAACCTAGACAAACAACAAAGGATAAAGATAAAAACCATGTAGATTGATCTAACACATTAGTACACCAGATATAACCATGAAGGTGCAGCAAACTATAGTTTCCTTGAAACATTGATGTCTTTTCTATCCCTATGGAAGAATCATTCTCTGACAATACAACTTAGTTTCACCTAGTACTAAAGCAATATTATATGTCGTAGATGTAAAATAATGTAATCTCACCGCCGGAGCTGCCTCCAGCGCTCCGTCTGCAGTTGAAAACGTCACATGCTTAATGCCGTTTTCTTTCATAAATTTGGGGCCAAGCTGCAAAAACCAGTTGAATCATTCCCAAATATTATATTGAAGCTAAATGAACTCTGAGAGAAATTAGATGACAACAGCGCACCAAAGGAGAATCTGTAACTCATCATACATAAGTGAAGCCAGTAGCAACGCGTAAGGGTCTCTCCTCACTCCATTGGGGCATTTGTGCTAGCTCCTTCAGAGAATTTATATTTTCAAATATCCCATAGTTGGGTATCTGAGATCATTTGAGATGCAATTAGTAAATCATCCGCAGTAAATGATACGAGGACCCCAACAACTATAGTTTAGAGCATACCGCAATGGACAGGTGGCAGTCTCCAAAGTTGAGAGCTTCATGGACAATGATAAGATCTTCATTTTCCTTAAAAAAAATACTCAAACATCTTATTATGATGCAACTGAGGCCATCCAGAGAAAATTTAAAGAATACAGAAAAAACTCTATATACTAATTCCTATAGGCTAACACAACCATATGGCTAACCAATATTGGAGAATCATATAAGAGAATGAAAGTCAACTGGATAGTTAATCTCCACAATGAGCATAACGATAATAACCACCACCGCTATGAATTCTCACATTCTGAACATGACTTTAAAACTCTTCAAGAGAAAACTAATATGGTCACCACTTACCTGACCATATTCACTAAGCGTGTCAAGACCAACGATACCTAGATCCAAATCTCCTGAGAGTAACTTCCTGACAATGTCTTTTGGCCGTTGAAACCAGACTTCAGTGTTTGGTAACTGAAAGACAAAATAAACACCAACATAAGTCATCGTCCACAAAACCAAAAAAAAAAAAAAAACACTGAGGTTTTTGGAACTCGCTTCCAATGCATACCTGAGGAATTTGTGCAACATACTGCCTAGGATTGACTTGTTTAACAAACAGTTGACAGTCCTTCATAGATGATATAACAAAAAGGAAACGTCAAAATCGAGGTATGAGATTACAGTACACTATGTCCACTTCACTCAAAGTGAGAGAGAAAACAACATTTCAGAGAATAAATTGTTCAAATGAAGCTTTGGGAAATGATTCAAGAAAGGGAAAAAAATATTTAAAACAGAACTGTGTTTAAGAAAGAGATCATCAAACCCAAATAATTTTTTCACTTGCCTAGGATTCAACTCAAACCAACTCGTCTAGGAATATGCTAGTTTAATAACCAAATAATAAACAGTTTCGAGCTTCAACAAACGAAACATCCAAGTTTTAATCTTTTTAAAGATCCCAACTTGCTCAAATTAATTCTCAAAACCAATCTAAGTTGGAGTTGAATCAATCTTAAATATGGAACCGTATCAAGACAAACAGTTCTCAGAACCAATCAAAGTTTTCACAAACAAAAGAAACATAAAGATAATATATAGTTTAAAGCATGACGAACACAGAAGCTGAAAGCTACTTAGCAAATATTTATAAATTAGTCTCATTTCAAATCAATTACCAAAAAAAGTCTCAGTCTTTATGAACTAAATACAAGCTGAGACTAAGACCAAACACTTAAATCTGTGTAATCGCATTAACGTGATTTAACAATCTCAATGTTAAATCTCTCTAACCTTGAGAAGATCGATTGCATCAGCAGCCATACGTCCTTTACTAGGAAGACCAAGACGAATCTGCTCTCGCTCAACAAAAACAGAAGCTGGAGCAGAACCATTCGCCACAGAGTTTTGAACGGTGGAGACACAAGAAGTAACCAATCTGAGACATCTCCGACGAGGTACGATGACGGTGGAAGGAGACGGAGACGGAGACAGAAGAGGGGTTGGAGAAGGGAAGGTTGACGGAGAAGGGCATTGTTGTAAATTCGTAGGGAGAAGAAGGAGAGACATTGTTGGCTCTTTGAGAGATTGAAAGGGTTAATTTTGACCGGAGAAAAGGAATGAATTATATAATGAAGAGAAGAAGGAAGAAAGGTCACAGCAGCCACACTTGGGGACAGAGGCAGAGAGATACTGATTATTAGATTCTTGATGCCACTTTTAAGTTTTAACACTTGAAGGCCTGATTCATGCGTTTCATTTTTTATTTTATTTTTTCTTTGTCGTGACTTTTATTATTTACGTGAAAATAAAAATAATAAAAAAGGAATGAATAAAAATAGTATACAAAAGGATTGGACGGTGTGGATGGAACGGTACAAGCAAAGATGAAAAAGGAATGAATAGATAAAAATAGTATACAATAGGATTGGACGGGATGGATGAAATGGTACAAGCAAAGATGAGTGTAGTTTTAGTACGAATAAGATAAGCGGTGTAGGATGAGTGAAACAAAATGTTAGAATGGTGAAAATAGTCATCAAATTTGACTAGTTATTTTTAGTGTTCCAAATGGCTTTTTCTTTTTTTAGAGAAAGAATTAATATAATTACAAATTTATGTGGTCCTAGCTAAGAATTAATATTAGTTTTGTATCTTTAATACATTGTTGGTCAGATACATGAAAGCATTTCATTAAAAAGATTACATTTAAAAATAATTACAATGCTTATGAATCGATAATCACGGGCCATCATCAAACTATACACTAATGCATGAATAAAACATATGTAAAAGGAAAGTTCAGAGCTAGATTATAAATTACACATAGACTAAATGAAAGTAGGTTTAAGTTGATCATAACCAAACTTTATTCACAAAAATTTTAAGTGACCATTGTTATTGTTTGGTTTGTCACAATTATGATAAGTTTTAGGTGTTTAAATTTTTGTTTATAAGCGTTTATAGATTAGAATCTCTTTATATAGTCTCACGAGTTTTAAGTGTTTGATCGACAAGACACATCAATAACGAAACCTAATTATTAGAACAATAGTTTAGTAAGACATGATAACTCGCGAGATGAAGTTTTTTACTTGTTTCTTATATTCTATGGTCATACGTTTATATTTTATGTTTTTTTTTTTTTTTTTATCAATTTAATTTTTACGATATTTGTACTTTGATTATCTAATGTTGTGGCTTCTTAAGAAAATGTGAAAGATATGGGATTTTTGATGTTTACGAATCTTTCACTAGGTAAGCCTAAATTACTCAATGATTATTTATTATTTCGTTAGAACTATAATAGAATTTTTATGGTTAGAAATTTTTTTTTTGTTTTTTGGTCATGATTTTATGGTTAGAATTATGTGTGATTTTTTTTTTATATATTTTGAATTTATCATTATTTTTCTTATATTTTTATATACATATAAATGTATACATAAATTTTAAAAGTTTTAGTTTTCCATCTTTTTTGTCGTCTGTGTTTCACAATCTCGTATCCGTTTCAGTTCATCGTTTCATAAAACTATTATAAAGCATATTCCAGTAGCATAGCTCTTAGTAACATGACTTTTAGACGTTTTAAAAATATAAAGGGTAGACAAAATAAAAAGATATATATAGTTTAAGATATTAAGAGAAATATAATTTTTATTATTATCTTTGCCCAATATAACGCCTAAAACAATCGAATCCGATGAATCGATGATGGTTGTTTTTAGTTAGTTCACACTACCCATAAATCATATTAAGGGTTACCACTTACCAACTTGAATTACAATTCTCCTAATTTATTCATAAAGAATCGATGCTGAGTTTGCATATTAAAATAATTATAAATTATAAATTTCACATGCGCCGATAATACCAATGTCTCCAACCGCAAAGATCATCTAAAAAAACATTTCGAAGAACTATATTTCAAGATGCGCCGATATTACCAAATATGTTCTCAATGTTGTTTATAATCAACTTGAGGAGTTAAAAAAAAATAGAGAAGATTTGCGATTAAAATGCAAATCCATTTTGTTTAACAATGAAAATATAAGAAACTCAACAATGAAAAATGAAAAATGAAAAATAGAAAAACAAATCTTCACGGGTCCTATCATTCCTTCTATACAATGAAAACATTCTCTACCCACGAGAGTCCATTTAGACCCCAACCTAACAATTCCTTCACACACAAATTCATGTCTAAAAGACTACTAAACAACACACAAATCTCACAATGAACAATCAACCGCAACCGCTACAAAACGCTTAAAATTAATTTCTTACCAATTTCAATGCTCTCATAAGATTAGTTTACATAACTCACTCAGAGCTATTTGAGTTCTCATCTCTGCTATCCTCATCATGATCACTTTGTTGCGGCTTCTCTTGATGCTCCACCGCATTGTTCGCTTGTTCCGCATTTGCGTTTGCGTTTCCGCCTCTCGAATAAGCCGCGTTCAAAGCGGCTAACATCCCAAGATTCGAGTCCGGCATACTTAGACCTAAGTTCTGAGTCGGCTGCGGCTGAGCTACAAACGAGCCTAGTTGAAGTGGACTTCCTCTATACTGATCCATCGGAAAACTAAACCCTGTTCCCGCCATAAAATGAGTCGCAGCTCCAGCTCCAGCTCCTCCTCCAGCTCCAGCAGAGTTCACAAATGGCCACATAGGAGCACGGTGGCCTGCAGTGGTGTTGTTATTGCTACTACTCTCCATTTGATTACCGGCCGTTGTGGGTACCGGAAGCATCCAAAAAGTGTTTCCACCACTAGACCTACTTGTCGGAGCAACCGCCC
Source organism: Crucihimalaya himalaica (assembly GCA_004349715.1). Taxonomy (NCBI): domain Eukaryota; kingdom Viridiplantae; phylum Streptophyta; class Magnoliopsida; order Brassicales; family Brassicaceae; genus Crucihimalaya; species Crucihimalaya himalaica. The sequence continues at coordinate 254,651 of SMJT01000117.1, read as the reverse complement.
ACATCGGCGCCGTCGCAGGATCCGGCGTTTCACTTTCTTTCAAAGATTTACTCTCGTTCTGTTTCCGATCATCGTTTTCCTTAGACAAATCAACCGATCTATACCGTTTTCTCGAGAAATTCTCACCGTCAGGAATCGTTTCCACCGGAGCTTGATTCTGGTGGTGGTGCTGGGGCTGTTGCTGTTGAAGATGATGATGAAAACCTAAAAGCGGGGTCGTATGAGCCGCAAACGCGCCGCCGCCGCCGCCATGTTCATCAAACTGATGTTGATGGTGATGATGAGTCAATCCAAGAGCACCATAAAGCGGCACCGATTTCGACGGCGGAGCAGAAAGAGTCGATCCGCTGCTACGAAGCGAAACACTCAGAGTAGAGAAGTTCGCCGGAATAGTTCCTGTACCTGTAGCAGCTACAATAGCTGGCTCAGCTTGTTGAAGAAGCCATTCGATAGTTTCACCATCAGATTTATGACCTAACTCTCTCGTTAACTGAAAAACCCTAGCCGCACAAAGCGCCGGCATACGAATCCGGCGTCCTCTTCCGTCGACTTTTGTGTGACGGTCTTTAGTCGACCTCTTCGTTGTAGTCGCCGCCGCCGTAGATGAGGTTGCTGCGAGTGTTGAGTCTTCTAATGGTGTAGATCTGGGGACGATTGTGAGAGATGCGTCAACTAGTTGTCTTGCTCCTCCTCCGGTGGTGGTGACGGCGCCGTCGTTGTTTCGGATGTCGGAGAGATCCATTTATTTGGGGGAAAGGAAGATTGAAATTGAAATTAGGGTTTGGTGAAAGAAGAAGATTAAACGGCCATGGATGATTCGATTGTCGCCTTCATATATTGTCTTTCTCAGTTTGACTCTTGTCTTCTTCGTCCGAACATCGGAGAGAGAGAGAGATGAAAAAAAGGGGTTTGATGATGTAAAGGCAGGTGGATGACTTTTCCACCAAGGGGAATTATTATTATAATTTGTATATATGCCGTCAATTAAAAATTAAAAAGATTTATTGTTTGATTATTGGATACTGTATGTAAAAGTATAAAACTAATAAGGGTGGATTGGTAAAGACTTTTTTACAATAAATTTTTACTATATACTTTTTACTTAAAACTTAGACTATAACTTTAAAATATTTATAAAAATCTGATTGATAATAAATATAAAAACTGTATAAGTTGTGATTTTAAATATTTATAAAAATTTATTAGTAACATAGAAACTATGACTGTTATTTTAATATATTTTTTATTTATAACGACATAACTAAAAAAATTATTAATATTAAACTTTTAGAAAATCACATATGTTTATAGTTAAACAAATAAATAAATAATTTAAATAAATAAATAAATTTATTTTTATTATATTATGGCAAAATTTGATATCTTAAAACATCAATAAAGTGGAACATAAAAAAAATTTGGATGAAAGTGTGGAGTTTCCGGATCGGCTAAAAATAGGTTATTGTATTGATTTTAATTTTAATTTCGTTTTGAAATTTTTATATAGATATACTTTAAAATATATAATTTTTTATTGTTTTGAATGATTCTTGATCTACTATTATATACTAATTTGTTTGTGGATATTTTTTATTAACTGTTATTGCTTTATATTAATTTCTCACTATTAATTAATTAAAAAAAATTTCGAATGTTTTTATTACTAATGTTTCTGTTAATAATGAAGTATATATTTTATATTAAACAATAATTCATTTGTTAAAGTAATATGTAAAAAAGAAGATAAATAATCTTTTAATAAATACTTAATTAATTAAAAAGGCTATCACATACGTAGAAGTCTCGTTGGGAGTTTAAAAAAAAATATGCATTTAAAAAAAAAGAGAAAAAGTAGGTTTTTAAAGAATTTCCAATGTATTACACTATTTTTTACTCTAAAATAGAGTTGGATTTCTCTCCAATGTATTACTCTATTTTCTACTCTAAAAAGAATATTCTAAGTATGTTCTTATTTTTTATGTTGTTACTTATTGCTAAATAATACACTTTATTTATAAAACTTTAAAATTAACCCATTGATTTTTTTTTAAACTTCTAAAATTATGAAAATATTTAAAATTAACCATAGAAATAACAAAACAAAATAAATTATTTTTGCAAAAAAAGGAAATAAACTACTTTTGGAGCAATTAAAGAAGACAAATGCACAAAGACAACACTATTTGGAGATTCAAAGTAAGAACTACGCATTGAAAGAATTTAAAGAAGAAAACAAATTTTTGTTCCAAGACTTGAACTCGATACCGGATCCAAATCTTCGTGCATATGTTCAAAGTGAACAAACAAGGATTTATCGAAAAAAGGTCGAACAACAACAATATCAACAAGATCCACCGTTTGGACAGTATTTTAATAATTTGGGTAGATCCGGAAGCGATTTACCGGATTATTAACTCATTAAATCAGTAATTGTTGTTGTTTTAAATTTATATTATGTATTTTAATTTCAGTTTTAATATTTTTTTATTATTATTTATTATTAGTTTATGGTTTTATGTCATTGAATTTTATATTAAAAAAGATATTATAAGATTTTGAAATTTTGTTTGTTAAATAATTATTATAGCTCTAAAAATAAAATAACTTAAAATTATAGGGACTAGTTTATAAATAAAAAAGTTCAACTCTAAAATAGAGTGAAAAATAGGATTACTCTATATTTGGAGTAAAAAATAGGTTTACACTATTTTTGTGTTGAAAATAGAGTGGAGTTAGAGCAAATTTTACTCTAAAATAGAGTTTGGTGTAAGATTTAGAGTAGGGTTGGAGATACCCTTAAGACTACACACGAAAAAATAGTCAAAAGTTTGATCGTAAATAATTGACTTTTAAATTATTATTTTTAAGTAATAGCTTTAAAAGTGTTAAGTTAATTAAAGAATAAACATATTAGGAAATAAAGAAATTTACTTGACCTAACAAAATTTTACTATAAGTTTATTCCAAACCATAATCCATACTTACATACCGCTGCAAAATAAAGTATACTATGTTAACAATTATCGATTACACAAATAATATCAAAAGCGTTATCAAAAACATTATTCTCTGTTTTTCCAAACCATTTTTTCTAATTGTTAGTTTGTATTGCTTTTAACTATTCTAGTATAATTTATCATTTTTTACATTAAAATTTTTATACCGATTTGTTATAAACTATTATGTATGTTACATGGGGATTTTATTGGATCATGTAAGAAGACAGATCGTTTTCACTAAATAACTTGTTGCTCACGACTCCGAAAAATGGATAGGTGAGGACTAGGTATGTTTGTGGAGGTACCTAGGAGGGGTTTCGATGTTTTTTTTAGTTCATTTAGTTTTCTGTTTAAGATTCGTTTCCATTAAGTATGATTTTCGCCGATTTATGATTTATGGTTTTTTTGTTATTTCTATTATGATTTTAAGGACGCATTTAATGTTATCGTTTTCAAAAAAATTAAAGAACATTTATTAAATACTAGTAGGATTTTAAGATTTTATCACGTGTACCGGATAAGACCAAAAAAATGTTACAAATTTGTTAGATATAAAACATAATATGCAGATAAATTTGCTCGAAAATATTTTGGTTTTTACAATAAAATTGGTATAATAGTATCTCTGAATATTTAGATGAATGACACGAGACGTTTAAGTGCATGTGACGTTGGATGAGTGATTCATGATGTTACATGTTCCCTCGGAGGTTAGGTCACAAGAGAGATACGAGAGATTATTCATTTTTGTTAAAATACATTAAGAGTGCTAGAGCCTAAAGAGAAGATGGGAGGAAGTTATATGGACAACACAGATAACTAACTATATGGGAGGAAGTTATATGGACAACATAGATAACTATATGTAGTAAGATAACATGTAATTTGGAGAAGAACATTGACAATGAATCACGACCAAGAGGATTTTTTTTGGATAATGTGGTTCATCTAATTAGATTTTTTTAAAGGTATCAATCTAGAATTACCTGAAATTTTGAATCACTCCATCTACGAATTTTTGTTTTGAAAGAAAACTTAAATCCTACTCGTATCAGAATTAGAGGTCGTACGGGAGGCGTTACAAAAAATATTGAGGTCTCAAGTCGGTGGTTTATGGATGATATCATATCTCACCTCATGATAGGATTGAGTCTATACCTTCAACTAGATGACTTATTAGAGTTAAATAACTTTGTTTTATTAGTTTTGATTAATGAAATTAACAAATATCGTTATAAGGTTTTCTTATTAATTTAGTAGTTTGGTATGAATTTGCATAGTTTATTACTACTAGTAGAAAAAACGACGATGTTTTGTTTCTTATTACGTGTCATTTGAGTGTACAAATTTCGACGGATTAACTAACGATATTAGTGTTAAAATCAGTTTTAGCAAAATTTGTTACTTTTGTTTGGGTGAGAATTAGTTAGATTAATGTAATTAGTGTTATTAATTTGCACAACTTAGTAGCATATGTAAGTTAATACGTAGCAGATGGCCATAGTTTTCATGTATGAATTGGCTTTTTTTATTAGCACTTTTATTTGATTTGACCACAACATTATTTTACCAATTTTAGACCAGTATATATTTAGTCATCTACCAAATAAAATTGAAAAGTATACAAATGTATATAGTCCGTCATGGGTTGAGTACAAGCCAACCAAGCTGATGCTTGCGGCTGTTATAAATATATATTTAGTCGGCCATAATTCTGCTGGTTCAAGTCTCATAAGAAATATTTTTTTTCTTCATAAAAGGAAATATCAGCCCAAAATGAAATATTAGGACCAGCTCTGCAAATGTAATAGCTCATCGATGGTGGTTGCAACTACATGCATTTTAACCATGTTAGAGAGACAGACATGTTTCTTTGTATAGTTTAATAGATTTGTCGAATTGAGAAAAGAACAGATAAGCATTTTTTAGACAGTGAAGCGTGCGTATTTTGGCAGGTGGGGACAGCTCATCCCCCCCATATCTCGTCCATTTCACTTTTTTTTTAATTAATTATTTCAAAGGTATATTTCACTAGTATAATAATTAACACAATTCAATAAATAATAAAGTAATATTTTTTTTTGAAAAACCTTACGTAAATATATAATTCCATTAATTTAGCATAATAATAATTATATAAATTTATTAATATAATATCTAGAATATTTAGTAATATGATTTTACCGTTGTTTGTTTATCTCTATTATTTTTTTAAAAATATGGATTATAATGCGGTAATTGATTTCTTATGTGTAAATGATTCCAAAAAGAAAATATGAATTATAACGAACATTTTTTGTTTTTTTTATGAAGTTAATTGAACCTCCTTTTAAAAACAGGTATGGACCGTGTCATGCACAAGTTTCGTTGTATTAGTTGTAATTAGTTAAATTAATATATTTGATGTATGTATTATGAATATATATTCACTAGGACATTATAAATTTGTTGTGTTTGACTGTTTTTTGGCGACTTGCCAAATCTGAATATTCGAATTAATATAACAATTGTTATTGTAGAAAATAATTTGTAATTTTCAATTTTTAAATAATAGTGTGTTTTATTTATTTAGATAAATCGTCTAACTAGATGACATATAATTTTCATATTATCTATACTATATATAGTTAATTGTAAATGTCAAATATATTTTAATTATTTTCTATTAGTTTATGTGTAAATGAAAAGTAAAAAGTTGGAACAGACTTTTCATATAATTTAATGATTTCTATTTATTTTAATTTCCAATTATAAAAAGGCAATGCAATAAATATAATAAAATTTTTGAAGTATCTAATTAAATCTGGTAATAAAGAAAATTCAAAATATATAAATTTGGTAATTTATATATTAAAAATCTTTTCAGTGTGTTTGGCAATTGGTTTTAAGAAAATAAGTATTAGGAATTAAAATTGGTTGATAGGAAAGATAGATAATTAAATAAATGAAAAACAAAAAAAAAGATGAGAAAAATTGTTGGTTTGCCACATTAACAACAATGGCTTTCTTTCAATATGTAGAAGATTATTGATTTATCGATTAATTCATAACTCTATAAACTAATAAAATATTTTAGTCTCAATTTTATTAATTTATAAAGGTTTTACTGTAATATAATGTTTTTTATACATTAGGTAAATGACACTAATGTGCGGATTGGTAGTGTGGCTTGGAAGAAAAAAATTACAAATGCACTTTCAAATTGTTAAAGGTTTATTTTAGCCGATCACACCTTATTTTGATGATAATCTATTAACATATAAGTGTTTTTAAGAACTGAAAAATCATAAAAGAGTTAATTTTATTAAACAAATATATATATATATATATATATATATATATACGAGTGTTACTTGGTTAAAATTTGGATCACAAATTTGACCCTTAACTTTTTTTTTGACAAAAAAATTAAGCAAGAAAAATAAAACGTTATGAACACTTCAAGAGAGATCCCTAAACAAATAGAGGGGCAGAAAATTTTCCATTCACAGAAATTTGAATTTCTAGTATTTATAATCTTTGAACCGGTATTATCATAGTTTACCGTTAACCAATCTAGTTTTGCAAGAAAATCTAATTCACACTCTTATTAATAAAATTCTGTTGAACTTTCTACACCCCCACAAAATGGGTGATCCATTGTCTTACTAAACCATCTTCATTTTTAAACTCTTAACTGTTCTAGTTTCTTATAAAATCAAACTACAACACACATGCACTATACAGACTATAAATGATTCTATTTGGGATGGGATATTACATCCTTCCTCTTATAGTGGAATCGTCCTTCGAAGAATATAACTCAACACAAAGCAATCATAAATTTTGACACTTGGGAAAGTACAGATTATGCCATCAACTTTACATGAAACATTCACTCCAAGGGAATGCACCATTTTACCAGTAACATAAAATACAAACAAACATACAGTGGAGTTCATAGTACAACTCCAGAGATGAGTGTTTTATTTTGTCCGGCTCCAAATGTATAGAACCATATCACAAGTAGCTACAACAATCACCAGATAAATGAAGTCCAGGTGTCTGATCTTCGAACTAAACCACCTCAGGCAAGCCATCTGCTGGAAGTAATATAGGTTTCCAGGTGCACTGGTGAGTAAACTTGTCAACCTTAAGAAAAAACAATGTCCGGGGAGTTAAAAACGTCTGCGGTGAGGCCGTTGATTAGGGCCTGATCTTGTTTGAATGCCAAACCTTTAAGATCTAGTGAAGGGGGTAGAGAGACAATGACTAAAAGTGGGATTGACCCATAACAGATACAGAGTCACGCCTACAGTTCGAATCCTTTGTTTTTAGGGAAAGACTCGAGAACTGAGAGTCGAGATCATTGCTAGTAGCACGTCCGCGACTTGCTGATGGTTTTTGAGTTTGTTGTTGTTGCTGATACAGGGCTCGTAGTCTTCCAATCTCCTTTTCCAACACATCCTGTTCCACTGGATAATAGAAAACTCATAAGGTATAAATCTCACGAATGAATTTGTACTACTACTTTGCTACAACATTGAATTCTCTTTTCCAAGTCACAAAATAAAAGGTGTCAGATGGTTGCTTTGAATAGCTAGCAAATATAGCAAAACTTGTTGGTTAGTTTCTTTAACACAATGATATGAATAGTAACTTTAACAAACTTTAGAAAAGTACTATTCAATCTAGCTAAAACTGTCAAACTCATACTTCAGACTAGAGTTTGTATCTAAAGAACCTAAATTATGAGTCTGTCGTACTACTTTGCTGAAAAATAGAATTTTCTTTTCCATGTCAGATTACACAATGCGTGAGATGGTTTGCTTTGTATGGCTAACACGTATTGTAAAACTTGTTGGTCAGTTAGGTACTATCTTGATAACTAACTAAAACTTATACACTCAGACTAGAGTTTGAATCTAAAGAATCCCCAAGAATCTTTTTAAGATGGGTGCGAGAAACTTACATTGTTTGATCAGTTTCTCCTGAGCTATACTTTCCAGTCGCTGCTTAAGAGCTTTATTTTCCATACTCAGAATAAGATTCCGCTGGTTGAGAAAATCAAGTTCAGCTGAAACTTTGGATCCTTCTGCCTTTAGACACAAAAGACATCCATAATTCAGTGCTCCAAAAATTGTAATCTAATACAACTTTCACTATCTTTCTCTTTAAATGGAAGGTTTTTTGAAGCTTTACCTGCAATGTTTGTACATTCCTTTCTAGCTCAGATATGTACTGGAGCTTACGGACCCGTGATCGTTGTGCGAATTGCCTGGATGGTGCAGCAAACTATCCATGTTATAATACTAAAAATCAAAGTCCAACAACACTAATCATTCCATCGGAGCTATGAGTATTGATATATGTTATCCAAAGATGTAAGTTCTGCTCAAGTCAATAAGACCAATAATCATATCACAAAGTATCAAAAAGCTGACTGGGTCATTCACCATAGATGAGAATAAGGGAAATTGGCAATAAAAGATCCCATTCTACATTGCTTTGAATAGGTAATTAATCAAGAACGAGTAAAGAGATCACATACTGTTTGGCTCGTTTTGTGTTGTCAGCCTCATAAGTCACAGGCGGAGGATTGGAGTTGTTTTCCTCAGAAGAAAACATTTTCGGGTCATGAGAAAGAGGTTCGGCATAGTTCTTTCTTTCTGATATAACTGTTGCTTCTTGAGACATATATGGTGATCCCATGTTTTTCCCGCCAGCACTCTCTCGAGTGAAAGGGAGCCAAGAAGGATGAGCCCCAGATACCACCAAAGAATCCCGCTGTCGACTCTTCTGTTTCAGAAAATTAGCATCAGTATAGAAGGCAGCGCCCTGAGAAATTTTATTCCGCTCAAGCTCCTTCATCCCCCTTTGAGTGGAAGAAACCGTATTCCTATAACTGAAATCATTTTGGAGTGTCAAACTTATGTTTGTAGCATTAGCCACATCTAGATATGCATAAGAGTCACTAGATGAACGCCGATGACCACATTTTCGAGCAGGGCTCTCCGGCTCATTGAGAAGATCATCAAGCCAAAAGGGTAGCTCTTCTACCAAATGGCTCTCAGAAGAAGTCCGCTGGTGGTGTGTTTTCTCATCACCAAGCTTCTGACCCTGCCTTGAACCAATCACACCACTGGGAATATACTCAGAATATGATGCGGATACACTAGGAAACGGGATTTTCGGAGGGAGTAAAGCATGCTTTCCTGGGTACATCAAGTTTCTAACACTCTGTGATCCTTTGGAGCTAGCCATTACCACTTTTGCCTGCCAAAATAACAGTAAAGCATTAACGACTAATTCGAAAGATATTTTTATAACAACATAAAACCAGTCTACATAAATCATTCAAAATGCAACAGATCAAAAGGAAATGATAGATCTGACTACTTTAAACCATTGCATCAACTCACAAAGCATATCTTCTTAAGCTTGGCCTAAAAAACCCAGTAGCAGTTTTAGAGCAAAAAGGCAAACAAAGAACAAAGAAGCCTCATACATTAAAGAAATATTGTATTAAGACAACATCAAGCTCAGATCAACAACAAGCACATATGTTTAAATGTTTTTACAAAAATTAATTTCTACTTTGGAAATGAAAAGCTGACACTGAAGCACAACACTATAGCTGACCCATTCAGACAAAGCAGACCAGACCAGCTCATCCCACTTTAGTTGCTTTCTCATTAAGCTATATCAACATATACACTTGTTTTTGACTTATAAATGTCATTTAACCAATAATTTCTTATCTCTGCTAATCAAACTTCTTACTCATCCAAGTTCATCTTTAATCTTTTTCACCTTCCCGCATTTTCCCACATCAATCAACCAAACACTAATACGGAGAATCCTTAAAAAGTAAGTAAAAACACGAAAGTTTCTATTTTTATATACTATGTGACGCAGATAGACAGATACAGATTCGAAGAATTGATTCTACTACCAACCAAAAGAAGAACAAACTAACCAGCCGAAGACAGATCCAAATCGGAGAAAATTCAGAAAACAGAAGTTGAAAATGATAACTCCAGCTTGCTCTGTCCACCGGAGATCTTCCTTTTGAAACTCTTTGCCTCTCTGTCTTATCTTTGAGTTGAGGAAGATGAAGAAGAAAAATCTCTCCGACTCCAAGCAGGGTGATAGAGAGAAATTTGGGAGAATTTAGTCCTCAAAAGTAAAATAAAAGGCTTCTCTTTTGTCTGAAGACCTTTTGTTTTTTCTTACTTTAAGTATTTAAAAATAGTCCCAAATACTTTATCATATTTTACAATTTGCCCCCCGATGTTTTTAAATTATAGACTCTTTGAATTTGGAACAAACGAAAAGTCTATTTCTTTTTTATCGGGAGTTTATTCGTTTAAGGATTTTAATGGATTTGGAAATCTAAGTAAAATGTGTTATTCAATCAATGATTTTATAAAAGATTTTTAAATCATGTCTTATTGGTTCCATCATTCATAAATACTAGTTAAAATCACCTTTTATTCAATATTAAAGATTTTGATATGGATTTGATTTCACATAGGATTTGAGTGGATTTGAAAATCTATTTTACTTATAAAAAGAGGATTTGAAATCTTTACTCCCACCATGTTATTTCGGGTGGATTTGAAAATAAACCTGATAAAACAGCATATGACACATAAAAACTAGGTTTGACATAATACTATATAAAAACTTGACCCACAAGCATACGACACATAAAAACTGTGAATAGACTTTAAACTTAAGCACACATTTAACGATGCATAACTTGAGTAATTGTGTAGTCATGACTCACGAGCTCACGTTGTCTTTGTGGTGATAATTATTGATACAATGAATCGTTTTCCTTCAAAAATTACTTACAATGATTGCCGAATATATAACTTGAAAAGAAAAGAAAAATATTTGTTCGATTTATTTTCTTTTGATTCGTAATACGTTTAAACCTAATAAATAAAAACAAAATAAATTAACACTACCTAAAAATAAAAATAATTAATCCAACCTAACAAATAATAATTAATTCATCCTAACAAATAAATAATTATTATAACATAACGTTACGCTTAATCCAACCATAACATTTATCAGTAGACATATTAATAAAGACTTTTTTTTATCCCGGAAAAAACGAAAATGCAGAAAAAGTTATTGAAAAGCTTAATGGCAATAGTGATCATGAAGTTTTTACAATCCAAGACCAACAGAGAGAATATGTCAATCACTGGAGCAAATTATAACATCGAATATGTGGAGAGATTCGATTGAGATGTCAGATATGTGAAAATAATATATATCTTTATATATATATATATTATATTTTAAAATGTTTGATTTTGACAAATCCATGATATTCAACTTTCAAATCCACTTTGTAATCCACTTTCAAATCCATGTTATTTTAAAATCTTTTTTATTTTAAAATCTTTTTTATTTGATTTTAAAATCAATGAAAAAATCTATAAGGATTTCTAAATCTTATGAAGATTTTGAAATTCATTCAAATCCTTAAACGAATAAACCCCCTTAGATTAAGGCAAAAAATTGTCCGATTAATCATGGAATAAACTTGCTCTATAGAGCAGCTGAATTGTCTTTTCAAACAATGGCATAATTTGTTTTTTCTTTTCTTTTACGTCCTTTTCATTTATTGTAAATTTTCTTTTTATCATTCTAATCAAAATAAAATATACATATCTCTATATATATATATATATATTTCATATGAGATTAATAAAAAATCAATATTATTGGTCAAGTAGTCTTACTAAGATTAAACAAAAGTTAAAATTGCATTTTCGTTTACTCTATTTTTATTTGCTTAGTTATTTTAATTAGTGATTTAATGAATGTTTTTATCTTAGCATTGAGAAAATGCTAATGTTCTCAACGTCTAATTGAGTATTGTATATTAATGTCGAGATTTAGACACAATGGAAATCATAGATACATACTGTATATATTTTCTTATTTCAATTCATATATGCATTTCTATTTGCTTGTATCTAAATCTTAATTTTGAATAATCTAAAGATTTAAATATCTTATTATATAAAATATAGTTTTCAAAGTTGCTAACTCACGAGATCGCGACACGTATCATATCCCACGATTCAAGGTTTCGATACATGTTAAAGTTGAAAAAATGTTAAAAACTATTATAAGAAAACTAACTATACAAAAAATAATTAACTACCATTATTCAAAATAAAAATTCTATTTAAAAATTATACAAATTAATATTTTTTTAAAAAGTAAACTTGTACAATTAAGAAAATTTTTAATTATTAGGGAAAAAATTGTAAATATTGAACTCTATAGAAACAAAAAAAAATCTAGTTTTAATAAGTAATAATTGTAAATATTGAAGTCTATATAAACAAATAAGTAGTTTCATATTTTCTCAACAAAACACTAAATTTTAAAATCAACATCATACACTTAATTTCATTCTATTAGTAAAATATCTATTTTTAATTTTATTTTTAAACTTATTTTAATTTAATATTATGAGATTGTTGTAAAAAAATTTATTTATATTATTTTATTTAAATTATAATTTCGTGTATACGCGGAACCTAATCTAGTTAATATATTATATAATTGCCATGATTAAAAGAATGAAAGGTTTTCAAAAAATTTTGAAATATACGAATGAGCATAGACTGACAAAGACATTAAACTTGTTACAATTTACACGTCATAAACACTAGACAAAGGAAAAGAGGATCTTTTGTCGAAGATTATGTTTTAAGCATATGGGCCATTTATTTATTATTTTTCTTTATTATATAAATGATTGGTGAGTTGGAATTGATCTGTTACCTAACTTAAAGTGCAACAACATGGGCCAACTTGTATAATTTATATGACATTTATATACTTTTAGGTTCACAAAATGACAAAAACAAAAATGTAATCTCAAATTTATATTTTCTCCAACATGTCTCTCATAAACTTATTTAAATCCAATTCTCTTGTTCCCAATCCAGTCTGTGGCGGCCCCAATCTTTCCACAACCTTATGATGTTTGTTATCCATTGTTAACACTGTGTTAACTAATCATTAATCACTTCATCTTTTTTTATTTATTATATATTCCTACTTGTTTATCTACTTTAAATAAATAATAATAACATCTATATCATAGACTTGACCAATTTTTTTGTTTACTATCCTTGCATCTGTATGTATATATATGTATATTTATTTATGAAGCTTGCTTGTATAATAAAAGGTAAGTGGGACAAAAAAATTGACCATCACTATAAAAGGACTATATGGCATGTTGATGAAAAGTGATAGATATGTATGAAAAACAAAAAACAATAAATGTATCGCTGATTCGTGAAAAATAAAAACTAATATAAATTATGTCACAAACTGTAGCGAAATAATTCGAAACGGAAGATATTTTATATCGTGCTACATGAAAAGTTGAATTTAGCCACGAAAATTTCAATCGTTAAATCTTTATCCATGGTTAAACATACGAATTATTACAAATACGCAATAGTAGATGTATGTGACTAAAAGTCATGATTTAGTCACCAAAATGTTGGTTGCCAAATGAAAACAAACCACGATATAACGATATACGTTTAGTGGCTACTATTAGTTACAAATATGTAAATGCAGCAAAAACATAGGCCAAGAAAACTAGCCATTACTTTAAGGTGGCCAAGTGGTGATAGAAATAACAATTAAGGCTCGGAATGACAATCATTCCGCACTATAACTATACGTATAAAAAATATATACATATATATTTATATATTTTTGTTACTATTTGAACCGCCTCTCACTTTTACCATAATTGTTCTGCATGTTATCATTTAAAGTGTAACACTCGTCCCGCCATACAGGCTAATTCAGTGTGTTGTTCATCTGATTTTGCCAAAACGTTTTCTTTAAACTTTACCCATAAAGAAAGACTTTAACTTAAAACTCATGAAGCCTACTACCTTGAGAAAAGATAACAATGGAGTGAGTAAAGAATACTCAGTAAGGAGATCAACTCTGCCAACTGAAGCATATAACATTTCTAAAGCTATGCAACTATCATCATAACACGCATATTTAGACACAAACAATCAACCTAACATGCTTTACTTTCTAAACATCACTATTCATAACATTCATCTTATTCATAACAAAACATGTAAACATCGTTAGGTCCAATTATCCTCGTGATGACTAGAACCTCATGAGTGGAGGATGACCCTCGTGGCTCAGTCACTCCCATTCCGAGCTTGCCAGTTGTTAATCCGTCGGTCCATCATTGTCCATAACTTATATCATCCTCACACATACACCATCATCACCATGCATAACATAATATTATCATCATCGCCAATAACATACATAACATCGTACATATCACTAAACATCATCACTTATCACATCATCAAGCATCACCATACTTCATCAAATCATACTATCAAATAATCGTATCATACACAAACAGATATAAGCATAAAAAAAGAAAACAAAACTATGCTTGATAAATACCACCCTCACCTTAGCCACTTGATGAGTAACAACTCACTTCTCCTTTCTCCTCATTTAGCCAAATTTACCATCTTAACTATAACCACATGTTTTCCCATATTTATAAACTCCAAATTGGTTCTCCATCAACCAAAGCCTAGATTCATGAGTCCTAAAGGCTCCTGCAAATTTTAGGCTCAAACCAAACTCTTTCCCAACCAAACAATAACTCATCAGAATTACTCTATATCAATCCATCTCGGAAACACATAAACATATTAGAAACTAACCGTTGAAAACTTAATCCTACCGTTAGTTCTCAAGCCTATAGTACCACGAAGATCCCACCAAATTTAGTCTCTATCGAAAACATTTCGGACCTCCAAACGTGGACCTGAAAATGCCAACATGAAACTACTTATTAGAATGAATTTCTGAGTTTTAACAGATTTGGCAATTACTTGACGAGAAAGCAACGCACATAACTTTGTGAATAAAACCCAAATTCAAGTTCCGTTAGTTGCTATGGATTCTTGGGAACGTCATCTTTCTGTAGACGCCTCACTCATGATCTAACTTTCTTTGGTTCGTCGGGAACAAACCTTACAAAACCCCAACTTAAAACTACTCCTTTTCTTTCATCTTCTTCCTCCTTTACTTCTAATTTTGTTTGCTTATCTTCGATCTGATTTAATCTACTTCATTTCCACTTCTATTTAGTGTCATAAACCAAATCTTGCTCTCCTAATGCTTCTCATTCGCAGTGGTGATGACCCTTTCTTCTCCGTGACGTCTCAACATCACCCTCCGTTGCTTCTTCTTTCCTTTGGCTCTCTCTGTCTCCCACTTGCTTTCTTTCTCCGATCCATGAATTACGATCGGATCCAATTCTTCTCGCTGATCTGCTCCTTTTTCTCATTTCTCTTCTTCTTTAGATTAACATAACAAGGTGGTGGGGAGAATCTCAACAGTGAGGGGACAACAAATCGATGGTGGAGGCTCAACTTTCTCTCTCTCTCTCTCTACTCACGGCGGTAGTGGTTCTCATTCTCACAAGGATAAGGTGTTGTTATGCTTTTAGGGTTTGTTTTGCGTTTTTCTTTGACGGCTCCTTCAAAAAGAAGATACATACATATGTACATATACACATATTAACAAAACCTTTGTTATTTTGTGATTTACTTTACGTGAGCGTTTAATGGGGTGCATCATAATATGAAAACAAATGGCCCAATAATCTGGGAGTAGGATGTTACTTACACAAAGCCTAGAAACACTGAATTTTTTTTTGGATGAAGTACTACCACCCAAAAGTACATATAAATAATCATTGACATGCTATTTTGAAAGGGTGTAGAAATAATATTTTTGAAATGTTGTACATGGGAAAAGGACATGTATGTGTGAAATTAAAAGATCGGCATCATCTTTGAAAAAGACATGTAAATTCTAAACAGAGGATATTTTATTTTTTCTTTAGTTAATCTAGCTATTGCATCGATTATATCAATAAGAGAAGATGAATCGTATATGAGATGGTAAGCTGAACATATAACTCTAAAGGCAAAATCATTACATGAAAGCAATTTTGATAACTACATCATACTTTTGTTTTAAATAGGAACATTTGTCTAGGTTTATGAACAAATAAATTAAAACCATATCCATAACAATAGCTATGTAAACCATAGGATATCCATAACAATAGCTATGTAAACCACGACCAAGAAAAATTTAAACATTTACTTGCAACTATTGATAGAAGAATTGAAAGATTTGTAGAGTAACATGCTTATGATATGTTGAAGAAGCAAAATTCTCGCATGATGTATGGATTTTTCTGGTCTATGCTATGGTATATTTTAATATATATCCAAGTGGATGATATATGGATTATGTGACAATCTTTCTAGCTACCCTGCACTATGTTAGAATGTCTTTCTTCTCGAAGACCACCCTTACCAGATGAACGTTGGACCGCTGATGAAATTAGGTGGTTCATCTAAGAAGTGGTTTATACCAAACACTTTGATCACTAATGTAGTGGAACTAGCCACATCGACACAATTGGACGGTAGTCCAACGAATGCTTGGTCAAAGAGGAGTTTAGCCCTTTTTGCAAACAAAAAAATTGGTCTCTGTAAGGTTTTACATCCCAGCCCAAGTAAAGGAAGAGAAGATCATGCCTTATCATACTAAGTTTTGGATGCTAAATTTTTTATTAGCAATCAAATTTGTTAAATATTCTGATTTGCACTCATGTCTTATTTAGTGTCAGTTAATAAAATCTTGATTTGACATAGACGAGAGATAGAGTCATCAGTTTGAGATGAACTATGTCAAAGTAAACTCAAGAACAAACAAAATATATATTTTTATAGTAAATAATTTAACTCGTTATTATGCAACGAGTTTATTGTTTCATCAATCCTAAAACAGAGTCAAAACAATTAAGAACTGAAATGAGTTAGCATTGATGTGGGCATACCCTAACATAGGAAGGTGGTGAGGTTACTTGGAAAAGAAGTTAAAGCCCCCATGAATTTAGAGGAAAAAATCTTAAAATAGAGAGAGGCATGGCCGTAAACAAAGGCTTAAACAAAACAGCATAGCCCTTTATATTTTCAATCTAACTCTCTCTCATCTCTTGCGGGAAAAAAAAAGAAAACTTAAGCCTCAAGAAATCAGCCAACAAAATTCAATTGTTAAAAACCTCTTTCTGCTCTCTCTCTCTTTTTCAAATCCCATATGTTGCTTCCTTGAATTTATCTTTTCTCTTCCGAAAGAATGAGAAGCAACATCTGAGGATCCATAGATTACCACCAGACATAACTCATATTGAAACAAAAACATATTTTTGTGTGTGTGCGCGTTAATGATGAAATAGCAGATTGAGAGCAAGAAAGAGGTATAGTTGATAACCGCGATGGAGATACAAAGAATGAGGCAGTTGATGTCCCTTTGGTCTAATTTGAAGAGTAGCCGCGTTTCTCTCACCGGTGGGAATCATACAGCCGCTAGGTTCTGCACTCGCTAGGCTCGCCTCTTCTCTCGCTCGCTCTTCTTTCTTCTTTCTCTTCTTTTAACTTCTTTTGGATTCTCATTTAGCTCTCTATTCTCTTCTCTTCTCTCTTTCCTCTTCTTTAACTTTCAACTGCACTTCTTTCGCGTGCTCTCTTTATCTCAGCTTCTTTAAGACATAACAAAAAAAGATATGGTGTTTGTTACTGTCCAAGACTTTCACTCCATGTGCCAAAAGCATTTTCACTACCTCTTGAAAAAGAGAGACCGTTCGAGCTCCTCTTTAAGCTCTGCGGATTCGTTCATCAAGGCTTCTCGTTCTGAAGTCTTGAGTCTCTTTATGAGATCAACGCTTTTGGCTTTGTTGTTTCTGTCATTTACTTGGTTGAGTCTCCTGAAATATGGAACTGCTACAACCGCTCCATCTAAATCGGTTGAATCTGACCTTCCTGAGCAACTGCCTTTGCTTCTCAACGATTTGGAGAAGGAGGGTCTTTATAAGATCGGAGATAGAGCACTCTTCCTAAGTGGACGAGATGATGAGGTCACTGTTTCTTCATACTCTCAAACAGTGATCGAAACTGATATGCTTCTTGTATCAGCAAACGATCAGGTGATGCAGACCATGGTCCCAGATGAGACCTTTGATTTCACCTTTGCGCATTCTCGACACATTGACTCTGCTGAATTTATAGACAGGACTCTTAAAGTTGGCGGCATCTTCACCGTCCAACTCAACCTTAAAGATCTCCCTCCAAATTTCTTGAAACACCTAAACTACGAAATAGTCTACGTAAAAAGCTCTGAGTACACGGTAATGACGATGAGGAAAACAGGGGAAACAGAGAAAAAGCAGAGCTTAGTTGCCCCCGGGAGAAAGCTTCTCGGTATCACAGAAGAAGAGGCAAAGGAAAAAGCTTTGAGAAAGCTAGAGGATGTTCTCCTCGAACCACCAAGAGCGGCTTCAAGGAAATCAAGAACATACTTCAAACGGACACGGTACCTTCCGGACCTAATGGGAGACAATATGGACCTCGAGAGCTACTCGAGGCGGGTTTTCATCGATGTGAGCAACGGAAAAGGAAGCAGTGGAACAGAATGGTTTATTAAAAATTACCCAACAAGGAAACAGAAGTTTGAGATGTACAAGATTGAGACGGTGAACGATGAGACGAGCCTAGAATCTGAGGAAATGGGCATGACGGAGTGGCTGAAAGAGAATGTGAAGGAGGAGGAATACGTGGTAATGAAGGCGGAGGCGGAAGTAGTGGAGGAGATGATGAGGAGCAAGTCGATAAAAATGGTGGATGAGCTTTTCTTGGAGTGCAAGCCAAAGGGTTTAGGGCTAAGAGGAAGGAAGATGCAGAGTAAGAGTGGTAGAGCTTATTGGGAGTGTTTGGCTCTATATGGCAAACTCAGAGATGAAGGAGTTGCAGTGCATCAATGGTGGGGTTGAAGTTAGAGAACATGGAGAAAGAACTGAGAGAGAATATTCATCAAACCAGTCTCTTTTTATTATATTTTATGTTTTATTTTCTCTGTTGTCTCTTTTTTGATTTTTTTGTTATTGTTGTTGTTAAATGTCTCTTTTTATTTTGTTGTCTCTCACCTTGTTTAAAGTATTTTCTTGCGTTCCAAGTTTGAAATTTAATGAGCTTAACTAAAGATCTTTTGTATTTCCTCGTTCATATTTTTTTTGTTTTTCCTTTTCTACTTACTTTCGAAATCATACAGAGACTTCTACAGTTCTACTATAAGTAATATGTAGACTTATTAGCTAAACAACAATTTACAGATTTTTTTGTCGCTTAAAATGTTGAAATTAATTGTGTTAAAATAAGAATTTCTTTTTTCTATTTAGTCAATTTTATGCCAAATTTTCAGATATTTGAATACTTGTTTGTGCTCATGTCATTTCTATAATTTAATATTTGTTTTGGATTCTTTTTTTTTTTTTTTGTTTATCAATTATTCGTTGTTATATTCATTAGGTTTGAAATCAAAACATAAACTATAAGGTTTGGTAAAATAAATCATTTAAAGTTCTTTCTTTTTCTTCATTTAAACCTCTTTATAAGAAGAATAATTTGGGGACATTCGATAAAATTGGAACGATACAGAGAAGATTAGCATGGCCCCTGCGCAAAGATGACACGCATAAATCGAGAAATGGTCCAAATTTTTATAAAATAAACAACAATAGAAGAGAGGTTTTCTTAACAAAAAGGCGATTAGAAATGCGATTTTCTCAACAGTTACTAAAACAGTTTCTCTCCACCATTGTTGTGGCAGTTAAGTTCTTCTCCGATGTTCCCATGCCGTCGGCGGTTATCCCCACGATCTCCACGATTATGGATCGTGATGCTCATATCTCTTCAAGAGAATCATCTTCCTTATTTAAGCCGAAACACACACAAAATCCCCAAATCCATTTAACAGTTTATTTCGCTCTCAATCTCCAATTTCCGTTCCGTTTCTATACGATTCTCGTGATAATGGCCGATAACCTACGACGACAAGTTCAAAATCTCAATTTGGGGATTGAGGATGACCCAATTCCTCTTCCACCAGCGATTGTGGCTCAAGCGATTCATGAGAATCGTTTCATACTGATGGGTCGACCGGTCATTCCTAGGGGACAGAATCTCAGAGCATTAATAGCCATGATGCCTAGAAATTGGGGACATGGGGGCCTTGTCCATGGTCGGATTATCGAAGGGGGTCGGTTCCAGTTCATATTCCCTTCTGAAGAAGCAATGGAGTCAGTGCTGAGACGCGGTCCTTGGGCGTTTCGGGACAGGATGTTGGTGCTGCAAAGGTGGACGCCGCTTATGGACATGCTATTGCTCAATTTTATCCCTTTCTGGGTTCAAATGCGTGGGATACCTTACCATTATTTGAATGGTGACGTCGTTGCTCACATAGGCAGAGCTCTTGGTATGCTTATGGAGGTCGATTTTAATCCTGAAGCAGCAGCAAGAGTGGAGTTTGTAAGAGTGCGTCTAAATTGGGATGTGAATCAACCTCTGCGTTTTCAACGCAATTTCCAATTCTCAGAGGGAATTAATACTTTGTTGAGGTTCCGCTATGAAAGATTAAGTGGATTCTGTGAAGTATGTGGTCTAATCACCCATGACAACGGAAATTGTTTTCTGCAAAATGGTGGAGAGGAGTACCTTTCTGAAGAAGATGATGATGGTGAACATCCTATTCCAGCAAGGCATAATAATCCTGGAGTTCATATCCAGGAAATTAATGAGGAAGAAGAGGCTGGGGATGACCAACACTTTGATGCACTTTCAGATATTGATCCAAATCATATTGCATTTGCCCATATCTCATCTGGTTCCTCGGCTGGAAGCAGAACCTCGGTTGAATCTGAAAGGGCAGGTGATTCCTATCACATTCCTTTGTTTGCTAGAAATGTGGAGGATAATCAGACTCGTAAACGGAAGGCTATTGATGATGTTTCTTTGAAGGAGATGAAAATTACAGTTCGTGAAAAGGGTGAAGGTAGTGGTGCTTCATCAAGCAACATGAGATCTATGGGAGGCGCGGTGGGCCCTGAACCACCACAATTCCCATGAGGACAGCCGCTTGGAACTGCAGAGGATTGGGCAATGACCTCGCAGTTCGACTTCTAAAGGAGATGAAGAAAAAATACTCTCCGGACATCATTTGCCTCATGGAAACAAAACAGAGGGACGAAGTGGTTAAACAAGTTGGGACAGATTTGGGTTATGATCGTTGCTTCACAGTTCCTCCTGAAGGATTAAGTGGTGGTTTAGCTTTGTATTGGAAAAGTAGTCTTGTTGTTTCAGTTTATTCTCATTAACCTAATCTTGTAGATGTGTTTGTTAATATCAATGGATTTGGTTTATTTTTGTCTTGTGTGTATGGTCATCCGAATCCTTCTCTCCGTCGTTTGGTTTGGAATCGGCTTGAACAAATAGCTTCTACCAGATCAGGCCCCTGGTTGGCAATTGGAGATTTTAATGAAATCAAGGGTAATGATGAGAAGAGAGGAGGCAACATTCGCTTTGAAGCTTCTTTTGCAAATTTTCGACATATGATACAAACCTGTGGATTCACTGACCTCAAATATCAAGGAGATCCTTTCTCTTGGGTTGGCAAGAGAGGTACACACGACGTTGCTTGCTCTTTGGATCGTTCGATGGCTAATAATGAATGGCTCTCACAATTCCCAGCTTCTTCAGCTGAATTTTTGGAACTCATCGAATCTGATCATAGACCGGTGATCACCTCAATATCTAGTGACTTTGAGCAAAGATATGGGCAATTTTGGTATGACTCTCGTCTGACTGAGAGAGATGGTTTCATTGACGCAGTTAAACGAGGGTGGAATAAGAATATGTTGGGTTATAATAATAATCTGTGTAATCGATTATCTCATTGCCGTAAAGAAATTTCAAGGTGGAAAAAATGCCACAGAACAGATGCTAGAGAGGATATAATCGTTCTAAAGGATAGAATCGATAAGGCTCACTCTAATGGCTCTACAACGCAGCAGATTCAGGAATTGAGAAGACTACTGATGCATGCTTATGATAATGAAGAAGAGTTTTGGAGACTTAAAAGTCGGAAAACCTGGCTTCAAAGTGGCGATAGAAATACAAAGTTCTTCTTTGCTTCAGCGAAAAGCCATACAACTCGAAACCGTTTGTTCTCTATTCAAGATGATGATGGTATGGAACATCTAGGTGATTCACGTATCGGGGCAGTGGCGGAGAAGTATTTTGGTCAGCTTTATAAGAGTGAATTAACTCCGCAAAACAATCATTTTCATGTGTTCAACGGTTTCAGAATCGAGTGACAGAAGAGATTAATTCAGATCTAATCAAACCGATTTCAGCAGAGGAAATTCAACAAGCTGTGTTCTCTATTGGCCCTACGAAAGCACCAGGTCCTGACGGCTTTACAGGTTCATTTTATCAAAAGTTTTGGGAAGATATAAAGGAGGCTGTTACTCAAGAAGTGCAAATTTTTTTTGATCGAGGCGATTTTGACAAAAAAATGAATCATACCAATCTATGCTTGATTCCAAAGGTTGAGAATGCGCGACACATGAGAGATTTCCGTCCCATTGCACTGTGTAATGTCAGCTACAAAATAATATCTAAGATCCTGGTTAATAGGCTGAAGAAACATTTTTCCACCATTATTTTAGAGGAACAAGCAGCCTTTATTCGGGGAGAGTAATAACTGATAATGTTCTCATCATCGCTCATGAAATCTTCCATGCTCTGAAAGTTAAGCGTAGATGTGCCAACTCATTTATGGCCATTAAAACGGACATTACTAAAGCTTATGATCGATTGGAATGGGACTTTCTCCAAGAGACTATGTTGAAATTTGGATTTGATACGAGATGGATTGGTTGGATTATGACTTGTGTTCGGACGACCAGCTACTCAGTGAATATTAATGGAGTGCCCTATGGATTTGTACAACCTGAGAGGGGTATTAGACAAGGCGATCCGCTATCGCCTTACCTTTTTATACTTTGCGCAGAAGTTCTTAGTCATATGCTGAAAAGAGCTGAGCAACAAGGGGTTATTAAAGGGATAAAAATTAGCCCTACAAGTCCCCCTATAAGTCATCTTTTATTTGCTGATGATTCGCTATTTTTTTGCCAGGCTAACTTCAAGTCATGCTCTGCTATTCAAGACATCTTATTTCAATATGAGCAGGCATCGGGTCAAATGGTAAATAAGAATAAATCAGCTTTAATTTTGGTAAAAGGGTGACGGACAGGATCAAAACACAGCTGCGACGGACATTACAAATTCATAATGACGGTGGTTGTGGTAAATACCTCAGTTTACTGGAGCAATTTGGTAGAAAGAAAGTGGAGCTATTTCAGTTCATTCTTGAAAAAGTGCGAAATTGTACGAAAGGTTGGCATAATAAGTTTCTTTCTCAAGGAGGTAAAAAGATTCTTCTTAAATCTATAGCAGTTGCGATGCCCATCTATATGATGAACTGTTTTAAGCTTCCTAATAGTATATGTGGTGATATTGAAAGGATTATAGCTAATTACTGGTGGAGGTCTAATCCTCAGCGTAATTCTTTGCATTGGGTTGCCTGGGATAGGTTGAAAATTCCGAAATCTTAAGGGGGTTTAGGTTTTCGGGATATTGAAAGTTTTAATGATGCCTTATTAGCCAAACAAGTATGGAGAATTTTTCAAAATCCAGATTGTTTAATGGCTCGCACCTTACGTGGACGGTATTTTTCACAAGATAACATTCTGAATGCTAATCGTGGTACACAACCTTCTTATGGATGGCAATCTTTGATTCATGGTCGTAATTTGCTCAGAAAGGATTTGCGATTTATTGTTGGTAATGGGGAACAGATTCATACCTGGTTGGATCCATGGTTGCCATTGCACCCGCCACGCCCTCCTAGAAGGAGGATGTTTGATTCTTCTAATGATGTGAGGGTAAGTGATTTTTTACTTCCTTATAATAGGGGCTGGAATGAAAGATTGCTTCGTGAGCGCATACATCCAGATGATGTTGATTATATCCTTGCTCCTAAAATCAGTCCTTATCAAAATAAAGATTATTTGGGTTGGCACTATACTCGGAAGGGTTGCTATTCTGTTAAATCGGGATATTGGCTGGCCACTCATCATCCTGATACAAATTTTTATAGAAGACCGCCACCCGGATTTCCTCTTCTAAAACAGACCATTTGGAAGTTAGAAATAGCTCCAAAGCTAAAACATTTTCTATGGAGAATGTTGTCTAGAGCTTTGGCCACAGGTTGGGAACTTGCGCGGCGAAACATTACGGTTCCACTGTTTGTAAAAGGTGTAATAGAGCTGTTGAAACCACATATCATCTTTTCTTTGAGTGCCCTCATGTTCAGCAGATTTGGACTTCATTGAACCCTCCTTTGGCGTGTTTATTCAACCAGCTTTTGCCTTTAGAGGCAAAAATAAAAGCTATATTGGAATATCATCATCATCTTAAGAATCAAAGTTTCAAGGCTCATTTGCCTATTTGGGTTTTATGGAGAATTTGGATTAGTCAGAACAAATTGGTTTTCCAGGGGATTCATAATACTTGGCGTAAAGATGTTAGAGAAGCAATGACATATACTGAAAACTGGATTTCAAATGGTTTGCACCAGAAGAATCAACAAATCAATCGAAGATCTAATTCGGGTCCAACTTGCTGGAAAAGACCAAGAGTGGGCTGGTTCAAATGCAACTTCGATAAAAGTTTTATATCTTCTTTGTTAATGCTACTGCTGCCTGGATAGTTAGAGATGATGAGGGCTGTTTTAAAGGTGCAAGTCAGGTGAATGGAAGAACAGTTTCAACAGCTTTGGAGGCTGAATGCCAAAGTCTTGTAATAACAATGCAAAATATGTGGATTAGAGGCTATAAGTCTGTTATTTTTGAAGGGGACTACAAAATCTTAATTGATATGGCGCTGAGGAATTCTATCCGATTCGATTTGATCAACTAGTTCTATGAAATAATGAATTGGGAGAGACGATTTGAGTCTATTGAGTATGTTTGGACGTCACGTAAGGCAAATCAACCGGTGGATCTTTTAGCTAAAAGGCAACGTGAAGAGCCTTCAGATTTTGTGTTCCATAACTATATCCCTGCTTGTATTTCAAATGCTCTATATGCTGAATATTTAGCTTCTCTTTAATAATTGATTATTTGAGTTATAAAAAAAAAAGAAGAATAATTCGGTTTACCAAAAGAAAAAAAAACCTTTAATTCATCATCTCGCTTAATATTTACGAGTAAAATGAGTATTATCCAGCTATAATAAAAATAAATTTGTTCCATCATCGTTTGATTCACCATAAAACAAACAAAGCCAATCTCTAAGTTAAAATACTTTGTAGAATCGAAAAGAGACTTCAACATTTTAAATGTATTTTTTTATCATTTTTATTTTCTAAAACGTGGTAATCTATATATTTTTTTCATTGTTGTTATTTTATTAAAAGATGTTTAAGGATTGACATATTTTTATATATCCACTTTTCTATATATATAATTCATTTGTCGTGATTTGCTAATTTTTCATTTTGTCAAATTTGGCAGTTATATTTATATATACTAGGTTCATACCAGCGCTAGCGCTACAGCCCGATGATAATATTTATAAAAAAATTGATTTGATATTTGCTTTTAACATTAATTTGTGGTAAAATTAAAATGATGGTAAAGGTTTATTTTCTTAAATTTTATAATCTTACGATTAGAGATATCCGATCCGAATTTGCTTTGGATTATTCGGTTTTTTGGATTTTCGATTTATAAATAAAAGTATGGAAACAAAAAAACTAGTCTATAATGTATGGTTTAATTCTTTATATATCAATTATTTTTAATATGAGTATGATCTACTTAAGAATCGATTTTCTCTCTCGACGCGTGTTCGTCTAGTTTTTTATATATATATTGAATTCACGTGTATGTTTAATAATGACTTGTATTTGATACATTTTGTTTTGGTTATTACTTTAATTTAAATGGTTGAATAAAATGAGTCAAGCTGAATGAGCAATTTTTACATACATTACATAGTACATGTGAACACAGGCGTTCCTCGCAAGCTTTTTCGTTTTAGTATTAGCTCGTTTAGAGATGAATGAGATAGAAAAGGTAAAAAAAAACCCTCTCTTGTTCCGCTCGATTTCCTCCAGATGTGTCATGAAAGTCGGCCACTTGTTGAAGAAGACATCATTATAACCAGTTCTAAGCATTCTGTGATGAATATAACATGTTAAAAGAGTATAAAAGTTTTATTAAAATGATATCAATACTAAAAGTTTATTACTAGATGTTGATAGCTCGAGTGGAAAGGTACACTGGGATAATCCACGATATCACCTGAACGAGTAGCAAGTGGTACAAGTACATTATTAAAGGGTGGCCCGAGCATAAGAAAATATATTTGTTCGACTCAAAACCTCTTAGTTATCAAAAGAAAAAAATAATACCAAAAGTGTATTTGTTTGGGAATTGAAAGAAAATTTAGAGGCCTTTATTGGTTTATTGATTTGTAAATCCATATAGAGTTTAAAAATCCTTAATGAATTTGAAATCAAGACATATGGATTTTGAAATAACATGTTTCACCCATGGATTTGAATCCTTCTAGTTTTCAGTTTCAAATCTATTTAAATATATTTTAAATATACTGTAGAATTTGAAATCTAACAATAAATCATTAAACGAATAACACATGATTTTAATTAGTATTTACATATATAGATGAATGAACAATACTTGATTTTGACAAAGATTTAAAATTGGAAGAACCAATAATACATGATTTTGCTTTAGATATCCAAATCAATTTAAATTCATGAACCAATAAATCCTCCTTAATCTTTCAATGCATGTTTTAGTTTTTCTTTATTTGTTTTGTATAATTTGATACTTTTTGATATGGTAATTTTTTTGAATATTAAAGGATGAATATATTTTGATATATCCAATTTTTATATACTTCATTTCCGTATTAGGTCGCAGATTTGCTAAACTTCTCAACAATTCCATATTTATTTTTAAAATATATATTTTAATTATGTTCCATAAGAAATGCGAATGAAATTTGAGTCACATGAGAGAAGAATTTTTGAAATTGATAACAAAATACTGTGAAACCAATAAAGTTATAGACATGTTTTTTACTTTGTTAGATTTATCATAGAAGCCATGATGATCCAAACTCTTTAATGAATAACTACTCTGAAGAGTAAGAAGGTGATATCAATATTTTAATGCTTTTAATACTAAACTATCAACTTTTCAATTTATCCAATATGTATTCACATAATTTTTTCCTTCATTTTTTATGTTTTATTTTTATCATTTTGGTATTTTTATATTTTATTTAAGCCCAACCAACCCTCTCTTTTCTCGACACCCTTACACTTCAACTGCGTCACTATTTCTCTAACATATTTTCCATCACTGGCTCAAGTACTTCTCGGTCTTCCACCAACCAGCAGTTCTACTCATCTTAGCCAAACACCATTTTCTCCTCAATGTAGCATCATCCACTCGGCTCTCCTCCATCAATTACAAACACCAACGCTAACAAATCCGAAAGTATTGGTTGATACATGGTTACCGGTGATATTGCTTACCACACCTCGCAGCCAAGTACACCATCTAATCTCTCTGATTTACTTCCAATAGTTACAGTTGATAATATTTCGTCCTTACCAGTCACTTCGTTTAGCAATTACTCGCTTGCAACCCTGTCTAATTTATCCAAGTGAATAAGAAATATTTAGCTTTGTTTTCAGTTTTCTATGGTTAATGGGCTGAAGTACTCCAATCTGGGTACTCCTAAATCTACCATACTCCGTATTGATCTGAAATACTCCTTACTCCTAATGAAAACGTGTTAACCCCATTTGCCCTTTATTAAATTTTTTTTTTTTTACTTTTTCTAGGACAGTAGCTAGCTCTGATACCAAATTATTTCTAACGAACAAATGATTTCTAACGATTCTCTAATTAGGAATTTTGTCAAAGATGAATAATTTAAACATTATATGAATTTATGATAATGATCTTTCTATATTTAAAATACTTCGTTGTATACTTTTAATAGTTAATTCTTGGGAGGTTTTTGAATATACAGGTTTTGATATACTTTCTTCTTGTTCTTCTTCGTTTTTAATAACCTTATGCTTTTTCTAGATGGTGCATGATTTACTTCGAATCTTAAAATAGGTTGAAATATTTCATTTACTTTAATTCGTTCTGTTTTTTTCATAGTTTATACTATGATGTGAATTACTTAATGCGTAGTTTATTCTATATGATATTGTAAAGGGATGGCTTCCTTCTTTGAATAAATCTTTTCTTTCAAATTTATATTGTAGAATTATCAATTGATTAATATGTCTATCTTGCAAAGGTAATCCTATTTGTAAGGTTAAATCAAATTTAATTTTTCCATATTTTAAATTGCCAGTTCCTACTGCGATTATTTTATCATTTTTATCTGTTATTCTATTATCAATTAATCTTAGTGTTATTGGTGTGTTTATGTTTTCTATAAATGTTCCTTTTATTATAAATTGAACTGTATTTAGATGAATATATTTTATTGATGATCTTTCGGATATGCTTTTAATTGTTGATATTCTTCTTTTCATTTGATCTAGATTAATTAAGGACAACATTACTTGCCCTGATGCATCTTCTATAGGTATAGATTCTTCTCCAGACATTACACCATATTTTACAATGTTTTTTCTTCCGAATTTTTTATACCATTGTTTGAGCTTATAGTTTGTAGTTTTTTCTATATCGAAATCTTCTTTATCTATTAATTTTTGATCTAGATCTATACAAATATATTCAAAGAATTTTTGTTCATTATCTATGCTAGAAATTATTCTTACCGAATCTTCTGACTATGTTAATTCACTTATTTTATTAGTTTTGTTTTCCATATCGTTGTATTAACTCTCTTAATCTATGTTCTTCCTTTATAGAGGATATTTCTGATTTTACAAATTCTGATAAATTTATAATTTGTGTTATACTTGATAATTTTACATCAATATTCTTGTTTGAATCTATTTTATCACTTAATTTCATGATCTCTTTGTTTATTGTTTTCAAATGTTTTAATCTATTTAATAACACCTGGTCTAGGTTTGTTGATGTTGATCCTTTGCTTTTCATAATTCTTTGTTATCAACGTTGTTGCTTGCTGCTTGTTGTTTTATTTTTGGATAGGTTCAGGATGTAGAGCGTCCGGAGCTTTACCTCTCGCCTTCTAACCGTCGGAGCTTCACCTCTCGGTTAGATGTATCACCATTCTGGGATGCTATCCTTACTTAAAGCTAAAACTGTTTTTGTTTTAGATAGAGAAATTTTTTTATTTCATAAGACTCTGCCTCTCTCAAATGAGAGGACTTTGCCTTATATTGGCCATTACAAACTTAAGAGCCAAGGCTCTCTAAAATATCTTAGACGCGTGGCTTGTATTTTGCCACTCCTTTCGACGCGTGATTCTTTAGATCACTTTTTTACATAAAGACTCTTGGATCGCTATCTTTATTGACGCGTGGTAAGAGTTAGGTACCACTCAAACTTTTAGTGACATATAGTCACATGTCTTCTTCTGCCGACGCTACATTATTACCGACAAGGTCTTATTCTTCTTTTGGTGTGGATCCCTCAGTAGACCCTTCTTTGATGATCTCTGTCTCTTCGCTCTTTTTGCAATGGTGTTCTGGGAGATCTTTTAACATTTCGCATGTGATGTATTTATCCTCTTCTAGAAGTTCTTTGAATGGACCGTTGATCTGAGCCATTAACAGACTTATCCTTCTTAGGGCTTTCATGCCATCTTCTACTGCTGGTGTTCTTGCTAGGGAGTACATACTACCGCTGGACTTGAGTAGTTGACCCTATAATTGATTTTCTTCTCGTAATCTCTCAGGATTTTGTGGATGTGCATCACTGCTGCTCTTATCGAATTATACCAATCATCTTCAGAGAAAACTCCTTTTTCCATTCTTGCAGGGTAATTGTTGTTTGATATACCGATCTATAAAACTTGGACCGGGTTGATCTTGATTTCTCCATTAACTTTGTACGGGAGTGTTGCTGCAAATCTAATAAATATTTCTCGTTCTTTGGCAAACCTTGTAAAGTAGGTTTTGATTGCCTGTTGTAGACCGATGGGAAGTTCTGAAATTTGCTCCATCTTGTTGATGTATAAGGTTTCTATTAAACCACATATATATAGAAATTCTGGATTAATAGCGCACTTGCTTCTGGAAGGAGGATAACTCGTGAGCCTCCTCTGGTTCCAACTGGATAGAACCTCTTTGTTGTGTGGACCTTTGAGTATTCTGTGATCATATCTTTTAGTTTTTGATATAGCTCTGGTGTCAGCTTCTTCATTTCTGCCTTTTGTTCTACGGTTGGGATTGTTGCAATAGTAATTGGTTTTGGTCTTTTTATCTCCATAGTATACATTGGCTTCTTGTCTTTACTCTTGCTGAGAAGCTTTTCTTTAAATGTACTTGATTCTTCGAAAGCTTTCTTGGCTTCCTCCATTGTTGTATATGACTTTTGAGTCACGTTTTTTCCTTTGACGTGGTTTTTGACTATGTGTCATTCGTTGTATATTCCTCTGAAAGGTCCGTCGAAGATGACGTAAACCTTCTTCTTCTTGATCTGGGATTTTAGTTCCTCTTCTTCTTCTTCTGTAACTTCTGTCCATTTTTGTCCTTTTAGTGAGACTCTAATGGATGTTAGGTTGTCTTGTTGTTCTGTAACATTTGATGTTGGAATGATTGATGCTGTTTGTTGTTGAATGACATCTTCTCGGAAGTTTCCTCTAAGTTTTTCTAAGATTTGTTTTAATTCTTCACTCTCCCCCCGTATAATAGCGAGTTCTAGAAGCATTTCTGTTCCTTTTCTTGTTTTTGTTTCAGCTGGTTGGCAATTTGTTTTTTCAAGGCCTCCATTCTCTTGTTAATGTATCTGCGAGACTGTTTTCTGATGATTTTACTTTTCTGATGTATGGTTGGAACTGATGTAGCTTCAGTTGCCACCGGATAAGTCTTCCTTTTCCATGATCTTCGTGAAGTTTATACTTCCAGAAACCTGATACATAGGTACTGTCAATTCTAAGTTCGAATCGAGTTCCCATTAAATCTATCTTCCATTTTGAAAGGACCCGTAGACAAGCTAGAGTTTCTTTTTCGTGGATATGATAGTTTAATTCCGAAGAACTGAAAGTTCCCTAAATGTGCCGACATAACCGTTTTGGTAAACGATTAATGTTAGCTAGTCTGTGACTATTGGTATCCTCTTCGATACTCTGTCTTTCAATAGTGTATAACTTATTGATTCTAGAGATACCGTCGTAGGTACCAGTAGACAAATAGTCTTTCTGTAAGGATAATTCCTTTTTATCTTTTATGGGTATTCCCATATTATCTAAGCCTAATAGCTCCTTTCCATTTGGAATGGCTAAAAGACATCCTGCCCAAACTTCGTTTGAAGCATCTTTTTCTACAATAAGAAAGTCCTTAATTGTAGGATTATATAATTCAGGAATTATCTGAATTTGTTCTTTTATTCTTTTTACCGTTTCTGTATCTTCGTTAGTCAATTTCCATGGTATTTTTTCAGATATTTTTTTCTGTAAGTTTCTTCGTTCTTTTGCTAATTGTTGAAGAAAACTTTGTTCCGCTATGTAATTTAAAGCTCTTAAGAACTTTTGTATTTGTTTTCTATTTGTTAGTTCATTTGGAAATTTACTTATTTTTTCTTTTATGTGAGATGGTAATTTTAAAGTTCCTTGTTCTCCTATTTGTAAACCTAAATATTCTATTTCTTTTTGTATTGGTTTACTTTTTTCTTTTGATATTATTATTCCTTTTTCTTTTATTCTTTCTAAGACCTTAGTTAAATGTTCTATATGTTTTTCTTTAGTTCTTTGTGTAAAAATTAATATATCATCTATATATACTATGCAAAATGTTTCTAATCCTGCTAATGATTTATCCATAAAAGACTAATAAATGGAAGGTGCTTGTTTTAGACCAAATGGTAAAACATTCCATTCATAATGCTCTTGTGGAGGGCAGCTAAATGTTGTTAGTTTCTTGGTTTCTTCGGATAACCGAAGTTGCCAATATCCTGATTTTGCATCGAGTGACTTTTCTAAGATGTAATCTTTTCTGGGTAATTTATATGAATTTCCTATTGTTGCATCATTCATTTTCTTATAGTTAATTACCATTCTTCTTTTTCCTCTTTTAATTTCATTATGATTTTCTACATAAAATGCAGGCGCTGAATGTGGACTACAACTTTCTCTAATAATACCTTTTTCAGTAATTCCTTACATTCTTTTCCAAATTCTTGTGTATCTCTAACAAAATAAGGAATTCTGTTTGGGACATTTATTTCTGCGTTTGGATCTTTTAATCTTATTTCAACTAATTCAGTGTTTTTATTTTTGTCTTTATCTAAAGGGTCTTTACTACAAACCTCATCTAATGTTTCTTCTATTGTTTTATAGAATCTTATTGCTCTTTAAGGTTTCAGTAATATTATCTATGTGTAATTTTATTATTTCGTTTCTTGTTATAATTTTTGTTTCTATTTCCTTCGAAATTTGTTCTATTTGTTGAGTTTTTTCGTTTTTTTTAATTCTGGACATGTGAGTTTTATAGTACTTAGTGTTTGTATAAATGGTTGATATAGTTTTAGGAAATTATTCTCTATTATTAGAAATAATCCTGAATCATGTAAATATATTGTCCTTATTGGAAATTTCATTTGTTCTATTTCTAGAACTTAAAATCCAAACCAGATTTCGTGTACAGATTTGTCTGCTACAATAATCTTTATTGGTTTTTCTAATTTTTATCAATTTTTATTTATATTTTTTCGTCCGAAGCAAAGTGTTGCTCCAATATCAATATAAGCTAATAGTTTTCTGGAATTAAATCCAATTCTTATAAATGTTGCATTAGGATTACTCTTCACTAGAATTTTCTCTTTCATCAGAGGATGAATAATCAAATTCGTATAAAGAGTCGTCTGATTCTACATCAGATTCTAAGGGTTTATAGCCTTGTTCGTATATAGCTTTTAATGTGTTCATTTGTGTCTTTTTCCGCTTAGGACATTCGTTTGCGTAATGACCTTTTTCTTGGTAAATCCAACATTTACATGTTTTCTTTCCCGATGGACAGTCTTGTTGTTTAGTTCTTTTATAATGATGTTTTCTTTTCTTAAAATATTTTCTATATGGTTTTTATAGTATTTTTGTTTATTAACTTTTTTTCCAATGTTTTATTCTTTTATATTTTTTTATATCTTTTTGGTTTTTTACAACCATATTCTCCTATTTGGTCTTGTTGTTTTTCACAACATAATCTAATTTGTGCTTCCTTTTTAATTTTATAACTAGTACACTGGTCTAATAACCAAGTTCTTAAGGTGGAAATCATTCCTCCTAGAGTATTTTCAATTAATTCTTCATTTATTCTTTGTTGATGTGTGTCTAGTAATTTTTCTCCTATTGTACTAGGTAACTTCCCAAAAAAAAAAAGGGTTCAGCTTGTTTTCTTCTTATATTATCTAGTTTAATTTGTAATAATATTTCTTATATTCACATATATAATTGTCTACATAGCACATGTTACATATTTTTAAATTCATTAATTTCCAGTAGGCTTTTTGAATTTCAGCCTCTGATTCTGATTGGTTTTCTGTGTTTTTTCCTACAAATTCTATTAGCAGTAGTTTGTGTATATTATCTATTAAATTTATATTAGAGGTCGAATTGTTTATTAATATGGTTTCTGTTTCTATAGGTAATGATGTCAAGTATTGCCTTGCGATTCCTATTGATTTATGTATAGTATAGTTAAATATATCTTGTTTTCTTAGTAATTTTAATTCTTCATTTAGTGCAATTAACAACTTTTGTGTACTATATCATGCAGTAATAATTTTTTCAGGTCTCTTCAGGTTCTTCTACACAATTAACATCTAATGTATCTTTTTGTATGTCTGGGTTTATCTTAGGTATATATTGGTTTGATATTTTTCTAAATTTTGTTAAAAAATATTCCTGCGAGTAAGGGTCATTTTCTTTAGTTTTTTTTTCACCACTAGTCTGACCTTCCTGGGTTTTAACATAATTGGGATTTTGGTAATCATATGGATTATCATTATCTATATCATAGGGATTTCCTTCTTTAGATTCATATTCGTAAACTATTTCATTTGTATCATCGTTTTGATGTGTTTTTATTGAAAAGTTGTTTTGTTTATTATTTTTATCATCTTTCCCCCTTATATCAAGTGATGACATAAGTTTGTCAAGATGCTCTAGTTGTAAGGTTAGTATATCTTTACATTCATCCATGGACTGGTCTACTAATTATAACCGATGTATTCTCTGTTTTATTTTCTTTTTCGAGGTTTATAATTGTTTTTTGCTTATGTTCAATTATTTTATTTAGTTCAGTTTTTGTTAGACAAATAATATTTTGTTTTTGTTCAATTCGTTGTAATATTTCTATAATATTAGATAGGTCTAGTATAGGTTTTTCTTTTTCTTTAATATTTATTTTATAATCGTTTATTAATTCGATAATTTTTTCTTTTGCATTTTTGATTTCAATTTTAATTGGTTCTTTATTATTGCAATAGTTAAATTTTATTATCCATGCTAACATATCTGAGATATTATTAAGTTGAGGATTATCTGTGTGAAATAGATGTGGGAAATTCGTTCCTGATTCTATTTCTGATAATAACCCAAAACATATATTATCTTGTTTAGGTATAATTCCATTTTCATGTGGTTGATATTTAATGTGTATAACAGCGCATTTTAGTAACTTTATTTCTTCTGATATTTTTTCTATTTTATCTGATAGATTTTTTATTTTATCTCCTAATGATTCATTAGCCATTGATAATAATATGTGATATAATTTTTATAGTGATAGAGTATTTAAAATTAAAGAGAAAAATATTGAGATTTATAAAAAATTATAATTCATAGATAACCCGATTGATTTTAAACTGGGTAGATGATAACTTGTTGGGTCTGTAATATATAGAAAGATAGTCTGGTCTTTTGGTAATTTTCTTCTTTTTTCTATTTAAAATAAATCAAAAAGAAACTCTGTTTTTAACGAGAGTATATCGGCAAATATTTATTCTAAGGAGAGTATATCAGCCATTGATCCATTTTCTATTTATTAGAGGATTCCAACCTGTTACTTTATGCATTTATTGACTGCATTTCACAGAATTTTGCAACTTTAGTTATTTTGACTGGTGTAAATTTTTTAACTATTTTTATATAACTCTAAACAAGTGCCACACAATTCATCTAGTAAAACAAAAAAATTGAAATTAATTAATTCACACACTTTTATATTATGAGTAAAACTGAATTATCAACTTTTAAATTTATCCATCTTTATTCACATATTTTCTTTCATATTTTTTTTTTTTGTGTTCTATTTTTATCATTTCAGTTTTTTTATTATATTTAAGCCCATCCAACCCTCTTTTTTGTCAACACCCTCACACTTCAACGACGTCATCACTTCTCTGACACATTTTCGACAAGTACTTTTCGGTCCTCCACCAACCAACAGCTCTGCTCATCTTAGCCAAAAACCATTTTCTCCTCAATTAAGCTTCATCCACTCGGCTCTCCTCAATCAATTACAAACACCATTGCTAATAAATCCAAAAAATTCTAGTTAATATACTGGTTATTGGTGATACTACCCACCTCACCTTGCAGCCAGGTATACCTTCTAAACTCTCCGATTTACTTCATGTAGTTACATTTGATAATGTTTCGTCCTTACCAGTCACTTCAATTAGCAATTACTCGCTTGCAATTCCATCTATTTTTCTAAGTGAATAGGAAACTTTTAGCTTTGTTCTCAGTTTTCTGTTTATAAGAGGATTCAAATCTGTTATGTTATGCATTTATGAGTGCATTTCAAACCATTTGCCACTTTAGTTATTTTGACGGGTGTTAACTGTATTACTCAATACAAGTGTCCCAAAATTTATCTATTAAAACAAATATTAATTCACATATTTTTATATTATGAGTAAGACTGAATTATCAAGTTTTAAACTTATCCAATCTATATTTACATATTTTTTCTTTCATATTTTTTCTGTTGTATTTTTATCACTTTGGTTTTTTTATTATATTTAAGCCATGTTATTTTTTGTAAACTGATATTTTCTTTTAATGAAATATAGTGATATATCTTTAGTTTCAATGTTTTTGATTAAATTGGAATACTTGTATTGAGTAATATATAAATAGTTGAAATTTTTTACGTATGTCAAAATAACTAAAGTGGCAAAATAGTTTAAAATACACTTAATAAATGCATAAGGTAATAGGTTTGAATCCTCTTATTAACATTATGTACCCAATAATGTTTTTGCTAGATCCACTTCTGATGATGTGTACGCTGATGTGGACACTCTAAACGGAGAGAAAACTCTCCCATTATATATACTAGGTGAGTACCCGCACATACGCGCAAGTTTTGTTTCATCCACTTTTGCTTTAAGCTTTTGTTTACATATTGTTTTGAAAGATAATGTGTTTTTGTTTAATTATTCTAAACTTTTTTATTGTATGAAGTATTTGAAAGTGGAAAATAAATATATTAGTTAGGAGAAATTGATCAATCTTTCATAATAAATTATTTTAAAAATTTTAAATTAGAATTTATCAAATTTTATTTTACTTTTTAACGTATTAATTTTTTCATTTGCCGTTGCCGGTTACGCTAATTTTTATCCTTGAGTTCACATATAAAAATAGTTATGTATTTTGACTTTGAAGTCCTATGAAAACCCAATCCGTTTTAAATATGAGTAGTCTGTACTCTTAGCATTTTAGAAAATATTAACGTTTAAACATAGTTTCGTCCAAAAAATATTAGCATCGAAGTCATGTGTCTACTAATATTAATTCATAATCTTTTGTAAATAACATAGATCAACAAATTCAAACCTTTTTGCTCCTTTTTTTGCTTCTAGGTAAACCACTTAAAGTAAAATGGAGAAAGTTTATAACATACGATAAAACTAAAATAAAATCTTTACAAGAAAGACAATACAAGATACTTATATTGCTACCTTTGATCTTACATTATTTCCATCAACCTACATATTAGCGCATGTAAATGATGAACCCGTTTTTTATTCACCACAAAATGTGTGATACTTCTTCTCAAGTAGCTTTTACAAATACACACACACACACACATATATATATATATATATATATATATATATAATTCTATGTAATTAATTTAGAAAAGAAAGAAATTTTGAAAATTTTTAAGTGTTGAATTAATAAACTCACAAAGCATCAACCAAATTTGTAGTGTAATTAGAAAGTTATAAATTTATTAAGCTCAACATAACTCCATAAATATATATGTATATATATATATATATATTGATGAGTAAAATGTTAATTCAATGAGAAAAGATGAAGAGGCTTGACAAGAAAAAGATAGGTGAAATGAAGACAAAGAAAGAAAGATGTAAAAGTATATTTATCAAGGGTATGTTAATAGTTGAGAGATCCATATATTAAAATAATATTTTTATTTTTGGAGTGTTGCATAATTTTTTTTGAGTGAGAGGCTCATGTTCATATGTCCTTGATGGACATGTTCTTGATGGACATGTTCTTGATGGACATGTTCTAAGGAATGAATGAGTAAAAGAGTAAATGTCACATGTCATTTATTTGTGACTTTTGTGAATACGTAAGTCCTAAACTTTACCTAAAGTACATAATGTTTTTATCATTGTGAAATGATATACAATGTGGATTAACATATATTTACTTTTAAGTTCATATACATTATACAATTCTAAAAGTTAATTACATAATGTATATAGAAAATCAATTTTTATTTTACATTTAAATTAATCGATGCTCATATATCTATTACAAAAAAATTATATTCAATCCAGACTTTAAAATATTTAATTTTCATATAAATTTTTTCATGTTGATAACTAAATTATTTTATTAGTATTAGTCAATTCTATTATATCTTTGTATTTATTTTATTCTTGGTAACAAAATTATTTTATTAGTACCAATCAATTCTAATAATATTCTTCTAACTATTATACTCTGAAAAAATTGTATATCTAACTAACATTAGAAAACTTGAAAACTCCAATGTAATATCTTTCACGTAGTTATTTTATTGTTTTTATTTTTATTAGTATACTGTGTTTTAAAGTATCATTTCTTGTCATCATTTTTGCTTTCATCAAATTGTCACCTGTTAATATTTTATATTCTTGTGATTACTATTATTTATACATTATTTAACTTATGGTGTTTAGTCCAATGAATTTTATAAATTAATTTTATTCTTATCATGATAATATTTGTTGTTGTTTATTTTACTTAATTTTTGTTTTGTAACAATTTATTTTTAGTTTTATTTATCATAATTCCAATAAATAAGTAAATAAATATATAAATTTAAATGAACATTTAAATTAAATTTGATTAGGTGGACACGTGTCACCTCTTGGCGTATTGACGTTGCATCAGGAGAGAGTTATTCTACTTTTATATATAAGATAGATTGGTATTTTATTTATTTACAAAATATGACACATATGCAACAAATATACTAATTCCACTAAATCCAATATTTATGTCGAATTTTTAAATGAAATGTTAAATTAAATAATCCCAAAAGATAATTTATACTAAACGAATGGAAAAAAGAGGTTAAACCCAAACATATATCTAGTGAAATCCTCTTGCTCAAATCATCTTTAAAGGAGTGGTTGGAGCTGAGGTAAATCATGATATCTAAGCGTTATCACCCTAATCCGAACTGATCTTTCAGTTAATCAATGGAGGTAACTTGGCAGAAGAAGTGATTGTTGATGGTATGTTGCATTCTGCTCAAGCCATACATAGAAGATTGTGGTTCGGAAAGCCAATCAAAGCAAGATGAAGTCAAGCTTTCCAAAATGGTGAGTTGTAAGGCGGTGGAGTGTGATGTCCCAATCAGAATCGACGCCAAAAACAAGAAGCTCCCAATATATCTAGTCAAATCGTATATGTGTAAGGACAAGCAAAGAAGAGGTGGTCCCTTGGCTCGTCTATTTTCCACAAAATAGACATGGCTTGACGCATTCCCATTAGCGTGATCTCCTTTTCGTGGAAAGTGTATCTTTGATCGCGAGATACATTATAAAAACAAAACGGAGAACTCTATGAGACGACCTATGATGTATTTTAAATTGATTTTTTTTTCCTAACCATACATCAATTAGAAAAATTCTTTCGTTGTTTTTTGTAAACTTAATTTAATATGTATGGGCAGAATTGTGGCATTTCTATAAAGATTTTTTTACAAAAGAATCCATTTTAGGGGAAAAAATACAAAAACTCTCAAAATGTTTGCAAATTTCAATGTAAATATAATGGGTGGCCCATTTTTTTTTGTCTTTTGGGCTTTTTGTTGGTTTGACCGGTCATAGTTTTTAATGTAGGGTTACCATGATTCAGTATATAAAGTTCTCGACTCCGTGTATTTTTTTCATTTTCTGCAGCGCTGCAACAGTTTACCTTTCAGTGGAAAGAGGATGATGCCATGAGAAAAAAAATAAAAGAAGAGATCTTGAGATGAGTTATGCTTTCAAAAGGTATCTTTAAATAAAAACAAATTTTAAGAATTCTCTGTTCATTTGATTTCATGCTTTGTTTTCATATATTAAAATAACTTTTTGTGTTCATGAGATCTTTTGATCATATCTTTACAACAAAAAAATTTAAGGATATTTCTTTGTACTTTTATTTTTAGCTTTTTGAATTAGATTTTTCTGTAATTTTCTGGTACTTTAGCTTAGAATTTGTAATTTATGGTATTTTAAGATTGAATAAAAAGTTAAGTTTGATAGTAAAAATCGTTTAAAGTGCATATGAACTTGTTCTAAGAAGATTTATTAGGTTGACCAAAAAATCAAAATAAAAGAGGATATTGTATATATGTGTATATATAATATATGTCTCCTCATTTATTATTAATTAGTAAATTGAGTATTCTATTTTTATGAAAGAAGTAATATCACTACCAAAATTTCATTGAAAAATTCTTTGATTAACCATGGAAGAAAATGTCATCTCTTAGTTTAATTTCTTTAAAGAATAAAAAAGAGATATGAATTCAATGTATATCCTGATTTTTGTTAATAGCTTAAAAAGAAAAATCTGGTAATGTTAATAACATATTTGTAATGTTTATGACATATGTATGTTGATATATCTATTATTGTACTAGAGTTTATTTGCTTACTTTTATTAACAAATTTATAGTTATTTCTTCAAATGAAAAAGCTTTGATTAAGTCTAGTGAAAGTTTGTATGAGACCGTAGTCAATAAAGAGTTCTTCAACTTGATTATAAAATCTCAACGTATTTTTCAAAGTTTGTATGAGACTGTAGTCAATATAGACATTTTCTCATCCAAGTAAGATTTATAACCGGAGTTATGATGATTTATACTCCTTACATAAGCACCTACTTTGGAAAATCGAAAGATAATAATACTCTATAATGCCTTTGTATTATTTTCATGACTTTTATAGAAAAATTAGTAATTTCATATATGTTAAAAGTACGGCACCTTGACCTATATATTACCTCTAATATTTGTACGACATTGTTTGATGTGTTTTGATTTTATTCCTTATGCAAGTTGTTAACCTTGCTTTGATATTTATAACGTTCCCAAACGTTTATTTTTTTCATTTCAGTTGCACCAGAGGTTCAGAGCAAGCGCCGATTACTATTACGAAAATTATGCATTCAAAAGGTATGTTTTAAAAAATATTAAAAGAGTTTCTCTTTATTTTCTTTCATGCCAATAATTTAGTTTTTGATTAATTCTTTTGTGTTCGTGTTACCATTGTGACTATATTTTATTTTTAAACATGCTTAGTTAATTAGAACTGATTCCTGAGAATTTACATTGAAAGATAAATAAGAAATACGTTACAACACTACAAGAATGCATAGCCATTTCCGACACCCGTATTAGTCGGAAAATGGTCGGAAATGGGCTTTTCCGACGAGATTCCGACCAACACGGAGTAGTCGGAAAAGCTTGGTCGGAAAAAGCTCTTGGTCGGAAAAGTAGTCGGAAATTTCTGATCAAAGGCTTAGTTGGAAAGTTAGTCGGAAAAGTCATCGGAATCTCGTTGAAAAATTTCTGACTACATTTCCGACTAGGTTCCGACCAGACAAATTTGCCAGAAACTTGTCGGAAAAAGTCGTCGGAAACTTATTTTTTTTTAAAAAAAAAATTGACGGTGGTCAGAAATTACTAGGAAATTTCTGACCACCTTTTCGACGATTTTATTTTTTTAATAAAAAAATAGAAGGTGGTCGGAAATTTAGTCGGAGATTTCTAATAAAAAATAACTAAATTTCCGACCACTTTTTTTTTAATAAAAAAATAGACGATGATCGGAAATTTAGTCGAAAATTTCCGACCACATTTCCGACCACTTTATTTTTTTTTAATAAAAAAAATAGAAATTTATATTTTAATAAATGGCTTCTTGCTAAACTAGACCCTTATTTGAAATCAATTCCAAAACTAGACCCCTCTTCCTTTTCTTTTCAAAATGCCTTAAAATACCCCTCACCGCTTCTTTTTTCACAAAAATACTAGCGAGCAAACTTCTCGCTGTGAAGTCTGGTAGCTGGGTTTGAAAAAAACCAGATTAAGCCCGAAAGAGATGCTCACGTAAATAGGAACGAGAAATGCCATCGTCTTCAATAGTTCCCAACCACCACTTACCAAACATAAATTGAGCTCTAAATGCTTCAAACACCCGAAATTAACGTTATGTTAAGCTTTAAAACTGAGTAAAAGCTCTAATTTGCGTCATCTTCCCTCTCTCAATTTCAAACATTTAACTCGTATAATATCGTTTCTAATATTACCATCCATATATCTTGCGATTTACTAAGATTCGAGACATGAATACATCGCTTGGGTTCTTGGTATTGTTGGCGTGTTGATCAGTTCTGCGTTTAAAAGCTAACCACACAAGCTCAAACCGAATCTTGGTAATTTTTGCTTCAATTTTCTCCGATTTTCCAGAAGGCAGACTTCATGGGTGAAGTCTCAATAGTCAACTAGGGTTAGTTTTGGCAATTGACTTTTTGGGTCTCAGACTTCACGATTGAACCACGATGAAAGTCTGAAGTTCTCCTTTGAAAACAAAAAACGGTGTTTGAACTTCACTGTCGAAGTCTGGTTACAAGGGGTCTAGTTTTGCAATGACGTTAAGTCTGACTTTGTACAAAGACTTCTTCTGTGAAGTCTGCGAAAAAGGCGGTTAGTTTAGCAATTGACCGGAACGAAGACTATTTATCGAGACTTCATCTGAGAGTCTGTGTGAAAAAGGGGTTAGTTTTGCATTTGGACCAAATTCCGAAACATTGACTATTGTAGACTTCTCGTATGAAGTCTAAACCATCGGTAATTCTAGAATTTAAAAATAAATTTTTTGGTCAATTGCAAAAAGTAACCATTTTTCTAAATAGACTTCTCAGACGAAATCTCATGTAAAAGTCAAACTCTGTGCAATTGCAAAACATATACCCTACTTTATGGGTAAGACTTCGCCGAAGAAGTCTCTGAAGGCAAAAAAACTTCATCGAGAAGTCTAATTACGTAAGAGACTTCACTAAATGAACGTCCATTACCAAAAAGACTTCCTAGATGAAGTCTACTAAAAAAGTCAAAACTGTGGTCAATTGCAAAACTGACCTCAACACTGGTATAGACTTCTCTGACGAAGTCTCCTTGTGTAGTAGCAGACTTCGCATGTGAAGTCTGCTCAAAAGTCAAAATCTGCTATCAATTGCAAAATTAGACCGTTGCTTCAGACTTCACGGGCGAAGTCTGCTTCAGATAGCAAAGCAGACTTCATCGAAGAAGTCTACTAAGAGACTTCGCCTGTGAAGTCTCTAATGATAATTGTTAGTAAAAATGCAATTTTAGCCTATTTGTAATTAGTTTTTTTTTTCTTGTCCTAACATGTGTATTACGTATGGCTTTTGATGTTTCAGAAATTTGAACTATTTTAAATCGGCATATTATTTTTTTATATTTTTTTCTAACTATATTAGGTGTTTTGGTTATAAATTTAGACTTCACGGACGAAGTCTGCTTCCGATAGCAGAGCAGACTTCATCAAAAAAGTCTTACTAAGAGACTTCGCCTGTGAAGTCACTAATGATAATTTCAGTAAAAAGTGCAATTTTAGCCTATTTGTTAATTAAGATTTTTGTTTCTTGTCCTAACATGTTGTTACGTATGGCTTTTGATGTTTTAAGAAAATTTGAACTATTTTAATCCGCATAATTATTTTTATATATTTTCTGAACTTATTGGGTGTTTAGTTATAAATTTAGACTTCACAGAGGATTCTATGCGTAGACTTCGTCGGAGAAGTCTCTTGCACTAATCTGTTTTTAAAAAAATGGATTTGTATAATATCTATCGATACTGTACATTTTCGTAGATTTCTCTACAGCTTTTAACATCGTAGTTTTTAGTGTGTATGCTTGGTTCAGATACTGTCTTCAACATAGGATACTGAATTTCACAGATGCTCGAAATGTTACCTTATACCTTCTCATCCTTGAAATTGCAGCGATTTACGGTTTTAAGTGCTTCGTAGATAAGATTAATAAATTATTTTTGCATGAATTAGGCGATCATCTCCTTGTATAGTTTTGTTCCTTCAGCAAAGTCTCCCCGCATAGCAAACCCAATATGCTAACGGAAATCTAGTGGTTGGTTATCGCATGTGATGTTTCAATGTCTTTCCAGAAAAATGGATGTTTTTCACTGTGCACAATTCCGTCGCCATGTTTTCTAAAGGTTAACTTATATAAAATCGCGTAGAATTTAGGATTAGATAATGAGCGTCTATGCAAATTGTTTTGAGAATAATGGTTGGATATGCAAAATTTTGAGCTTACTAGTTGTAGGAGTCACCCTATTAGCTTAGTAAATTTGTGAGATGTGTGTAGGTATATTCTTTTTCTGTTACCTTTTAATGTGAGATTCCTTATATTTACACTTGTGTACTTCAGTTCTTGGAAGCGTTTGGCTTAGAGAGAAGATTGTTGAGATATATCAACCCTTGGACTATGTTTGAATGTAAATTCATTACTAGTTGAGTATTGGCAATTTGTAACTTTTGCTTTTATTGTACGGTTCCTCTGTTACATAAAACACTTTTATGTAAGTTACAAGCGTTTCTTGTTCACTCTTGGGGAGAATGTTGGCATGTATATGAACCTTGAGTATATAGACTAAGGAGCGTAATGAGACCTAATTCTCGATACTGTCTACCATGCAGATCGAACCAAAAAATAGATAATGGATCAACTACCTTATCATCGATTGATCATCGTATGGTCGGGCAAAATTCTTATGAATGAG
Organism: Crucihimalaya himalaica; assembly: GCA_004349715.1. Taxonomy (NCBI): domain Eukaryota; kingdom Viridiplantae; phylum Streptophyta; class Magnoliopsida; order Brassicales; family Brassicaceae; genus Crucihimalaya; species Crucihimalaya himalaica. The sequence goes on along the minus strand of SMJT01000117.1, from coordinate 210,075 downwards.
ATCGTAAAATTACTCGTATCTGACCTTTGCTGAGAATTTCCAAATTAATTGAGAATTTCTAGCAATTGTCGAGGATTTTCAGTTAGGGATTAGATCGAGTTCCAATACGACTTCTGGACAAATCTTAGCGCGAACTTAATATGGCGGTATGGAATAGGATCTACCATCGCTGTATCGCTCCGACAAATTTGCGAGGCATTGCGATGCATTTAAGCTAGTTCATCCCAAATCCATCCGCAAATTTGATTTAAAAAAAAATTTTTATTTAAATAGTCGGTACATATTGAACTTATAATAAGACATGGAAAAAGTAGAGTTCCCTCACCTTTTTGTGTTTTCAGAATTTTACTAGTTATAGAACGGCATGTGTCTTCGAACATATTTATGATCAGTGTCTTCCTTCGAGCATCTTTCAGTGTCGTCTCCTCGAGATACTCGTGTTTATATAGAGAGTATGGCTAGTGGCTTCTTACGATCTCCTATCGCTCTTCGCATTAGTGTGGGTTCTTCCTCTTGCTCAGGATTTACGGTGATCAGAATCATGTAAAGATATTCTCGTGTCAATTGGTATTGTAGTTGGCTAGAAACGTTAGTGTGTGCCTGAGAACGATTGTATCACTCGATGAGTATGCTACTTCTGCCCATAGGATACGAGTGAGTTAACTTGTCAACCATCGAAACGCATTCGGCTCCGCCAGAATCTGATATGACATCTCGAGTGATGATGAATGCTACGGATGTGACTATATTGAGAGTATGATACATGCTCGGTGCTCCGCATTTGCCTTTCCGAGGGTAAAGGATATAGACGACAATTGTTTCTGCCTGACATGCGAGTTGAATAAAGAAGAAATAGGCTCTCCGAGACTAGAAATTTTTTTGGAGTGATCTCATATTAGACAATTCGGTATTTACCGGAACTAAGATGTGATTATGTGGTATGCAGGGGAATGGTAGTAAAACGACATCGAAATCGAGCATGGAGTGATAATATTGCGTGTCTTGTGTCGCGCACGGTTGGTCTTGCTTAGTGTCTCCTTGAGTTTGACCATACTTCCGGCGCAAGGAAATATTGCAATACATGACTACTTACTTTTGGCAGTCAGGACGCGTAGCATTTCGCTACCTGAACACAGGTTGGACTTCCTCATAACTATCTGCTGACGTGTTTCCGTAACATTACGGTATGTGAAGCGCCTTAAGATTATCACGAGATGCGGTTTAGACGCTGTCGTTAATAAAGTGTTTCCGAAAGAATCATGGAATTAAATTGGGGGCTATTGTATACTGCGCCACTATTCGGATTATCAGTAAAGTTGTATCGTTCATAGGCACCATCCAGAGGTAGGGCTGCGGTTGTAGAAAGGCGCACAGTCCCAAATTGAAAGAAACTAATAATTTATAGGATTTAGACTCAACATTTTTCACTCAAACCGAATTAGATTATTTAAATATTGTTGGAATATATCAAATATGTATTATCTTACTCAACGTACATAATATCTTAACCATCCAGCAAAATTATCTTCTTTGGACTTCTCATCCTCTTTTCTGGTAAAACCAGGAAAGCTTTCTCGATTCTGAATCTGTACGTATCAACAATGGTCAATTACATATTAAATTAATCGTGAATAATAGAAATAATTAATGTTAAATATTGTTAGTTAATTAATATAAATAAGATATAAGCTCTATAAATCTCACGGTTGCACCACCCTCACAATTTCGCATATATAATTGTGCGCCGCACGAGTAAATTTGTGGTCTTCCCACCAAACTTCCTTAACTTTCCACGAAGTCTCCCTATTTGGGTGTATATGGGACGATATTGACTACGTTATAGTTGTTGGTGACAACATCCATCGTCATATCGGCTTAGACGGCCTTTTTGGTTCGAACGGTTGGGCTAAAATAATATATGACGTGAAATGAGAGGTTTCTTCAGTCAAACTTCCTGCAACGATCGATCCTTCCACTTTTGCAGATTTATGGCCTTTCCTTTTAGATGTCCCATGAATCGCTCGAACGGTACATCCATCGAAATTGCACAGGCCCTCAAGAGCTGCTTCATGCGGTAGGTGGATTGGAAGATGTTCCATCACATCAAAAAAAGATGGTGGAAATATTTTCTCCAAATTACAGAGCAACACTGGTATATTATTCTGTAATTGCACAATGCCCTCGTCTGTAACTGTTCGTGTGCATAGATCCCTGAAAAATGCTCCAATGCCTACACGTTCATAGTTATTTAAATCACACCACTGAAATAATTTAATAAAATGACAAAACTATATTTCAATAATCAATGTAATTAATTAATATGTACCAGCAATTGCTTCGTGGACGGTTGTCGGTAAGAGCTCAGCCAATGCAAAGGGTATAGTCGTTGCATGAAAACATGGCAATCGTGGCTCTTCATACCGGCAAGTTTTTTGCCTTGTTCAATACATCTTGAGAATTTGGACACATAACCATCCGAAAACTTCACTTCTGAAGCAATCTAGTTAAACAGCGTCTGTTTGGCATCCCAGACAATCGAAATATCGGAATCGGTAATTTACCCTCTCTTGTAATATGTAATCGCTTCTTGAGCAGATTTCGGCCAAGTCCAACCTTGATTTGAAGTTGTCTTTACTCTTTCCCGTTCCTTGCACATTCAATAGTATTCATGATGTTATCAAAAAAAAATTTCTCGATGTGCATCACATCAAGGTTGTGCCGTAATAGGTGATCTTTCCAATATGGGAGTTCCCAAAAGATACTCATTTGTGTCAATTGTGAGAACTCCCATATCCGTCGGCATGTTCACTGTAGTGTGCCAATTTCCCCCACTCTTACATGTTTCCTGAGCACATAATAATCAATCTGCTCAAACAAATCATTCCCTGACATATAAACTGGGGGAGGAATACGAACAACCTTGTTTCTTTTTGAACAACTTCTTGTTCTTCTGATACGGATGATGCAAGGGAAGAAAGCGACGATGCAAAATCAAACCAGCACGACTTCTTCCATGCTTCAGTTGAAAGGCATCTGGTCGTTCCATGCAATATGGACAAGGATAACTTCCGTGCGTGGTCCATCCCGATAACATTCCATACGCTGGAAGTCACTAATGGTCCACAATAGCACTGCCCGCATTGTAAAATTTCATTCCTGTGAATAATCAAATGTGCGTACAACCTGTATACCATAATTGTTTCAACTCATGAATCAAAGGTTGGCAGAAATACAATAAGGGATCGTTTTGGATGCTTAGGACCCGGTACCAGAATATCATAAACAAGACTTCCCTTTGCATGCACATTTCTGGTGGCAGATTGTATGGCGTCAATATCACAGGCCATAAAGAATATTGTCTCCCAGACAAACCAAATGGACTAAATCATCAGTGCATAAGCCAAGATAGACATTCCTACTCTCGTTAGCAAAGTCAGAATGTACCGTCTGAAAGTGTTTCCACGTCTTTGCATCTGACGGATGCGTAATCTCCCCATCATTCGTTGTATGTTCTTCATGCCATCTCATTGCCGCGATGTCCTTTCCGATTGGTATAACCGTTTCAATCTATCAGTGATGGCAAGTACCACATACGTTGGTATGGGACACGGCTCCTTCCGGTAGTTGGTTGATATCTTGGCTTCCCACAAAATCGACATTCATGTAGCTTATCATCGTCTTTCCAGAAAATCATGCAATTGTCAATGCAAACATCAATAATTTCCAAAGGTAGCCCCAGACTAGCAACTAATTTCTGTATTTCATAGTAACTCCCTGCAGAAATATTATCTTCTGGCAAATACTCTTTAAAAGTCAGCCCATGCGTCCATGCAATTTTCAGTTAGGTTATTATCACTTTTAATTGTCATCATCCTAGATGCCAATGAAAGTTTAGATAACCCCTCTCTACATCCCTCATAGATAGGTTGATCTGCAGCGTCTAACTATCATAAAAATGTTGTGCTTCAACATTGGGTTCTTCCTAGTATCATCAGCAAATGCAGGAATAGATTCATGAAATGCATCAGTAACCATATCATGCAGGAATAGATTCATGAAATGCATCAGTAACCATATCATCACCAACAACCTTTTTTTTTAGAGTGGCCTTGCCCTTCAATGACCATTTCATCGAGGAAAATCCTGCGTTAGATCTGTTGATTACTATTATTTTTAGAGTTAATTTGGTAAATAACAATGGGGAAGATTACCAACGATGAGTTGACATAGTAGTCAACCACTAATCTGACTTCATGACATAGGAGATTTAGCAGATTTATATATCTCAACAAGAGTTGGAACTTGTTTCTTCATGATAATCTGACTTCTGACTATTGAGCAAGAGTCATTCAACCCTAGCAAAAACTTCAAAATTCTTGCATTTTCATTTTTAGCATCAGTGATTTTAAAAAAGAGCAGTTAGGACATGTTCCTACACCTTCAGCACCAGCCAAATCATCCCAAAGTGTCTTTAAAGCTGTATAACTACTCAGAAAGATTCATTGAACCTTGTTGGAGAGACCATATTTGTTGTGTTAACTGATATGACCTCAAACTTCGGCGAAATACTTGAGCTCAAACTTCAATAATCGGCGAAATAACCGAAATCGTTGAACTCTGGGGAATGACCGAGCTCAAGCTCAATAATCTGGCAGAATATGTTGAATCGTCGAGCTCCGCGGAATAACCGAGCTCAATCTTCAAGAATCCGGCGGAACAATACGAATTTCTCACTAAATTGGCGGAATAACCAATCAAAGTGTTCTGAAAAGAAGAGAATGACGAATCTATCGATCAATTGACGGAATTAGCAAAATCGAATAGCCTAGCTGCGGAAGGAAGCAAAAAAGCTCTGATACCATTTTAGTTGAAGAACAATTCATGAATCGTAAAATGAGAAAGTGTATTCCGTTGAAGAAGAGTTTCTCACAACGTTACAATATATAGGGTGGTTAAATCCGGTTCACATCTTAATTACTTGGTTAACATAACAAAGATTTCATATAAGCTAAAACAAAGCCTTTCGATAAGTTGGACGTGGAGTTATATTTGACGCCATAGAGTTTTTTGAAAACCTCTATCAAATATCATCGTGTTCAATCTAGTTGCCTTACTTAAGAAAAATAATATTACATTGATCCAAGGTCACATTCACCACGAGCCTCACGCTCACAGTCACCGCATATCTTCGCGATTGTGGCCGGCCGTCCATGCTTTATCACATGAAACCAGAGACTCTCTCTCCAAAAGACAAAAAAAAAAAAGGAGCAAAAACCTACTTTTTCCAATTTTTTAATCGTCACTATATTTTTGAAGCCAGTCATCTTTTCATAGCCATTACATTGCTTTCATTGGTTATTTATATTTAAAAAGCATAATTAAGTTTATTTCTTAATGACGAAAAAAATATTTCCACCACAAGCCAATAATATCTTCGGACCCGAACATGATAGCCTTCACCGATCACGGTGCTACTCGGAACCTTGAGACTCTATGTCACAACCTGAAACGGAGTTTTCTTAATAAATATATTTTATATTGTGAGCTCGAGTTAAGCAAAGAGGCTGACTATGACGAGGATCCAAAATATAGGCCATCATTGGTAGAAAACCCATTTGTAAACAATGTCCGTGCGAGGGAGTTCAAACCTGAGAGCTAAAATACAAGAGAAGAATATATGGTTTCGGGTTTTATTAGAAGATTGAGAAAACAAGAAACGAATAACAAACTCTAATTCTCATTCATCTTCTGTGTTATTAGACCTGTCAATAGGGACCAAAACCCGCGGCCCGCCCCGACCGCCCCGCAGCAGGGCGGGTGCGGGTCAAAAAATCTCAATCCGCAAAAAAGCGGGTCTCGCGGGGCGGGGTTTCAATATTAGCGGGTATTTAGGGTAAGTCCGCGCGGGTCTGCGGTTATCCAGTGTATATTTAAAATATATTTATAATATAATTATGGCCCAAAATATATTGAACATCACAATTTTAGACTGCACATACATTCATTATGGCCCAAACGCAAACCCAAATGAATTATTAACATTTGATTCTATATATTTAAATTAAAAGTGTAAAACCTAAATCTTCTTTTTTTGCCTTTGTCGATTACTCGATTGTTTGTTTCCTCTTTCACTTTCAGCCTCCAGCCGACAACGTTACTTCTCAATCTCACTTTTTTTTTTGTTAAAGATTATCACTTTGTTACTGTTGTAAGCTTCTTTCATTATAGATTTCTAAATTTTTTTAATTTTCTTTTTGGTTTTGACTTCTTAAAAGTTTGGGTTCCATTTCTATTTTTTTTTTTCGTGTTCTTATTTCTTTTTTTTCAAAAATGTTCTGATAATCAATGGAATCAATCGAGAATGAATCCAACGGGGAAAAACGAGTTAATCAGACTGCTGCTAGTGAGGGATCAAGCTTACCGCAGGATGTTGACTCTCCTGCAGCTAACATCAAGAGGAAAAAAAGTTCACCTGCGTGGGAAAATTTCACAGTCATCAAAAGGTAAATAATGAAGGTAAATCTGAGTTTAGAGCTAGGTGTAATCATTGCAAAAAGGATTATGCATATGATTCACACAAGCAAGGAACTGTTCCTACAACCGACACTCTCTGATTTGCAATAGAACGCCTAGGAATGGTGATGTTGGTGATATGATAGTTAGTGTGGAGGGAAAGCTACAATCTAAAAAGATTGACCAAACAGTTTTCCGTGAAGTGGTAGCAAAATGTATAATCGAGCATGATCTTCCTTTCTCTCTATGTTGAATATGATAGAGTTAGGGCCATTTAGAAGTATTTGAATGCTGATGTGAAGTTCGTAAGTAGAAATACAACTGCAACAGATGTGTACAAGTTTTATGAGAAGGAGAAAGAGAAGCTGAAGATAGAATGGTCTGAAATTCTGGGTAGGATCTCCTTTACATCTGATCTTTGGACTGCGATAACTGTTGAGGGTTATGTGTGTTTGACAACATTATGTAGATAAAAATTGGAAGTTAAAGAATAAGATTCTGTCATTTTGTGCTTTACCTCCTCCACATACAGGAATAGAACTAGCAATGAAGATTGTTAAGCTGTGGGAAGCCTGGGGTATAGAGAAAAAAGTGTTCTCACTTACCCTTGATAATGCAAGTAACAATGATAGCATGCAAAACATATTGAAGAAGCAGTTGGTTATACAAAATGACTTGTTATGTGGTGGTGAGTTTTTTCATGTTAGATGTTCTGCACACATCCTTAATCTTATCGTTCAAGAGGGGCTGAAAGTGATTGTTGATTGATTTATAAAATCAGGGAGAGTTTTAAATTCGTTCAAGCTTCAGAGGGTCGGGAAAATATAGGCCATCATCAGTAGAAAACCCATTTGTAAACAATGTCCGTGCGAGGGAGTTCCAAACCTGAGAGCTAAAACTACAAGAGAAGAATATATGGTTTCGGGTTTTATTAGAAGATTGAGAAAAAAGAAACGAATAACAAACTCTCATTCTCATTCATCTTCTGTGTTTATTAGTTACAACAAAGGAAAGCCTCTTATATAGCTAGAGTTTTTACTAAACGCTTATAACAACCCGGTTTACATTTAATCGATCTAATACTCTAATACCCCTCCTCAAGATGGCATGTATATTGATAACAAAGTCATCTTGCCCATAGGAGTATAGAACTGTCCAGGAGATAGAGCTTTAGTAAAAATATATGCAAGTGATGATCAGATTTGATGTATAGAGGCTTGATCAAACCTTTTGTCACACAATCACGAACTTTATGACAATCCAGTTCGAGTTGTTTAGTCTTCGTGAAACACAACATTTTGTGCAATGTGAATTGCTGCTGTAGACACAATAGACTTGGGATTAATGCTTATTCTAGCGTCGCGAACTAGAATCTGATATTAGGTTGTTTAATTGGCTCGAAAGTGTGATTAATTTCCTGAACTAGTGTTTGGTGAGCAAAAGACCTATTCGCAAAGAAATTTGCAAAGAAATTTGGAATTCTTGGTTTAGACATAGATAGTCTTCGCAACGACAGTTGGTTTACTTTACATCTGTGTTTCAAGTTTAAGAACGGTTCTTATTTCTATTCCTGACATTTTATTTGATTGATAATTCTGATTTACCTGCGAATATCCCTAAGCCTAGTTTTTTCCTCACTGATCTTATTACTTGATTTTAGTTGTTTTGTTATTTTAATTACATATATTTGACTTAGCTTGATTCACATCCAGAAATCTATTGAGTGCAAATCTTGAGTTTTTGTGGTTCGACCCCTAGAATACTACAGCTACTGCTTAGATACTTTAGAGTATTATATTTGAGCATATCAGTATATAATATTAAAAGAATATTTACTTTCTTTCTTTCAAAAAATGATTATTTTCTATGTTAAGAAAGGGAACAAATGATTACTTTCGAGTTTCTACTGTCAAAGTCATGAGTCAAATCATCGCTTTCATTTGATAATTAAGTATTAATTATTTTTTTGGTAGGAGAGCGGAGGCTACGCATATGAGTGTAGTTAAATTTTAATTAGACTCCATATTAAGACTGAAACCAGAGTCTGCAGATATTTGAGAAGAGTCATCTCTATATATCTAAAGAGATATGAGAAATAATATCATACACATAAATGAAATACTCAAGCGAAAAATTTAACTTTCTTTTGGAAAAACACTAATTGACTTTAATTTGAAGATTTGACACATTTTATTGAGTTTAAAGTCTTGAGGGATTATTTGAAGTCTTGAAAATTTTCTTGAAGTCTTGAGAGATTTTTTGAAGTCTTGAGTGATAAAGGAACACAAAAAGAGACTTGAAGTCCTGAGAGTTTTATTTTTTTGTATCACTTAAGTTTTGAGAGATTTCTTGAAGATTTGAAGAAAAATATTTACTTCTATCGTCGGAGAGAAAATTTTGTAAGAATATATTAAAAATAATCACTTTATTTTTAAATAAAGAGACTTTAATATATTAATATTTAAATATTAATTTTTTTTTTGTAGGAGAGTAGTGGCTACGCATATTAGTGTAGTTAAATTTTATTTACACTCTATTTAAACTGAAACCAGAAACAGCATATATTAGAGAAAAGTCATCTCCATACATCTAAATAGACATGGGGAAAAATATCATAGACATAAATAAAATACTGAAGTTAAAATTTAACCTTTTTTTGAAAATGCCCTAGTTAATTTTGAAAATCTGTCACATTTTATTGAGTTGAAGTCTTGGGAGAATTTTTATGTCTTGAGAGATTTCTTGAAGTCTTGAGCGATGAGAAACAGGAAGGGACTTAAACTTTTGAAAATTTTTGTTTTTTGCTCACTTAAGTCTTGAAAGATTTCTTGAAAATTTGAAGAAAAACATTTACTTCTATCGCGGGAGAGAAGATCTTGTAGAAATCTATAATATTAAAAGAATAATTCTTTTCTGTGTTAAAAAGGGAAAAATGATTAATTTTAAGTTTCTACTATCAAAACCACGAGTCAAGTCGCGGCATTCATTTAATAATTAAATGTAAAAAAATTTGGTAGGAGAGTGGAGGCTACGCATATGAATGTAGTTAAATTTTATTTACAATCCATTAAGACTGAAACAAGGAACTGCAAATATTATGAAAGAGCCATCTCCATACATCTAAAGAGACATGCGAAAGAATATCATAAACATAAATGAAATACTAAAGTGAAAAGTTCAACTTTTATGAAAATGTCGTAGTTGGGTTTGAAGATTTGTCATATTTTATTGAGTTTGAAGTCTAAGGGGATTTTTTGATGTCTTGAGAGATTTCTTGAAGTCTTGAGAGATGAGGAACACAAAGAGATTTGAAGTTTTGAGAGATTTTTTCTGGTCATTTAAGTCTTGAAAGTTTTATTAAAGACTTGAAAAGAACATCTACTTCTATCGCAGGAGAGAAAATCTTGTAAAATATATAATATTGAAAGAATTTTAATTTCTCTCTTTCGACACAAATAAATTGATTACTTTTGAATTTCTACCACCAATGTCGCGAGTCAAATCGCTGCTTCTATTTAATAATTATGTATTAATATTTTTTTAGGAGAGTGGAGGCAACGCATATGAGTGCAGTTAAATTTAAATTACACTCCATTAAGACTAAAACTAGGGTTTGCAGAAATTTGAGAAGAGCCATCTCCATACATCTAAAAAGACATCAGAAAGAATATCATATACATAAATGAAACACTGAAACAAAAAGTTTAAATTTGTTTTGATAAAACCGAGTTGAGTATGAATATTTTTCACATTTCATTGAGTTTGATGTCTTGAGGAATTTCTTGAAGTCTTGGGATATTTTTGGAAATCTTGAGAGATGAGGATCACGAAGAGACTTGAAGTCTTGAGAGATTTGTTTTGTCACTTAAGTCTTGAGAGATTTCTTGAAAACTTAAAGAAAAATATTTACTTAAAACATGGAAGAGAAGATCTTGTAAAAATAAATAATTTTAGTTGAATAATTACTTTCTCTCTTTTGACAAAACATGATTACTTTCTGTATTAAAAAGGAGAAAAACGATTACTTTCGAGTTTCGTTAAGTCTCACGTTCTTGATCATGGGCTGCGTTAAGATTACACGTACATAGTCCACAACTACATTGCTTCAAAGTCATACACTCTGCAATACCATCCCAAATCTTGGTCAATCTTCTGATGTAGTCATCCACATAAGATCCGGTTTGCTTGCACGTAGCTAGAAAATTACGGAGTTGTTGTAGACGAGCTCCACTTTTGATTGAAAATATCTTCTTGATATTATCCCATAACTCTTTTGCGATTTCACGAGTTGAGATTGAAGCGCGTAATTTAGGTTCAATGGTTTGTTTTATCCAAGCTACCTAAATATGACTATTTGCAGTCAAATCTGCAAGTTTGGGAGAGTCAGCTGCCGGTTTCGGAATACTCCCATCGATGAAACCAAAACTTTTTGAGTGCGCTAAGTGTCATACGCAAATTGATTGCCCATTCATCATAATTTGTTTTGTTTAACAACATTGAAGAGATCACTGCACTCGGATGGTCACTGGATGAGAGATCGTAGGGTGAGACTGGCTTGTATTTTGGTGCTGCAGTCGTGATAGACATCGTGTGCGGCGGAGCAAAACAATGTAAATAAAACTAGGGAAAGATGGTGGCTCTGTTTTTTGAATAAAACAGAGGCAAAAACGAGTCTGAAGAAAGAGCAAGACTAGAAACAAGTCTTGTTCAAGATCAATAATGGATGAAATAGAATGAGATGACAATTAAGTAGTCATGGAATCAAAGAAGAACGGATACCATGACAAGTTAAGAATTATTGAATATTGACTTGTGTATTAAGGGCTTAAAGCCAATGTATTTATACAAGTTTAGAAAGTCTCCTAAACCTAACATAAACGGAAAAATTAGGAGAAAGGAAATTATCTAAGTGGCGAATATTGAAAAACTAAATGGTGTAGAGAGTAGATATGGAAATGATATATTTCTCATTTAATCCCTTGTGTAACCACTATATATATATTGTACATTGGTAATCTAATACAATCATCAGTTTCTATTCTACATGGTATCAGAGCATCGATACCTAAAACCCTAAAAAAAAAAAACCAAAAAAAAAAAAAAAAAANGCAACGACAGCAGCCGAGATCTGGAGCACTCTTACCACGACTTATGCAAATCTAAGCCGAGGACATGTTCAACAATTGAGACAACAACTTAATCAATGAAAGAAGGGGTCACGATCCATTGATGAGTATGTTCAAGGCCTAATCACACGTTTTGATCAGCTGGCTATACTTGGAAAAGAAGTTGAACAAGAAGATCAGATTGAGTACATCTTTGCAGGCTTATCCGATGAGTACAAGTCTGTTAAAGATCAGGTCGAGGGTCGTGAATCTCCTCCTTCCATAGCCGAGATTCATGAGAAGCTGCTGAATTTTGAAGTGAAGCTTCAAGCAATAGCTACTGATGTTGCCTACCTTCCAATCACATCTAATGTAACTCAATATCGAGGAAATGGTCGTGGTCAGAATACCAACACCAACAACTACCGTGGACAGCATTGTTCCTCTCCACGCAACAACCATCAACGTTCTCAACAAAACTACTACCCATGTCAAGAACAGATGGCTCCCCGAGGATATCAAGGGAGATGTCAAATATGTGGTGTGCATGGGCACAGTGCACGAACTTGCTGCCAGCTTCACCTTGCTTCACGTGAAACTTACACTCCATCTCCTCAACACTTCACGTTAAGTCCACCACCATGGCAGCCTCGTGCCAACCTTGCAGCTGCGCCTTCCTCAAGTGCAAACTGGCTTATTGATAGCGGGGCAACGCATCACCTCACCACTGATTTGAACAATCTGTCAATGCATCAGCTATATAATGGAGGAGAAGAGGTTACCATCGCAGATGGATCTGGCCTCCCAATCTCGCACACTGGTTCCACTTCTTTGTCCACTCCATCTCGTTCTCTGAAACTAAATGATATTCTTTATGTTCCTAACATACATAAAAACCTCATATCAGTTTATCGGTTATGTAATACTAACCAAGTTTCTGTGGAATTATTTCCTGCACATTTTCAGGTGAAGGATCTTCAAACGGGGGCCCGATTACTCCAAGGCAAAACTAAGAACGAGCTATACGAGTGGCCAGTGTCATCCAACAACATTATCACCATGTTTGCTTCTCCGACATCAAAAACATCTCTTCCTTCTTGGCATTCTCGCCTTGGTCATCCCTTACCACCTGTTTTACAAAAGCTTATTTCTGCATTTTCTTTACCATGTTCTGATTCAATACAAAAGCCATAAATTACCTTTCTTTTCAAACACACTCACCTCTACCAAACCTCTCCAATATTTGTATTCGGATGTGTGGATGTCTCCACTTGTTTCTGTTGACAACTTCAAGTATTATCTAATACTTGTAGACCACTATACACGTTACACATGGTTGTATCCACTGAAACAAAAATCACATGTCAGGGACACGTTTATAACGTTCAAGGCATTGGTCGAGAACCGGTTTCAACACAAAATCGGTACCTTGTATTCAGACAATGGAGACGAGTTTCTTGTGCTACGACCGTTTCTAGTAGCTCATGGCATATCACATCTCACCTCTCCTCCGCATACGCCAGAACACAATGGAATTTCGGAGCGCAAACATCGCCACATCGTTGAAACCGGTCTTACACTACTCCATCAAGCTTCGGTTCCGAAGTCATACTGGCCATATGCATTTGCCACAGCTGTGTATTTGATCAATCGCCAGCCCACTCCGGTTCTTCACGGTGACTCCCCATACTACAAGCTTTTTCAACAATCTCCAAACTACCTGAAATTGCGTGTGTTTGGGAGTCTATGTTTCCCTTGGCTACGCCCCTACACAAATCACAAGCTGGAAGATCGTTCTAAACCATGTGTTTTTCTGGGTACTCATTATCATAGAGTACCTACCTTTGTCTAGACAAGCTCACTAGCAGAATCTACAGTTCAAGCCATGTCAATTTTGTGGAATCGAGTTTCCTGTTTGCCTCACCTACAGACCGGAGCTCTCCGACATCCGAATCAAATCAATCACCGTCCATCGATCTCACACCCATCTTCATCTCCACACCGTCACGGCCACTCGTAACACCCAGCTCGTCGTCGCCTCCCTCTGTTGAAGATCCTTCACTTGCCACTGGAAGTGCCGCCGGTGCCGATGTCGCCGCCCCAACCTCGCCGACTCTCTCTGCTCCAACCCAATCACCGACTCTGCCATTCCAGACATCGCCTCTGTCCTCTGCCTCTCGTGAAGAAGATGCTCAACAAGAGCTGGGCCCAAGTGATATACCAAGCCCACTCACAAATGTTACAAATCCATCTTCACAAAATATTACTCCAGGCCCAAACACAAACCAACCCAATCCTAGCCCAGAAACAAATCAACCAAATACCAGCCCAACACACCAAAATACGACCAACCATTCTTCATCTTCGGTTCCTGCAACCTCTTTACCACCACCACCTGAAAATATCCATCCCATGACCACTCGCCGGAAAAATAATATAATCAAACCCAAAAATAAGCTTAGCCTCACAGCCACAGTCTCCACTCTCAAACCTACCATACCAACCACTGTTACTCAGGCGCTACGCGATGAAAACTGGAGACGAGCTATGGCTGAAGAAATGAATGCCCAAATTCGCAATAATACATTTGAATTGGTTCCTCCAGAGCCAAATCAAAATGTCATTTCTACGAAATGGACCTTCACTTTGAAATATCTTCCTAATGGTGTTCTTGACAGGTACAAGGCGCGGTTGGTGGCGTGAGGTTTCAATCAAAAGTATGGGCTTGATTACTCGGAAACGTTTAGCCTGGTGGCGAAATTAGTCACGATTCGTCTTGTACTACAGCTTGCAGTCAGCAATTCATGGCAAATCAAGCAGCTTGATGTTATTAATGTGTTCTTGCAAGGCACATTAACAGATGAGGTGTATGTGTCTCAGCCGCCTGGATTCGTAGACCGAGATCGACCTCACCATGTTTGCCGCTTGAAGAAAGCACTCTATGGACTTAAACATGCACCTCACGCTTGGTATCAAGGGTTGAAAACTTATCTCATTCAACTTGGTTTTCTCAACTCTCTTGCTGACACATCGGTTTTTATCTACATACGTGGAGCTGATATTGTATACATACTAGTATACGTCGATGATATTTTTTTAACAGGAAGTCGGGACTCGCTGCTCAGAGACATGATCACTAGCCTCTCACATTGATTCTCTTTAAAGGAACCTGGCGATTTATCATACTTTCTGGGCATCGAGGATACTCGTACGTCCATTGGCCTCCACTTGATGCAGCGCAAATACATCATAGACTTATTGCACAAGACCAAGATGCTTGATGCGAAACCAGTCTCTACACCGATGGCTCCAACACCTAAACTGTCTATACGTTCTGGTACTCTTCTTGATGATCCGAGTGAATATCGGGCTGTTCTTGGCAGTCTTCAGTACTTGTCCTTCACCAGACCAGATATTGCTTATTCGGTGAATCGGTTATCGCAGTTTATGCATTGTCCAACAGATACACATTGGCAAGCTGCGAAACGGATTCTACGTTATCTTGCAGGGACATCATCTCATGGTATTCTTCTCAGCTCATCCTCTCCGTTAAACCTACATGCCTTCTCGGATGCAGACTGGGCTGGGGACAATGACGATTTTGTATCCACAAACGCTTATATTCTCTACCTTGGCAAGACACCAATAGCCTGGTCTTCAAAGAAACAGAAAGGGGTCGCTCGGTCTTCAACAGAGGCTGAATACAGAGCTATCGCCAACACTGCTTCTGAATTACGATGGGTATGTTCCTTGCTCTCCGAACTTGGGATTACGTTACCACAGATGCCGGTAATCTATTGTGACAATGTGGGTGCTACTCATTTATGTGCGAATCCTGTTTTTTCATTCTAGAATGAAACATTTGGCTCTAGATTATCATTTCATTCATCAACACATACAATCGGGGGTTCTTCGCGTGGCACATGTTTCCACTAAAGATCAGCTGGCAGATGCTATAACCAAACCACTGCCGCGTCCACGATTCATTGAGATGTCGAGCAAGATTGGAGTAACTCAAGTGACTCCATCTTGAGGGAGCGTGTAGAGAGTAGATATGGAAATTATATATTTCTCATTTAATCTCTTGTGTAACCACTATATATATATTGTACATTGGTAATCTAATACAATCATCAGTTTCTATTCTACAAATGGAACCTAATTAAAAACACAAAGCGAAACTAAACAGAGATACTTGAAATTACTTATATCGATTCATATTCCATTGGCAATTACTTATCTATTGTAATCAACAAATTAATTTCATCGACTAAAAGCTTTATAAAGTTCCTACATCTCTCTTGTCTTTGAATATCAGTCACAAACAAATAAGTGAATACCATTTCTCCATACATACACATTCGGAAGATAATGGGTTCGAATGTTTCATCAGTGCATGATGTTCATTCATCAATGAAAATCAAGAATGGCTTGGTTGTTGAAATCGAATCAAGAAGATGATGGACATCTCTCTTTGATTCAATGAAAGGCTCAAACAAATTGGTATACATTACACGTATAATGTATTTAAATTCTTTAACCAAACAAATTTCTCATCCAAGATGTTTGTAGTTAATCTTATACTATTTGTATTTCCAAAATTTTTTTACATGGAATGAAATGGTTTTGCTCTTAATTAAGCTAACTGGAAATTTTTTTGTGGTTTTGAAGCTAGCTAGTAATTGACTTCACAGCTGTATGGTGTGGACCTTCTAAAGCAATGGATCCTAGAATTAAGGAGATTGCTTCAAAGTACTCAGACGCTGTGTTTGCTCGGGTTGATGTGGATAGGCTAATGGTAATTACTTCTTTTTTTAATTACTTGAATAAGATTTATTTAATGGTTTTATTGTAAGTGAAACCATGAACGTTGAGTTTCAAAACTAAGCTGTTTGGTATGTATTGCAGGATGTGGCTGGGACATATAGAGCTATTACACTTCCAGCTTTTGTTTTTGTGAAGAGAGGAGAAGAGATTGATAGGGTTGTTGGAGCCAAACCTGTTGAGCTTGTGAACAAGATTGAAAAACATAGAGTCTAAGGTTTTTAGTTTTTGTCAATTACACCATCATTAGAGATATTTGATTTAATCTTATTATGATTAGAATTATTTGATTTAATCTTATTATGATGATATTTATCTATCGGCAACATATGCATTGAGCTCTTTGAAAACAATTTTGAAACTCTTCCAAAACATGAAAGAGTTCCTTATACATTATTTTTCGAACAAACCTTTTGTGTATAATCTACAAAGCAATTTGAATCTCTACGCCATTTTTTTTTCTAGGTTCATCCGCGTACCTAGTTCATCATGCAGCTTCTTCCTTAGGCTTCTCGTGGCTGCAACATCTTATTTGATCATAACATTTAGTTAAGAAAGTTTGTGATTTAAATTACTGTAAATGTCAAGGAAAAAGCCCTTGCACTTGTATTTACGTCTCGTCTCGGCTCTTTTTATGTTTTTCCCACTTTCTGTTTGCACAAATACAACTAATAATACTGAACTATTATAATATTTTATACGTAACTGTAATTTATTTCTTAGTAGCAAAAAAGTAACTACAGAGTTATTGAACTAATTGTGTCATTCATCCTACACAAATAGAAAGAGAGAGGGAATCAACAATATAAAATTGTATGGATAACATTTCATGGAATAAAATTTCTTGGATTGTGGAGAAACATATCAGAATCTTTGTAGATCGATCTAGGAATTAAAAAAGAGTTTGTGGGTAGCAGTCATGCGACCTTTATGATTGACAAACCAATTTGAAGTTCTTTTTAATGGAAAAAAAGAATGTCATCCAAAATTAAGTAATATTTTCGATATATTCAGATAAAGTCAAAACTGAATAAGTTCAAAGGCAATAAAAATGATTTTTTAAGACATGTTTGAATATCTAAACGTGATTAGTTTAAATTATGAAATTACCAGTATTAAAAAAATATTTAGTACCAAGATGAATGTTTGAGAATTCTCTAAACTACACATTTCCAAATTTCAAAATAAAATAATTTTATAGGAAGGTTTCCTACAAAGATAAGGAGTATTCCCAAATTTTTTTGATACTTGTGGTAGTTTTATAAAACAGTGGTGTTTCTTAGATAGTTATAATACGCCTCGATAGTACGTATATAATTTTCAAGAAAATGTTTTATACAGAATATTGTGATCCCACCATTTCTAGTAAGGAACATATCTGTGAAATTTAATAATTTTTTAGCTCTTACATTTAATAATAATATTTACTAACTAAAATTATAAAATAAAAAGCTTATTTATGTGTACGAATATATAATATGGTATATATTCTAAGCCTAACAAAAAAAATGAGGGCAATGAAAATTCAAAATGAGGGTACGACACTACACAATTCGCCTAAACTAGATTTAAGTGATTCGCCGAAGTTGTATTGAAAGTGAAGTTAAGTGATTAACCTACAAGGTCTTAGAAAAATATTTATTTTATCTAAATAATTTAGCACAAACCTGAGTGATAAATCTGTCTGAATAATTAGTAAATTTTATTTTATACTATTGTACTACAAAATTTATATTTTATGTAAAAGAAAACATCTAGAAAACCTGTAGAATTTTACTATCTGCAAATTGCTGTAGATTCGTGTATTTTTTTTTATTTTTTTTTTATAAAAATCCGCTGGCCAAACTTGTCATATATACTTCAATTCGACAAAAGAAAAATGGTAACGAAGTAATACTTTCAAATCAGGATCTTAAACCCCTCCTATATGTTCCAAAACTTAAGATATTCGATCATCACCGAAATGAACTTTTTAATCACCATTCCTAGTTTTGAGTAGGAGAGGATGATGTGAAAGTTTACGGGAAAAAAAAAGTAAAAGATGATGCAAGTGCATGTCTTGTCCCCTCCAATATCGATAGTTATTCCTATAGGCACGAAAATGGAATAAGGAGGAGTTTGAGGAAGAGTTTGATGACAGCTCCTTGACAGAAACCAAATATTCTTTCACACCAAACAACATTACAAATTTACAATGACATGCATCGTCTTTTTGCCCTTTTCTTTTCTCGTTTTATTCTATTTTCTTTTCTGTAATTATCTTCATGTTAATATAAACTGAAGGCACAAGTACGTAACACGTAAATCAAACAGCCCATTTACATCAAGAGGTATACACGCAAAGTTGTTTTTGTACAGCGGTCTGTAATTTCTTTCTGGTTAAATATAGTATTTAATAAAATAAAAGTAGATAATTTAGGTATAGTGGATGGTGAAGATTATTCCGCTTGCGGATAAAACCGCTTTTAATTAATATATTACTTATAATTTGGACAAAAATAAAATAAAAAAGTCAACTTTCTAGCATTTTTTATATTAAAAATTGATCCGCCGTAGATTGTTAATCCATCCAAAAAAAAAAACGAATTACAGTTTGCAAATGTGATAGTCCAGCTAGTTCCTTAAGATTAACATTTTTTATGTGGCGGAGAATATTGAACAAAAAATGGAACATAAAAAACACAAAGCGAAATTAAATAGGAATAAGCTCCATATTCTTGAAAAAAAAAATCAACGGCTCTAGAAGGATTTCATTGAATCATATTCCATTGCATTTACTTATGTATTGTAATCAACAAATTAACTTCTTCTACTAAAAAGCTATATAAAGTTCCTCCATCTCTCATTTCTTTGAATATCAGTCACAAACAAATAAGTGAATACTATTTCTTCGTACATACACATTCAGAAGATAATGGGTTCCAATGTTTCATCTGTGCATGATGTTCATTCATCAATGGAAACCAAGAATGGCTTGGTTGTTGAAATCGAATCGAGTAGACAATGGAGATCTCTTTTTGATTCCTTGAAAGGCTCAAACAAATTGGTATACATTACTCGAAAACCACGTAGAATGTATCTCAATTCTTTAATAAAACTAATTTCTCATCCAAGATATTAGTAGTGAATCTTTTACTATTTGTATTTTCTAATTTTGCATGTAAATGAAATGGTTTTGCTCTTACTTATGCTAACGGAAAAATTTGATGTGGTTTTGTAGCTTGTAATTGACTTCACAGCTGCATGGTGTGGACCTTGTAAAGCAATGGAACCTAGAGTTAAGGAGATTGCTTCAAAGTACTCAGATGCTGTGTTTGCCAGGGTTAATGTGGATAGGCTAATGGTAAGTAATCTTCTTTGTTTGTTATTACTTGAAGAAGAATCATCTTATGGTTTTATTATAACTGAGACCATGAACGTTGAGATTCAAAACCAAGCTATTTGGTATGTATTGCAGGATGTGGCTGGAACATATAGAGCTATTACACTTCCAGCTTTTGTATTTGTGAAGAGAGGAGAAGAGATTGATAGGGTTGTTGGAGCCAAACCTGTTGACCTTGTGAACAAAATTGAAAAACATAGGGTCTAAGGTTTTTATTTTTATTTTCCTTAAAAGAAAACGAAAGAACTGTACTTTTGAGTGTGTTTTGATTTGTTTGAAGTTGGGTTTTATGGCTTTTGGTTCGTCATTTTCTCAAAAAAGTTTGAATAAAATTCGAAAAAATGTTTGGACACTCTTGAGACATCAATTTACAGAGTTATTTAATCTGTGCTTTGACATGAAATGGACAAATCCATCTTAGCAACAAAAGAAATATTATCTCTTAAGTTGTAGTCACATTCGTATGAAATCAATACATTAAAAATCCTTAGGTTTTTCCATTGCTTCACACATCAGCTTTTTAAAGTTTTGTGAAGCTGACAAGTGATGCTTTTCCCTCAATGTTATGATCTCCTTATATAATGGCCCAAGTGATGCTTTTTGAAGTGGTGCCTAATCACAACCTTTTACAGAGGTGCTTCTTCCCATAGGACACATACATATGTAGAGGTTCTTCTTCTTCAAAGGACACATACATATGTGGAAGTGTCTCTTCTTTAAAGGACACAATACATATTCTTTTAGAAATTTAAGTTTAACTTAATTAAATCATGTAGATTAAATTAAATAAATTTAGTATTGCTTACCTATTGCTTTGTTTAGTCTCATTTCTTAGTTTTATTTTGGTCCTTGCTTAGTTATAGTTTGGTTTGCTTTGCTTTTTGTTTTCTTTGTTTAATTTAAGTAGTTTGTTAGTGAATAAAAACCTCAAACCAAATTTAGCTTAGATTAAGTAAATTTGTGTATTTCTAATGAGTTAATGATATGTTCTTTGTAGATTCGACTGCTATAATGATATTTCATTAATTTAATCATGGTAGAATGCACATTAAAAACTATAAATAAAGTTGAATACATTATAGTTGAGTATTTGATTCGTTTTTATACCAGTACACTAAAATGGTTTTGTTTCGTCTTTTCTTGGATTTTAAAAAAATACTAATTAGTTTATAAAATAAATTTCAGTTTCGGTATCAGTATCAGTATTTTGTTTGAAAACAATAAAACTAATAAGCCTTTTAGTTTGGTTCAATTTGGTTTCGTTGGATTTTTTTTCCCCATCCTATGACATAATGTAGTATATTAAAATATTTATTAAGTTTGATCATCTTTTATTGGAATTTTTATTTAATACAGTATGTAGTACCGTGGAAGAAACTCCTTATCTATGGAGTAAGTGGAAAGAGGAGATACGAAGATGATCTTGATGGGCATAAAGTGGCTTAGGTCTTTCATGCAAGGCTCTTCCTGTCACGGTTCTTGAAGGAGACACTTGAGCGGAGGATCTCTTGGTTCTTGTTGTTATCTTTTAAGAACGACTGGTACCACAAGCCAGATGCTTTGAGGTCTCTATCAGCAGTGAGATTGGTGAAATCAACGTAACTAAGTCCGAATCTGACGGTGAAGCCCTTGCCGAATTCGTAATTATCCCCAAGAGACCAAGCAAAGTATCCTCTCACGTTGACACCCTTCTCCCTGGAAACAAGAACAACCATTAAATGCATACATATGTACATGTATTTGTTATATATATAAAGAACAATGGAAGAAGAGTAGCATCCACTCACCTGATGACCTTACGGAGAAAACAGAGATGACTGCATAGATAATCAATCCGCTTGTAATCGTGAAAAGCCTCGTCAAAGGTTTCATCACCGGGGGTACTAATTCCTAACATGAACAAGTACACAATATTTGTGTAAATTTCTTGGACCAACTCTGATATACATTTAAACTGTATAGATGTAATAGAGTAGAACTCACCGTTCTCGGTGATATATATCAAAGGGTCACTGTAATTGGTTTTGAAGTAATCCATTACGTCGTAAATGCCTTTTGGGTGGTAATAACTGCCGTTACTGAACTGAGAAAGGGAAAGTATATATATTAAAAGAAATCAGAAGAATGCATGGATATTATATTTCATAAGATAAATGATTGAAAGAATAGGGGTGGATCATGCATACCTCTGGACCAGGGGCCTCACCCTTTGCATTTTTAGCTGTAAACACAAGGATGAAATACTTGATAGTCGCAAAAATGTTGTAATTAAAAAGAAATATATATACATATATATATGTATAGAAAAGTTGTAACTAAGTGGAAATAGAGTGGTACCTGTGAGAGTTGCTTTTGAGTCCATCAGGGCAGTGTGTACGTCCCAAGGAACGATTGTGTCATTGTTTTGGGCGTACTGAGTTACGTAATAGTTGAGACCAAGGAAATCATATGAACCCTTTACAAGGTCAGATTCTGCTTTCGTGAAATTGGGAAGCCGTTCACCCACAAGATCTATCATGATTTGTGGGTATTTACCTTGTGTTAGCGGCTCCATGAACCTGATGTACATGCATATTTAATTATCATTATTTTATATATACATATCAATGATAGAAATCATTTCATTCTTGGATACATATATACCATCCATGGAAAAATTCACGAGCCCTCCAAGTTGCATTTAGGCTCTCTGTAGTGTTGTCAAACGGTAGAAACCATCTAGTTATTATCACAGGTCCAATCATCCCTCCTTGTTTGACCTGTGGTCATATACACAATGATAATTTAATTAGAATCACATGTGAGGTTAGATTACATCTTCTACAAATCGAGACCTCACCTTATATTTGTTCCTGTAAAGATCAACGACCGAGGCATGAGCAAGAAGCTGGTTATGTGCAACGATATAGGGTTCTGTTGACGAATTTCCACCATCACATCTTATATCAATCTTAGGAGAACATCGACCAGGTGCATCAGTTCCCAATGCACATCCTCTCGTAGGCACTGTGTAGAGCTGGTTAATCGTGATCCAATGCTTTACCCTGTCACCAAATCTCTCGAAACATAGATCCGCGTAATCTGTGAAATCCGCCCTGCGAATATTATAGAATCATTTCGTCAGTGCAAGATCAAATATTGTATGTTGTTATCTTTCTTAATAAGCAGCATGGCGTCAAAAACATACATGATCTCCTCTTTGTTCAAGAAACCGCCATATTCATCTTGCAGTGTTTGAGGAAGGTCCCAGTGAAAGAGGGTAACGAAAGGCTCTATACCCTTATTTTTGAGGCCATCTATGAGATCGCTGTAGTACTTAATACCATCTTCGTTGATTCCCCTACTCCTCTTTCCTTCTGCTCATATATATCACATATTTACTCTTTCAAACAGTTACAATGGAATAATACGATATACATTATATGTACAATGTATACATACTTGGAAGGATTCTTGACCACGCCAAGGAGAATCTGTAGCCAGTAACACTGAGTTCGTCCATCACGCCTATATCTTTCTGCAGTGTTTATATTTACAATCTCATGTCAATTCACACATAGCTGATAGATAATTCATTGAGTATATTAGCTAGCATATACTGAGGAATTAACCTGCCAATACGTATATGAGTCACAAGTAGTGTCTCCATTCCCAAGATCGGCTCCTCCTTTCTCTGATAACATAAAAAGACATTACTATGAATATATAGAAACATATAGCCAACATTCCCCTCATATAGCTATGTAAGCTTTAATATATAGCAACCATGCAGACGACAAACCTGGGTATCGGTGAGTGAAGCCATCCCAAACGTTAAGTCCACGACCTCTGCCACCTTCGATCTGAAATGAAGAGAAACAACCATGCAACGTTGGATTTTAGAGTTTTAAGAAGAAGATGTGTACTTTTGTTTTGTTACATGCCTGGTAAGCAGCAGATGCAACACCGAAGATGAAGTCTTTTTCGAAACTGTTTTTGTTAAAACGATCTGTTTGGCTACATGTGAATGGAACGTTCTCTTCGCAAGTAATCTCTTCAGCTTCGCAAGTCGCCACAGCTAAAAGAAAAACTAAGGCGAACCCAAGAAGCTTCATGGTTAATTTGTAGTGTGTATGTTTTGTGTTGCATTGAAGCCTTGTGCCAGTCTAGGGTTTATATAGCCTTTGTAAAGAAGAGCAACGTGTGCGTTTAATTATTTTGGGAGGTTTAGGAGATGTGAATCCCGTGGGTTCACCGTTCACGTACTCTAAGCTCAGTGTTTACCGATACAGGTTATATTTATTCTTTTGTTACCTTTTTTTTTAGAGTGGCCTTGCCCTTCAATCGACCATTTCATCGAGGAAAATCCTGCGTTAGATCTGTTGATTACTATTATTTTTAGAGTTAATTTGGTAAATAACAATGGGGAAGATTACCAACGATGAGTTGACATAGTAGTCAACCACTAATCTGACTTCATGACATAGGAGATTTAGCAGATTATATATCTCAACAAGAGTTGGAACTTGTTTCTTCATGATAATCTGACTTCTGACTATTGAGCAAGAGTCATTCAACCCTAGCAAAAACTTCAAAATTCTTGCATTTTCATTTTTAGCATCAGTGATTTTACAACAAGAGCAGTTAGGACATGTTCCTACACCTTCAGCACCAGCCAAATCATCCCAAAGTGTCTTTAAAGCTGTATACTACTCAGAAAGATTCATTGAACCTTGTTGGAGAGACCATATTTGTTGTGTTAACTGATATGACCTCAAACTTCGGCGAAATACTTGAGCTCAAACTTCAATAATCGGCGGAATAACCGAAATCGTTGAACTCTGGCGGAATGACCGAGCTCAAGCTTCAATAATCTGGCAGAATAGTTGAATCGTCGAGCTCCGGCGGAATAACCGAGCTCAATCTTCAAGAATCCGGCGGAACAATACGAATTTCTCACTCAAATTGGCGGAATAACCAATCAAAGTGTTCTGAAAAAGAAGAGAATGACGAATCTATCGATCAATTGACGGAATTAGCAAGAAATCGAATAGATCTCAGCTGCGGAAGGAAGCAAAAAGCTCTGATACCATTTTAGTTGAAGAACAATTCATGAATCGTAAAATGAGAAAGTGTATTCCGTTGAAGAAGAGTTTCTCACAACGTTACAATATATAGGGTGGTTAAATCCGGTTCACATCTTAATTACTTGGTTAACATAACCAATGATTTCATATAAGCTAAAACAAAGCCTCTTCGATAAGTTGGACGTGGAGTTATATTTGACGCCATAGAGTTTTTGAAAACCTCTATCAAATATCATCGTGTTCAATCTAGTTGCCTTACTTAAGAAAAATAATATTACATTGATCCAAGGTCACATTCACCACGAGCCTCACCGCTCACAGTCACCGCATATCTTCCGGATTGTGGCCGGCCGTCCATGCTTTATCACATGAAACCAGAGACTCTCTCTCCAAAAGACAAAAAAAAAAAGGAGCAAAAACCTACTTTTTCCAATTTTTAATCGTCACTATATTTTTGAAGCCAGTCATCTTTTCATAGCCATTACATTGCTTTCATTGGTTATTTATATTTAAAAAGCATAATTAAGTTTATTTCTTAATGACGAAAAAAATATTTCCACCACAAGCCAATAATATCTTCGGACCCGAACATGATAGCCTTCACCGATCACCGGTGCTACTCGGAACCTTGAAGACTCTATGTCACAACCTGAAACGGAGTTTTCTTAATAAAAACGAATAACAAACTCTCATTCTCATTCATCTTCTGTGTTATTAGACCTGTCAATATGGACCAAAACCCGCGGGCCCGCCCCGACCGCCCCGCAGCAGGGCGGGTGCGGGTCAAAAAATCTCAATCCGCAAAAAAGCGGGTCTCGCGGGGCGGGGTTTCAAAATATAGGCCATCATCAGTAGAAAACCCATTTGTAAACAATGTCCGTGCGAGGGAGTTCCAAACCTGAGAGCTAAAACTACAAGAGAAGAATATATGGTTTCGGGTTTCAATATTTTTCTGGAAAAAAACACAAACTGTGGCGGCTGGCCATTCCACTGTAAAGTTCTTGCACCTGTAGATAAGCGGTCAAGCATCACCAAGTGCAAAACGAGAACTTGGGTGTAGTATGAAGAAACCATACCCTTTTATACCACGCCACTTTAGACGAAGAGGTCCTGACATGGTTCCAAGTGTCTTTGGCTGTGTAAAGATCATTTTTTCCCCTCCAAACTAGTATATCTCTACCCGTCTTAAGATTTTTGCCATTGTGAGAACAGAGCGTCTTCAACAAGATTGAGATTTTCATCCCGATGCTTTTATCTCCTACGGTTAGTCCATGATTCAGCCACTGTTTGTAGTCGCCATATACCCAGATCGATAATACCTCTCGACTCCGTGATATCCATGAGGCAGCCCAGATTCGACGAGTTGTTATACCAAAATGAGTTTTGCTCTCTACTCTTAATTTTCATGTTAAAGAATTTTGTTGCTGTCTCACGGAAGGATAAGATTTTCCACCACCCTTCCATGTATTTGACTTGATAGACCAAAATGTCTCTTGCTGCAATAAATACATATGAATCCACCGAGCCCACAAAGAGTTTCCATGGGAGTTGATTTTCCAGATCAGTTTCAAACAGCAGACATCATTAGCTTCCTTAAGAGATCTTAAACCGAGTAATCCTTCTAGGATCTTGCTATAATATCATCCTCAGTGATGATGAGGAGGACTCTCGCTCGAGCTCTGGCTCTGTCCGGGACGATGTCTCTTGCTCCTACCAATGCGAGTGTCAGCAAAGTGCCCTGGTGAATGTGGTGGTGTAGCTCCGCTGGGTCCAGCAATATCTTCAGCAAGGTTGGTCCTAATCTTTCTGTTTGAAGGGCTGCCAGCATCCTCAGAGCCATGGGTGCCTGAACCTGAAGCACAAGTACAAGGTCTTATGTTCATCAACGCAGTCAACACACGACGCATCATCTTGTTGGTCATCTTCTGAGACTTGACGATCCAGTCAAGGTGTCCTGACATGTCCTCCGGTGGAGTAGGAGGTGGTAGGCGGTAGTGGGTTGGGATAGGCGGGAAGAGCTGGTATGGATGGGGCTCACCTGAATGTTGTGGCTCATCCGCAGAGCTCTCCTCCTCAATCTAATCAGGCACGTAGTGAGGAGGCGCATCATAGTCAACCACAGGTGCAGAAACATGCCGTGGTCTGGGAATACTTTGACGAAGAGATGGTTCCTTGTGACCGTCTAAAGGGTCAGGGGCAAGAAACTCATCACTCGGAAGGAACTCCAAGTTCTCTCGAGAAAGGAGAGAAGTGATGCCTGATTCGGGTAGCCAGCAGAAACGAAGGAATCCCTCTCGATCATGGAACTAATACACCTTGTTCTTCGGGAGGAAATGGCAGTGCTCTAGATACTACATGTCCACCTTCACCACAGTTGTTTTCTTCTCAGACTTGGATAAATCGAGTTTGGTGTGAAGGAGGAGCGGTGTTAGAAGTGAACCAAGACATAGCTGACTCGTCTTCGATGGGCTTCTCTTCACCTGCACCAAATTCTCGCACAAAACAGCTGCAAGGTTGGCTGTAGGTCCCTCGTTATCTTGAAACTGACCCATCAAGTGCCTAACAACATATCATAACACAATCAACTCCTTATTGTGCACCGCACCTGCCTCAGACTAGAAGAAGAACGCGTTGTTGAGGATCTTAGCCACAATGCGTAAAACTGGGTTTCTAATCTGAGTGATCTTTGCCATATGTAGCTTGTAGGTGCCTTTCGCAATCAGATTCCATAAATTGGTGGCATCTTCTTCATTAAGCTTCCCAAGATAACACCCATCTCTCTTGGTAAAGCCATATATGTCGTAAATCTCATAAAGAGGGTATGAGAAGTACTTCTTGTCGAGGAAGAAAGAGAATCGTCCTTCGCTTGCCTCAGGATCGTTAGGATCTTTGTAGGTGAGGCGGTAAGTAGCAAGAAGCTCTCTGACATACTTGGGGAATATGTGGTGGCAAAGACACCACAACCGTCCAATCCCCATCGCTTCGAACAGAGTGATGGCGTCTTCTAAAAGATCCAAATCGTCAAACGTCTCATGATAACCAAAACGCATAGGTAAGATCTCGATCTTCTTCATAATAGTGAGGTGCTTTGTGTCAATTGCCGTCCAAACCCTTGTACTAGGGGCAGCCTCAGTCACAACCGATTCCTTGTTTTTGCTCGGTGCAGTTATCCTCCCATCAACTGAAAACACCGAAGGAACACAAGACAAAGCAACAATCATGTGAGTGAAGTGAATTGAGGTTTAAAAGCATGAGAATCAACAAATAATGTATTCAAACTTCATGTGGTGTAGAATTCAAACTTCAAACCTAAAAATAATGTATCATATCTCAAAACTCAATGCTCAATACCTAGGATAATCAAATTCATAAACGATTTCAAAGCTCTTCAAATCTTTTCAACATCCAAATGAGGCAAAGAAAATCTAATCCATCAATTGACTAAAAAAGAAAGGTGTTATAACCGTTCTAAAGCGAATTCATGTTAAAATCAATGCTAAATTTCAGATTAAAGTGATTAACAAATTTCTAGATTCTCAACATGTGTATGATATAGCATTTGAGCAACCAAAGGTAGTGTCATACACATTCTAAGCTAGAAATCAACACAAAAATCGTGAAAATGAGCAAGGAAACCAAAACAAAAGCAATATTCTTCATGCCCCTCATTGCTAATCAAAATCGGATTAAATTGATGAGAAATTGAAAACTTACCTCAGTGGATAAATGAAATTGACACTAGAAACAGGAAGAGCACAAGAAATTGAGTGGGTTAGAGCAAAGAATCGTTGAAATAAAATTTAAAACAAGAGAGATATGAGAGAAATAAGATGATGAAAAGTGAAGTTTTTGTGAATGTTGAGCGGCACGACCGAATGAAGAAGATGAAGGCGTCAAAGGTTTTAAAGGTCAATCGGTTTAATGTTGGTTTATTTTAAGTGAAATCGATTGTGGACTAACCTGTGGATCGATCGATCTAGCTTGTTTTTCGGTCTGATGCGATGGATCAATCGATCCGGTCATTTGATCGATCGACCTAGCTTACATAAATCCATCCGGCGAGAGGGACCGATCGATCGATGTGAGATCGATTGATCGTCCACTCGAAAGTGTGTCTGGCAATATGGAAAGATCGATCCATAAGGGTTCGATCGATCTTGGAGTCCCAAATCTATCCAGCAAGAATGATCGATTGTTCCGCATGAGGATCAATTGATATGTCATGTGTAGGTTCCACTATCTGTATCACACGAACACACGGGTAAATCCTACTAAAAACAATCAGTCTGATAGCCAGACGTATCTTTCAAAAATCAAACAGCCAAACGAAAAAAAAATGTAAATAGGAAATATGTACAAGGTACCTAGTAGGTTGCCTCCCACCAAGCGCTTATTTTAGGTCGTTAGCTTGACTGTGGTGAAGTACTAGTCAATGTCTGGATAAGAAAGAGGTGTTTGAACACCTTCTTTTGTTTGTACAACAGCGAGGTATGGTTTAAGTCTTTGACCATTGACCGTGAATGGCTGTCCGTTGGGATCCCAGAGAGTGATGGCTCCAATTGGTGTCACTTCTTTGATGGTGAATGGACCAGTCCATCTAGATCGAAGCTTTCTTGGAAAAAGTTTTAGCGTGGAATTAAAAAGGAGTATTTTATCGTTCATTGCAAACTTTTTCAGGAAGATCTTTTTGTCATGAAGAGCTTTGGTCCTTTCCTTGTAGATTCTAGAGCTTTCATAAGCACCCAAACGAATCTCATTCAACTCATTAAGCTACATCATTCGCTTCTCTGCCACGGTTTTGATGTTGAAGTTCATCAGCTTAGTGGCCCACAATGCTTTATACTATAGTTCAACTAGTAAGTGACAAGATTTCCCATATACAAGGTTGAATGGTGTAGTCTCAATTGGAGTTCTATATGCCCAAAGAGCATCATCAAGCTTTGCAGTCTAGTCTTTTCTGCCTACGGTCTTCTCTAGAATTCCTTTTATCTCTCGGTTGGAGATCTCTACTTGACCACTTGTCTGAGGATGGTAAGGTGTGGCGACTTTGTGTTTCACGCCATGTTTCTTCAACAAGTTCTCAAAAACTTTGTTGATAAAGTGCTTCCCTCCATCACTGATCACAACTCTTGGTATGACAAAGTGAGGGAAAATGATCTTCTTAAACATTTTAAGCACCACCTTAGCATCATTGGTTGGACTTGCAATAACCTTAACCCACTTGGACACATAATCAACAGCAACCAGGATATATTCATTACCATATGATGATGGAAAAGGTCCCATGAAGTCAATCCCCCATACATCAAACACTTCTACCTCAAGAATGAAATTCAGAGGCAACTCATTCCTTTTAATAATGCTTCATTTCCTCTGACAAGGGTCACATTTAGACACAAACTCAAATGCATCAAAGAATATAGTGGGGCACCAAAAAACAGCTTGGAGGACCTTTGTAGCAGTCTTGAAACATGCGAAGTGCCCTGCATACTCTAAAGCATGGCAGTGATAGAGAATGCCTTGTACTTCGCTCTCAGGAATGCATCTCCTGAATAAACCGTCAGCGCAATGCTTGTACAAGTAAGGTTCATACCAGTGATAGCGCTGGACGTCTCGAAGAAACTTTTACTTATCATATCCAGTAAAGTCAAGAGGTGGAACATCACAAGATAGGTAGTTAGCAAAATCTGCATACCAAGGCAGCTTATCCTCAGTAGCGTGCATAGTCATCAGGTCAAATATGCCTAAAAGTTGAGCTTCTTCAACCTTAGCAATGTATCTATCCTCAATGCCTCTTTCTGAAATCTTGTGACCCAGAACAATGCCATATCTCACCATGAAATGTCATTTCTCCCAATTGAGAACCAAGTGCTTGTCTTCGTAGCTTTGAAGTATCCTGCACAAGTTAGACAAACAAGCAGCAAATGAGATACCATGCACAGAGAAATCATCCATGAAAACCTCCATAAAGTCCCCAATCATATAAGTAAAGATAAACAGCATACAATGGCATCCTTCGATAAGCAAATGTACTATAGGAGCATGTGAAAGTGGTTTTCTCTTGATCATCAGGGTGAATCTGAATTTAAAAGAATCCTGAATACCCATCAAGAAAAAAGTAATAAGGGTGATTAGCTAGTCTTTCAAGCATTTGATCAATAAAAGGTAAAAGAAAATGGTCTTTCCTAGTTGCAGTGTTCAGTTTTCGATAATCCATGCACATTCTGTGTCCTGTGATAGTTCTTGTAGGTATTAATTCATTCTTGTAGGTATTAATTCATTCTTGTCATTTTTAATCACAGTTAAACCACCCTTTTTAATCACCACATGGAATGGGCTCACCCAAGTACTATCAGAAATATGATAGATAGATGACCCTAGCATCTAGAAGTTTCATAATCTCTTTCTTTACAACATCTCTAAGGTTTGGGTTTAACCGCCTCTGATGTTCTATAGAAGTCACAGACTCATCTTTTAAATAAATGCAATGTATAGAAAGACTAGAGGAGGTTCCCTTAATATCAACAAATGAATAACCTAAAGCCTTTCTAAATTTTATCAATTCACACAACAATTAGGTAGTCTCCACATTATTCAACAAAACAATTGATTATGAAAGGGTAAGTAGAGTTAGAACCAAGAAAAGCGTACCTTAGCCCTGCAGGAAGTGTCTTAAACTCCACTTTTGGAGCATTGATCTCACTCCAATCGCCACATCCCTTAGGAGGAAGGTGTGCCTCTGCTGCTTTGTCCATGGGTTGCTCAATCTCAGCATATGCAACCATTGTACACATCTCAGCACTAGAATCCAGCAGCCTAACAAAACAAGTAGTATCATTCTCAAGGTACCCAAATTGACTCTCCTCTTTAGTCAAAGCAATTTGAAGAGGATCCTCGATATTCAACTCTTCAAGTAGCTTATCTGATAACTCATCCATGATATCAACCCAAAAAACTTGACCATCGATAGTGGGTTTCTGCATCACTCTATCCATGTCAAACTCTTGCACAATGTCCCCGATTTGCAAATGAATCTTACTCCTCTTAACATCAATCAAGGCAACAGCGATGTGCAAGAAGGGTCTACCCAATATAAGTGGATCTCGTGGTTCCTCAACAATCTCCAACACCACAAAATCAGTGGGAATGTAAAAGTTCCCAACCTTAACATGTACATCCTCAAATACACCAACAGGGTACCATATATAACGGTCTGCAAGGATCAAAAAAATCCTTGATGGCAGGAAGTTTGTGATCCCTAAACGTTTTGACACCGAGAGGGGCATCAAATTCACACTGGCTCCCTAATCACACAAACACCTGGCGAATATGGACTCTCCGATAGTACATAGTAACATAAAACTACCGGGATCTTCCTTCTTCTTAGGAATGATGTTATGCAAAATGACACTACACTCATGAGTGATTAAAGCAGCTCCCTCTTCAAAACTCCTCTTCTTAGTCAAAATATCCTTCAAGTATTTTTTGTAGGTAGGGATGTTTTGAATAACTTCTAAGAATGGAAGCTTAATTTGAAGCTGTTTCATCACTTCATCGAAGTGTGAATACTCTTTCTCCCTCTGAATCAAAACATCATCATTTTCTCGAAGTTCATCGAAGTTTGAAGTTGGGTTTTATGGCTTTTGGTTCGTCTTTTTCTCAAAAAAGTTTGAATAAAATTCGAAAAAATGTTTGGACACTCTTGAGACATCAATTTACAGAGTTATTTAATCCGTGCTTTGACATGAAATGGACAAATCCATCTTAGCAACAAAAGAAATATTATCTCTTAAGTTGTAGTCACATTTGTATGAAATCAATACATTAACAACCCTTGTGTCTTTCTTGGTGACGACACGTCAGCTTTTTCAAGCTCCTTCCATCCGACAAATCAGCAAAAACCACAATCCAATCAAAACATTTAAATTAATACAGATGTTACACATCAGCTGAGCATCCAACTAAGGCTACCATTCCAAACGCTTAATCTTCTTCGATATCGATTTCTTATTCTTCTTCATATGCTGCTCACCATTGCTTAATCTAAAGAGAAACAGGTGCACCGTTAACCAATCTTATTCCACCCCCTATGTAGATTTCACTTCACTCATTTACTATGTCAATGACACTATTCACGTCTTCAATCTCCTTCGATAACGATTTCTTCTTCTTCATCTTAAACTTATTTGCAAAACTTATTAAAATAACAACTTATTCAACGCGAACCTGACGAAGATAAAAGGGAGGACGATGGCGAGTAGCAGCAGCAACACTAACAACGTCCGACCAGAGAATCTCCTCGCCGTCGCGCATCCTACGTTTCCTTATCCGATTCCGACGCCTGGATTCGATATCGTAACCGTCGCTCCTTGACAGCTCAAGGGTACCCTCTTAGCCCTCTTTTCTTTGGTTTTTCGATCTCCCCATTCTTTTTGGGGTTTGATTTTGTTTCAATTTTGAAGAAATTTTCCTAATTGCCATGTAGGTTTTGTGTTAAAGATTTGTTTCAGTTCTGGGTTTTCATTATTTTTCGGTGTTCTGGCTTTTACGGCACGATTTATATACAAATTCTTAGATGCCGACAATGTCAATGGTTTCGTTTCCTCTTCTCTGTATCTGGGTTTTGAAGTTGCGCTTCTTGTGAATCAGATTTGTAATGGATTTGGTCTTTATGATTGTCTGAAGAGGATTAGGGCATGGAAGTGTTGAGAATCATTAGCATTTCTGGTTTGTGGAGGATTGGAGTGAATATTACTGAATAGGGTTTGCATTATGATGCACACGAAGAAAGTTTTTAGGAATATGGCTAGAACTGGACATTTTGTCTTCTTCCCATAAATTGATTCGTTGGTTGAGTCGATGAGAAGGACCTAAATGGATGCTGAGGATCATTAACTCTCAAGAAAATATCATCTAATTTTGTGGGAGCTTAAAAAAATGTATGTATGTATGTGTGTATGTGTTTGTGTTAACCACAATATGTATGTATGTGTTTGTGGGTATTGAAACGTATGATTCCATCTTCATACACATTCATGTAATATTTTCTTCATCACATTCAATTCCAGTTATGGTTTTGGTGAATTAGGTTTGTTTGAACCTTTGAAGCTATGGGCGATGCAGTTGACTTGACGGGAGATCGTGACGTTTTGAAAGAAATTTTAAAGAGAGCCAAACCTGATGCTATCTCACCCTTTGATGATCTTCCTGTTGTCGTTGTCGATGGTATGTTCTTAAGATTGAATAGCGATAAATTAGAGGGACCAATATATAAATCTTTTTTAATTGTCCTTACTGTTTCTTCTACTTCCAATCATATAATGTTGATGAAAGACTATAACCATTTTGATTTATCTTACTTCACTATGAAGGTATATTGGCTGAAGACGAAAAGGTCTTTGACACTACACCTGAAAAAGGTGCACCGATGGAAGCATCTTTCTTTAGTTACAGAATACGTAAGATCACTTTTTTTTAACTCATAGGTTTTGTTCCTTCTTTGTTCGTATGGAGATTCGACCTCACATGTTCTCTTGTGCTTATGTTTCTTAGTTGAGAAGCTCATGAGGCAGTTTTTACAAGCAAAGAGAAGACCACAATTTAGTAACCTGTCAATAAATCAAAATATAGTCAACCTGTCACTGGATCCCTTGGAAAGTCTCGAAAGAATCCCCAATAGTTGTTCTATCGACTTAGCAGTTAATTTTGCTTGTACCTGATTTTCTCAATGCTTTGTTACTGATCTAGATTACTTTTAAGTCCCTACTTTGAGAGTTCTTACGCTTTTAGAAGAATTGTGGATACTTTATTCTTGATTATATCTAATTATATCTAATAACTGTTTAATGGATCAAGAGAACAGTTTATAGAGTATCTAAAACTAATACTTCTCTTATGCTTTATTGTCTTATTTTTCTACAGTATAAATATTTATATTTTATTCTGAAACTGTATCTCTGATTCTACATATTTTGGCAGGGATTTGGGTAACTCAAACCTTTCTGGACATATATCTTGCACCCGAACTTGGAAAGCTCGAAAATGTCTACGATCAGAAGAAAACAATTCCTTAACAAATTTAAGTTCAATGTCAAAGAATCACCAACAATTGCTGAAAATGTCTACGATCAGAAGAAAATCGTATTAAAAAAATTATTCACAACCATTTCGACTTTCTTGAATAATACAAACATTTATATATTTAGAGAAAAATAAATCGGTTTACTATTTTTAAATCTAAACACAAAACATTTGATGTTTGAAAAAAACAAATAAAAAGTTTAGAACTTGGCATAACCAACAACTTTATCCGAGTTTCAAACTTAATGAAATAAAAATCTACCCAAAAACTAATAATTATATACAAAAACATACAATACAAACTAATCATTCAAGTAAATAATTATCTTTACATTAAACCAAAAAAACAAAAAAATATATACCCCGCAGGGTATTTACCTAGTTTAATCAAAAGGCACAAGAAGATTTTTGAATACATTGTCCAAATAACAATATGAAACAAGAATCCGGATATATTAGATTGCATCATGCAGAGCTTTTACAACAAAAAAGATTAGTTTCTGTTTACTATTGCGCCATCAAGAGATGAGATAAAAACTGGAAGAAGAAAAAAACGATCAATTCTGTATATGTACTCTGAATTGACATTTGAATTCAAGAGCTTACTTGAAACTAGTTGACAATACCGCTTCCACCAAGAACTCTCTTGAGATCTGTCTTCTGTTCGGATGTTAGCCTTGAGGGAAAACAAATCTCAAAGTTGATTCTTAAATCACCTCTCTTGGTAACTTCTTTAGATATGGGCATTCCTTCATTAGGAATCACTATCTCCTTACCCGGTTTTACGATATCCAAAACCGGGATAGTCAGATTCCTCCCATCTAGTGTTGTTAAGCTAAGAGTGAGCCCTGTTAAAGCCTCCAAAAGAGAAAGTTTCTTGTCTACAATCAGATCATTTCCATCTCTTTTGTAAACCGAATGCGGTTTCTCATCGATAACAAAGATGAGATCCGCAGGAGTAACACCGGGTTCTTGGTTTCCTTTCTCTGGGAATGTTATCTTTGTTCCTTTCTTCCATCCTGGTGTTATGTCTATCTTCAAAATCTCTTCCACTGGTTTTGACTTTCTGCAATCAAAGATTCACACAATCAAGAAACCAAACTAAGCTAAGAAAAATCAAATGTAACAATCAAGAAAACTAACAAGGAAGGTCACAAACTATATTAACATCATTAATTTGTATCAATGCTTCATCTTGATTCCCTAATATTATCCTCAAGATTGATCACAAAACAGAGCTACAAGAAACTTATACACAAGATCTTTTATTTTGTATGACTAGGAGGTTCTCGGCCGAAAATGGCGATATCATCAAGATCATGAGTAAAGAGAGAGTTATGGTGAAGACTAACCCAAAACCATCAGGAACAACGCGGGAAATTCTCATCTTCCTCCTCCCACCCTTATACAATTCTTCAAGAGTACAAACCAATTTACTTTCAATCGCCGGAGCTTTCCTATTCACCGGAGTTTTCCTATTCGTCTGACTTCCCGCCTCCGCACTTCTAAACCTCCCACCGCCACCGCCGAAGACTTTCTCAGATGCGCCGAAGAACTCAGCGAAAATATCCTCAGCATCACGTGGATAATACCTGAATCCATCATTGTTGTTGTTGTATCCGGAAGAGTAGTGCTGTTGCTGAGACGACGCCGTTTCTGTCGCCGTAGGAAGATCTGAAGATTTAAGTCCATCTTCACCGTATTGATCGTAGATCTGACGTTTATGAGGATCGCTTAAAACATCATAAGCTTCAGAGATCTGTTTGAACTTAGCTTCAGCTTCTTTCTTGTTTGAAGTTGGGTTTTTGTCAGGATGCCATTTCATTGCAAGTTTTCTATACGATTTCTTTAGATCGTCTTCGGTTGCACTTGGATTCACGTTGAGTACATTGTAGTAATCAACCCCCATTGATAATAAGAACTGTTCAAAGTAGCCAAGAAACTAAAGAGGAAGCGTTGAGAATGACAAAGACAGAGTAAGAAGAAGAATCAAAAATGAAGACAAGGCGTGAGAGAAGGGGATGATAAAGAACTAAAGGAGTGGAGTACGTGTATGTAAGTAAGGTAGAAGAAGAACATGACAAGCAGAATGTAATGTGAGACAATTTTATCTTTGAATACTTTAATGGAGCCTTTATTCTACTTCAAAAAAATTATTGTCGTGATTGTATTTGTAGTTTATAATATGTGGGTAATCTCTTTACCGGTCTTCAATTCATCACCCGACTCGTATCCGAGTTTAAAAAGGTACACGCGACTTACAAGTCGGGTAACAGGTATTACTACAACAAATATGGTATCTATACTATACAGACAAATCTGTATTTGGTTAAACACTCATCC
The DNA here is from genome assembly GCA_004349715.1 of Crucihimalaya himalaica. Lineage (NCBI taxonomy): Eukaryota > Viridiplantae > Streptophyta > Magnoliopsida > Brassicales > Brassicaceae > Crucihimalaya > Crucihimalaya himalaica. Next base: position 172,762 of record SMJT01000117.1, on the reverse strand, counting down.
TGAGCGGATCCGGTGGATATGTAATTTATGTATCCGGTTTAGGATCTGAATATCTGGGTATCTGAGGTTCCGGATATCTGCAAGAAAACCCGAATATCCGTGGATATCCTAATTTTTTTTTTTTTAATTGTTTGGAGAAGTTGAGACAAAATATTACATTAAAAAGGATGAGACAAAATATATTATGTTGGGCTGGAAATTAAGCTCAATGTTAAGCAGGTAAAAGCCCTATAGATTTATTATTAAGTCTAGAATTGCAAAAAAAATAAAAATAGTATATCCATGAATATCCGCTATCCAGATTTGGATACTCGCAGATAACAGATAACAATCTCAAGGCTACCACCGAGCAATTTAATTCTCATACAAACAGTTTAAGAGCATTCACATTGGTGGTACCTAAGAGAGTTTCTTAGATTAAAATAATAAAAATATAAAAAGTAATAGAGAGAAGGAGAAAATGTTCTTCTTAAAAACATCAAGTTTCTTAAATAAAAACCCCAAATTTTTCGATAAAACCTCATAAAACATGTGGTTGAAATTATTTTTTAAAATATATAATTGAAATTATTTTTGAAACTAAATTTTAATCATTATTAAGTCATATCAATAATAATATTAGTAAATTGGTGAGAATCTCAAATTGAGGTTCTTACCCATGGAGATGCTCTAATAATAGCAAAAAGCTCCAAAAATTTAACATTTTCGGTGCCCTAGCAACTAGTGAGAATCTTAAGCGTAGACATTGATATATTATGTTTTTGACATCTTTCATCTCAAGTTTTATCGTCTTTTCTGAGTCCATTATCTCTTTGTAGCATCTTTTAGTGTCTTTTTGGTCAAGTGTTGTGTTTTCTGCAGAATACGGGACATTACGCGGGAATAGGACGTTTTTACATGTTTTTCGGGACGATTGCGAGACAAAGCAAGCATGAACAAGAGGAGGCCGATCGATCCGCACTAGGATCGATCGATCCGCACTAGGATCGATCGATCTAAGTCACCGGATGAAAGAAGAGAGGCTGATCGATCGATCCATAACAGGATCGATCGGTCCATGCTGCCGGATGAAGGAGGTACCAAGGGATCGATCGATCTGGTCAAGTGGACCAATCGATCGGATCTGCCGGATGTGATCAAGAGGAGGAGATCAACCGATCCCAAGGAGGATCGATCGATCGTATCATGCAATAATTCAAACTTAATCTATCTTTTATTTCTCTTTGCAAAAGGGTATAAATACCCGAAGACCTAATTTTATTTGGATTACGTTTTCTTTTCGCTTCTTTGTTTTCCTGGAGAGACTTTCATCTTGTAAGCTACTCCTTGGGATTTTGAGATTCATCTTTGTGACAATTTGGAGAAGATTTCTATGCCCTATTTCTTATTTTATTGCAATTCTAATATGTCTTCTTCTTTAAATTTTTTGATTTCTTTTGCTATGTCTGGGTAGATCTCTTAATTGGGTTTTAGGGTTCTAAGTAGGGTTTTATGGGTTTGATGTTTTGACTGTTCTAGGAAATTCTAACTCTTTGGTTCTTCAATTCACATGCGCTTAATGCGAGAATAGGATTGATCAAGTGCAGGTTGTTCTCATTCTAATGCTAAATTATCAAGTCCAGGTTGTTCTCATTTTCTCTATGTGACAAAACTCACCGATGGTTGAAGTCATTGGAGCTAGGTACTATTCGGTCTTGGCAAGACAATAAGGCTGCATTTCTGTCGCAGTACTTCACTCAGGCTAGGACGACTCTACTTAGGAACAAGATTTCCAATTTCAAGCAAGGAGGCACATAGTCGTTTCATGAGGCTTGGGAACGGTTCAAGAACTACTACAAGGAATGCCCTCACCATGGATTCACATCTGCAGTATTCATCAACACTTTCTACAGAGGGGTTGATGAGAGGTACAAAATGGCTTTGGATATAGCTAGCAATGGGGACTTCATGACCAAGACTGGAGTAGAAGCTCAAACTTAGATTGAGAACCTTGCAGCCAGTAACAACAATCATTGTGTTGACTACGACAGATCGCTTAAGAGCAGTGGAGTTTCAGAGTCAAACCAGATTGCACAATTGACAGCTAAGGTTGAGCAGCTTTTGAGGCGAGACCAGCGAGGGGTGCATCTTGTTAAAGACTCAGGGGATGGTCAGGAGTACCATGAGGTAGTTGGAGACGAGTCTGAAGATCTACTAGCAGAGCTGAATTATGTGAATGGATAAGAGAATTTTCAGAACAAGGGGTTCAATTCAAACTATAGGAATCATCCTAACCTCTCCTACAGGAGCACTGATGTTGAGAACCCTCAAAATCAGGTGTATCTTGCCCTTGCAGGAACACAGGGCCAGCAGTTTAAGTCCAAGCAGTTTGTAACAGGACAAGGAAACTACCCCAAGACATACATTGTCAAAGGACAATCACAGGGGAACAACTATGGACAAGGAGGTTTTCAGCAAAAACCTCAATACAACAGCTTCCAGGGAAACTATCAGAATTAGCAAGCTCATGTGAGCGATCCTAATCCAGCACCCGAGGACAATGAGTTGAAGAACATGATGCAGCAACTCCTGGAATGATATAAAAAGAATGCTATTAATATCAATGCCAAGGTTGATAGCATGTATGGTGATCTCCACAACAAGTTTGAGGCTTTATCTTCGCATGTGAAGACACTCGAAAATCAGGTAGCACATACATCATCTTCTTCTACGAGACAGTCAGGAGTTTTTCCTGGTAAACCAGTCCAGAACCTGAAAGACTACAACACTAAAGAATTTGTGAATGCCATTACTTTGAGAAATGGGAAGCAGTTTGAACAAGTCTCAAGGAAGGGAAAAGCAGTTGAAGCTATTTTGGATTTGAATGAGGAAGATACACCTAGAGTCACTGAGAGTGAACCAGTGGTTGAAGAAGCCATCACGAAGGACACACCAGCAGTACCAACTGAGAGTACCAAGGTAGAGGAACCAGTCCCACTGCCTTACATACCTAAGCTACCTTTTCCAGGATGTCAGAGGAAGATTCAGAGGCAGAAAGAGTATGCACACTTCGATGAGGTGATGAAACAGCTTCAAATTAAGCTTCCATTCCTAGAAGTTATTCAAAACATCCCTACCTACAAAAAATACTTGAAGGATATTTTGACTAACAAGAGGAGTTTTGAAGAGGGAGCTGCTTTAATCACTCATGAGTGTAGTGCCATTTTGCAAAACATCATTCCTAAGAAGAAGGAAGACCTCGGTAGTTTTGTGTTACCATGTACTATCGGAGAGTCCATATTCGCCAGGTGTTTGTGTGATTAGGGAGCCAGTGTGAATTTGATGCCCCTCTCGGTGTCAAAACGTTTAGGAATCACAAACTTCCTGCCATCAAGGATTTTTTTGATCCTTGCAGACCGTTATATATGGTACCCTGTTGGTGTAAATGAGGATGTACATGTTAAGGTTGGGAACTTTTACATTCCCACTGATTTTGTGGTGTTGGAGAATGATGAGGAACCACGAGATCCACTAATATTGGGTAGACCCTTCTTGCACATCGCTGATGCCTTGATTGATGTTAAGAGGAGTAAGATTCATTTGCAAATCGGGGACATTGTGCAAGAGTTTGACATGGATAGAGTGATGCAGAAACCCACTATCGATGGACAAGTTTTATGGGTTGAAATCATGGATGAGTTAACAGATAAGCTACTTGAAGAGTTGAATATCGAGGATCCTCTTCAAATTGCTTTGACTAAAGAGGAGAGTCAATTTGGGTACCTTGAGAATGATACTACTAGTTTTGTTAGGCTGCTGGATTCTAGTGCTGAGATGAGTACAATGGTTGCATATGCTGAGATTGAGCAACCCATGGACAAAGCAGCAGAGGCACACCTTCCTCCTAAGGGATGTGGCGATTGGAGTGAGATCAATGCTCCAAAAGTGGAGTTGAAGACACTTCCTGCAGGGCTAAGGTATGCTTTTCTTGGTTCTAACTCTACTTTTCATAATCAATGTTTAGTTTAATAATGTGGAGACTGCCTAATTGTTGTGTGAATTGATAAAATTTAGAAAGGCTTTCGGTTATTCATTTGTTGATATTAAGGGAATCTCCTCTAGTCTTTCTATACATCGCATTTATTTAAAAGATGAGTCTGTGACTTCTATAGAACATCAGAGGCGGTTAAACCCAAACCTCAGAGATGTTGTAAAGAAAGAGATTATTAAACTTCTAGATGTTGGGGTCATCTATCCTATTTCTGATAGTACTTGGGTGAGCCCATTCCATGTGGTGATTAAAAAGGGTGGTTTAATTGTGATTAAAAATGACAAGAATGAATTAATACCTACAAGAACTATCACAGGACACAGAATGTGCATTGATTATCGAAAACTGAACACTGCAACTAGGAAAGACCATTTTCCTTTACCTTTAATTGATCAAATGCTTGAAAGACTAGCTAATCACCCTTATTACTATTTTCTTGATGGGTATTCAGGATTCTTTTAAATTCAGATTCACCCTGATGATCAAGAGAAAACCACTTTCACATGCCCCTATGGTACATTTGCTTATCAAAGGATGCCATTTGGGTTATGTAATGCTCCAGCCACCTTTCAGCGTTGTATGATGTTTATCTTTACTGATATGATTGAGGACTTTATGGAGGTTTTCATGGATGATTTCTCTGTGCATGGTATCTCATTTGCTTGTCTAACTTGTGCAAGGTACTTCAAAGCTACGAAGACAAGCTCTTGGTTCTTAATTGGGAGAAATGACCTTTCATGGTGAGAGATGACATTGTTCTGGGTCACAAGATTTTAGAAAGGGGCATTGAGGATAGATACATTGCTAAGGTTGAAGAAGCTCAACTTTTAGGCATATTTGACCTGATGACTATGCACGCTACTGAGGATAAGCTGCCTTGGTATGCAGATTTTGCTAACTACCTATCTTGTGATGTTCCACCTCTTGACTTTACTAGATATGATAAGTAAAAGTTTCTTCGAGACGTCCAGCGCTATCACTGGTATGAACCTTACTTGTACAAGCATTGCGCTGACGGTTAATTCAGGAGATGCATTCCTGAGAGAGAAGTACAAGGCATTCTCTATCACTACCATGCTTTAGAGTAAGCAGGGCACTTCGCATGTTTCAAGACTGCTACAAAGGTCCTCCAAGCTGTTTTTTGGTGCCCCACTATATTCTATGATGCATTAGAGTTTGTGTCTAAATGTGACCCTTGTCAGAGGAAAAGAAGCATAAATAAAAGGAATGAGATGCCTCAGAATTTCATTCTTGAGGTAGAAGTGTTTGATGTATGGGGGATTGACTTCATGGGACCTTTTCCATCATCATATGGTAATGAATATATCCTGGTTGCTATTGATTATGTGTCCAAGTGGGATAAGGTTATTGCAAGTCCAACCAATGATGCTAAGGTGGTGCTTAAAATGTTTAAGAAGATCATTTTCCCTCGCTTTGTAATACCAAGAGTTGTGATCAGTGATGGAGGGAAGCACTTTATCAACAAAGTTTTTGAGAACTTGTTGAAAAAACATGGCGTGAAACACAAAGTCGCCACACCTTACCATCCTCAGACAAGTGGTCAAGTAGAGATATCCAACCGAGAGATAAAAGGAATTCTAGAGAAGACCGTAGGTAGAAAAGACTAGACTGCAAAGCTTGATGATGCTATTTGGGCATATAGAACTCCTATTGAGACTACACCATTCAACCTTGTATATGGGAAATCTTGTCACTTACTAGTTGAACTATAGTATAAAGCATTGTGGGCCACTAAGCTGATGAACTTCAACATCAAAACCGTGGCAGAGAAGCGAATGATGTAGCTTAATGAGTTGGATGGATTCATTTGGGTGCTTATGAAAGCTCCAAAATCTACAAAGAAAGGACCAAAGCTCTTCATGACAAAAAGATCATCCTGAAAAGTTTGCAATGAACGATAAGATACTCCTTTTCAATTCCACGCTAAAACTTTTTCCACGAAAGCTTCGATCTAGATGGACTGGTCCATTCACCATCAAAGAAGTGACACCAATTGGAGCCATCACTCTCTGGGATCCCAACGGACATCCATTCACGGTCAATGGTCAAAGACTTAAACCATACCTCGCCGATGTACAAACAAAAGAAGGTGTTCAAACACCTCTTTCTTATCCAGACATTGACTAGTACTTCACCACAGTCAAGCTAACGACCTAAAAAAAGCGCTTGGTGGGAGGCAACCTACTAGGTACCTTGTACATATTTCCTATTTAGAATTTTTTTTCTTTGGCTGTTTGATTTTTAAAAGATACGTCTGGATATTAGACTAATTGTTTTTAGTAGGATTTACCCGTGTGTTCGTGTGATACAGATAGTGGAACATACACATGACATATCGATTGATCCTCATGCGGAACAATCGATCATTCTTGCTGGACAGATTTGGGACTCCAAGATCGATCGAACCCTTATGGATCGATCGTTCCATCTTGCCAGACACACTTTCGAGTGGACGATCGATCGATCTCACATCGATCGATCAGTCCCTCTCGCCGGATGGATTTATGTCAGCTAGATCGATCGATCAAATGACCGGATCGATTGATCCATCGCATCAGACCGAAAAACAAGCTAGATCGATCGATCCACAGGTTAGTCCAAAATCAATTTCACTTAAAATAAACCAACATTAAACCGATCAACCTTTAAAACCTTTGACGCCTTCATCTTCTTCACTCGGTTGTGCCGTTCAACATTCACAAAAACTTCACTATTCATCATCTTATTTCTCTCATATCTCTCTTGTTTCAAATTCGATTTCAACGATTCTTTGCTCTAACCACTCAATTTCTTGTGCTCCTCCTGTTTCTAGTGTCAATTTCATCTATCCATTGAGGTAAGTTTTCAATTTATCATCAATTTAATCCGATTTCGATTAGCAATGAGGGGCATGAAGAATATTGCTTTTGTTTTGGTTTCCTTGCTCATTTTCACGATTTTTGTGTTGATTTCTAGCTTAGAATGTGTATGACACTACCTTTGGTTGCTCAAATGCTATATCATACACATGTTGAGAATCTAGAAATTTGTTAAACACTTTAATCAGAAATTAAGCATTGATTTTAACATGAATTCGCTTTAGAACGGTTAAAACACCTAACTTATTTAGTCAATTGATGGATTAGATTTTCTTTGCCTCATTTGGATGTTGAAAAGATTTGAAGAGCTTTGAAATCGATTATGAATTTGATTATCCTAGGTATTGAGCATTGAGTTTTGAGATATGATACATTATTTTAAGGTTTGAAGTTTGAATTCTACACCACATGAAGTTTGAATACATTATTTGTTGATTCTCATGCTTTTAAACCTCAATTCACTTCACTCACATGATTGTTGCTTTGTCTTGTGTTCCTTCGGTGTTTTCAGATGATGGGAGGATAACAGCACCGAGCAAAAACAAGGAAACGGTTGTGACTGAGGCTGCCCCTAGTACAAGGGTTTGGACGGCAATTGACACAAAGCACCTCACTATTATGAAGAAGATCGAGATCTTACCTACGCGTTTTGGTTATCATGAGACGTTAGACGATTTGGATCTTTTAGAAGACGTCATCACTGTGTTCGAAGCGATGGGGATTGGACGGTTGTGGTGTCTTTGCCACCACATATTCCCAAAGTATGTCAGAGAGCTTCTTGCTACTTGTCGCCTCACCTACAAGGATCCTAACGATCCTAAGGCAAGCGAAGGACGATTCTCCTTCTTCCTCGACAAGAAGTACTTATCATACCCTCTTTATGAGATTTACGACATATACGGCTTTACCAAGAGAGATGGGTGTTATCTCGGGAAGCTTAATGAAGAAGATGCCACCAATTTCTGGAATCTGATTGCGAAAGGCACCTACAAGCTATGTACGACGAAGATCACTCAGATTAGAAACCCAATTTTACGCATTGTGGCTAAGATCCTCAACAACGCATTCTTCTTCCAGTCTGAGGCAGGTGCGGTGCACAATGAGGAGTTGATTATGTTATGGTATGTTGTTAGGCACTTGATGGGTCAGTTTCAAAAGATAACGAGGGACCTACTGCCAACCTTGCAGCTGTTTTGTGCGAGAATTTGGTGCAGGTGAAGAGAAGCCCACCGAAGACGAATTAGTTATGCCTTGGTTCACTTCTCACACCGCTCCTCCTTCACACCAAACTCGATTTATCCAAGTCTGAGAAGAACACAATTGTGGTGAAGGTGGACATGTAGTATATAGAGCACTGCCATTTCCTCACGAAGAACAAGGTGTATTAGTTCCACGATCGAGAGGGATTCTTTTGTTTCTGCTGGCTACCCGAATCATGCATCACTTCTCTCCTTTCTCGAGAGAACTTGGAGTTCCTTCCGAGTGATGAGTTTCTTGCCCCTGACCCTTTAGACGGTCACAAGGAACCATCTCATCGTCAAAGTAATCCCAGACCACGGCAAGTTTCTGCACCTGAGGTTGACTATGATGCGCCTCCTCACTACGAGCCTGATTAGATTGAGGAGGAGAGCTCTGCGGATGAGCCACAACATTCAGGTGAGCCCCATCCATACCAGCTCTTCCCGCCTATCCCAACCCACTACCGCCTACCACGTCCACCTCCACCAGAGGACATGTCAGGACACCTTGACTGGATCGTCAAGTCTCATAAGATGACCAACAAGATGATGCGTCGTATGTTGACTGCGTTGATGAACATCAGACCTTGTACTTGTGCTTCAGGTTCAGGCACCCATGGCTCTGAGGATGCTGGACCCAGCGGAGCCACACCACCACATTCACCAGGGCACTTTGCTGACACTCGCGTTGGTAGGAGCAAGAGACATCGTCCCGGACAGAGCCAGAGCTCGAGCGAGACTCCTCCTTATCATCACTGAGTACTAGTAATCTCTATTTGTTCCCCGTATTATCCTTTATTTTATTTTCTTCTTTTTCATTTTCTATAATATGTATTGGTGGCATTCCCTCTGTGTTTGTTTTCATACCGAGATGGTGTGATGAAAGTCTGGTGGAAGATGTCTCTCGTTTACTAACGCTATCTTTCGTATGTTTTTCTTATGTCCATCGTTTTGATTTTTATCGAGTCAAAACTGTGTGTTTTATTGAGTCAAAACTTTGTCAAAAACTATGAGCTTTTCTCAGAGAACTGCACCTTGCCTTTTATCACTGTCTTATGATTGCTTCTGCATTGTTTAATGGATGACCTGGAAATGCTGGAAAATTCATGCCTCGATCACAATACAATAATCCATATCACTTAGAAATTCAGATGATGTGAGCTTAATGTTGTTTGTTGGAATTTAAACTGGACTTATTATATCTCACATAGGGGCTTGATAATCATGTAATGGATTATATATTCAGAGTTTTCTTTACATCATTTATATCACTCTATGTAAACTCTGAATAGCTAGACTCACCTTCAGTCTAGTACCTCACCCTGACCTTACCCATGTTTCAAACCCCATGCATCTTTATGTCATTATCATTATGTGCAACCATGTGCAAAAACTATGGAGTATACATACTGACATAGCTTTTCTTTTGTTAGGATTAAGTTGTGTAGTTTGTATGGATGAATTTGTGAGTTGATTTAGTAGTTGTGATTGATGGTGACATATATGGGAATAAACTGAAAATGTATGATTAAGTTACCTTTTGATGCAGCTTATATAAGACGAGAAAAGAAAGAAAAAAAAATTTGGATTCAAAGAAATAAGCGGGAAAAGAGGAGAAGGAAAGGAACCGGAAAAGTTGAATTGCTATCTTTAGTTTTCACAAGCATCAAGGGAGCTTACAGTTTATTGAGGGTTTGGGTTGGTTTGGTAATCTAGGCAAAAGGGAAGCTATGTTACTCTCAATTGGTCTGTGTCTCACTGTGATTTTGCATAATGACTCACATCCATTTGCATTCGCAGGAAACCCTAAACACTTGAGCCACCAAAAACTAACCTTAACACCTAGACCATAACGTGTATGATACCTCCTTTGTGAGAGTGCACGCATTACTTTAATGAATGTTAAAAGGTTGAGTTCATAGATTCGTACTAGGATCAATTGATCTAAGTCGTCGGATGAAAGAAGAGAGATCGATCGATCTATACCAGGATCGATCGTTCCATGCTGCCGGATGAAGGAAGTACCAAGGGATATATCGATCTATCTGGTCAAGTGGACCGATGGATCGGATCTGCCGGATGTGCTTAAGAGGAGGAGATCGACCGATCTCAAGGAGGATGGATCGATTAGATCGTGCAACAATTCAAACTTATCCTATCTTTTATTTCTTTTTGCAAAAGGGTATAAATACCCGAAGACCTAATTTTATTTGGATCACGTTTTCTTTTACGCTTCTTTGTTTTTCTGGAGAGACTTTCATCTTGTAAGCTACTCCTTGTGATTTTGGGATTCATCTTTGTTACAATTTGGAGAAGATTTCTAAACACTATTTCTTATTTTATTGCAATTCTAATATGTTTTCTTCTTTAAATTTTTTGATTTCTTTTGCTATGTCTGGGTAGATTTTCTTAATTGGGTTTTAGGTTCTAAGTAGGGAATATAATGGTTTGATGTTTTAACTGTTCTAGGAAATTTTAACTCTTTGGTTCTTCAATTCACATGCGCTTAATGCTAGAATAAGATTGATCACCCTGTTTTGGATCTTAGGTTTCTCTATGCATGAAAGTTTTGATAGGAAGCTTGAATTAATGTGAATTGAGCAATATGCTCTTAGTAAACGACAGTTGATGTTAAGAAGTATTGTGAACTTAGTGAACTTGATCGATAATGCAAATTTGACTAGGAGATCTCAAACGACAGTTTGTAAAACTGATTAGTCAGATTTAGAGATTAATGTCTTGGAAGAGAATTAGTCTATTTAAAGGTTCATGTTCGAGAACGGTTCTTATCTGTTGAGTTTCTTGATTCATTCATCTTGTTGATCATTATATCTCTGAAATATCTTATGGCACAATGTCTTTAATCTATTAGTTTACATCGTTTATTTTTCTGCATTTTTATTTACAATCGTGAAAACCATAAAACATCTTCTACGCTTTAGCTATTTACAAATTTCGCAAGTCTATAGAGTACCATTGGTCCTTGTGGATCGATCCCGAATATACTACTGCATACGTCACCATGCCCTTGCGGTTAAAATATTTCGGGTTAATTACTCGAGTAATCAGACATATCAATCAAAATTCGATTTGTCGAATATGTTGTATAGAAGAGAAGAGAACCAAACAATTGTTCTTTGATTGTGAATATGCCTGAGCAATGTGGAGACAATACAAAAAATTGTGTGTTTTGTGTCATTTATTTTGAATATTTATATCACTTATAAGTGATAGAAATGAGTTTTACATCATTTATACAAGTGACTCTGGAAGTAGTGATGCAAATATTTTGCATCGTTTGACATAAATATTTGCATTAGTTGTTGTAATCGATGTATTCCAAACCCTATCCTTTTTTATGTAATTTCTTTTTGGAGAACAAATTAGACGCAATCAATTCCTTAATACTTCTACAAAAGTTCCACATCTCAAGCAAGCAACTATTTTTATGAATCTCATGGAGATTTGGACGAGTAGAAATATTTTGATTTTTTAAACAAAAAGATATCTAATGGAGACAAAGCCTTAACATGGCTCTTAAGGATGTAAAGAGTGGTTAGAAATTTTTGAGTACTTGGCTCATAATAGAGGTGTCCCGAGCAAAGAATCAGGTCATCATTGGATCTTTCATTAACATGAATTCACCTTCAAGAGCATGATGGATAATGCGTGATGATCATGGAATTTATCTTGAATCGGGTCAAGCAATAGGTTCAAGAACTAGTAATGCATTAGAAAAGTGAACTTCACGCTCTAGTTTTTGCTTTGCAAAGCTATTGGTGTAAAGTGTATACAATAGTTTATTTCGAGGGTGGATAACATTTATCAACGGTAGCAAAACTAATTTTAACTAGATTTACGAGATCATACATTGGAGAAGCAAATTTGAGGCAACTCAAGTCAGATGGGTAAAAATAAAAAGTAACAAACCTGCTGATCTACTAGCAAAATAGAGAACACCTCAAGAACTTAATTACTTTTTCATTCTTTTGTTCCAAATTTCCTGTTTCAAGCTTTACATTGTGATTACATTTGTTCTAAAGTTTAATTAACAAAGGAGATGTTAAAAACAAAAACAGAAGAAGCTAATTTGTAAATAGTATTTTAATTTTTTTAACAGAAAATTAAGCAAACTAATTTTATTTTTACGTTTTTGTACAATGTATTTCAAGTATTTAAGAAATAACATTAGCTATAATCAGAATATTCAAATATATGTATAATCTTATCAAAATTAATTAAAATAGTAAAATCAATTTTATATTTTAGTGGGATTAGATGTAGACATCCAATATATTCTAATGTTATCTTTGACAATATTTAATTTAATTAAAAACAATTTGTTTTTGATAAAAGATAACCTTGGTCCACATTAAAATCTTAGAGATTACAAGATAACATGTCTCATGTTTGACAAAACTATTAAATAAATTTCATAAATCTATACAAATTCTTTTCTTACTATATACCATGATTGTTTTTTTTTTTAAAATTGTTATATATCTTACTATGTTAATGATTTTATATTTATTTGCTCTTTGTGTACTTGGAAACCTTTGAGATATCTATTAGTTGTTATATTCTTTCCTTTTGTTTTTTTAAAGCAAATTATAGTTCTTACATTTTTTTACTGTGCATTTTAATAATCCAATATAAATAGATGTTCTAAGTAGGCCACATTTTAAAACTGTTCCAGACTTTGCAAACTTTGCAAACTTGCAATCACATTTTTTGTATCATCTCTACTCATATTCTAAACTTTCAAAGTTTTCAAAAAATGGTTAGTTAATATTTAGGAAGCCCATTAAAATATATATATATATATATATATATATATATATATATCTTATTATATAAAAGAGGGTTTTCAAAAGTTAGTAACTCATAGGATGGTGACATGTGTCATGTTATTAAATTCAAGATTTTGACACGTGTCAAAGTTGAAAAAATGTCAAAAATTAGTATAAAGAAACTATACAAAAAAAATAGTTAACTACCATTTTTCAGAAAATAGAAAGTCTATAAGGAAATTATACAAATTACTAATCTTATTCTATAAAGTAAATTATACAAATAATTAACTTCCATAATTAAGAAAATTTCTAATCCTAAAAAAAGATTGTAAATATTGAACTCTATATAAAGAAATAAGTAATTTTATGTTTTCTCAACAAACAAAAGACTTTTCTTCAAAACCATTATACCTTCAACTTCATTATATTGGTAAAATTTCTATTCCTTTTAATTTTTTAAAAATATTTTAATTTTTTATTATTAGTTAGTCGTAAAAAATATATTTATATAGTTTATGATTATTAATTGTTCTTCTAATTTCGGTTTGTTTTTATTATATTCTTAAGAAAAAATTATTTTAATTTATTATTATGAGATTGTCGTAAAAATATCTGATTTATATATTTTTATGATAAAAAGATAATATTTCCTCTAATTTTGGTTGATTTTTCTTATAATTTTCAGAAAATGTCTATCTTCTAAAAGATATTGAGCAAAGAAATTCAGAATGACAACATTAAATATTTTTTATGTCGATTTGAAAAAACAAATTCAATATGATTAAAAATAAATAAATAATATTCAAATAGAAATAAATCAACCTAGATATAATCAAAATAAAAAATTAATAGTAACTTTGTTAGATTTTATATTGGTGAATGATTTCGTATAGACGTTTTCAATATTTTATTATATAATTATTTTTACGGGTGATTTAATTCTATTTTTCAGATTTTTTATTCAAATTTTTCCATAAATTTTAAAATATTAAATATAATACAGCGTATACGCGGAGCCTAATCTAGTATATATATACTTTTACACATACAGAAACATGTATTGCTTTTACTTTTACACATACATTAGAATTCACTATATCTCTAACTTAATTTCATTTTTTAGGAAGAATATACATTCAAGTTTGGGTCTAATGATGAAAATGCCAGGCAAAAAGCTCTAAATTATATCTATAGTTTTCAAGGTACATTAACACAATCTAATGGCTATGTTAAGCTAGCCAACATAAACCATTTGTTATAGATATATCAGCTATATATATATATATTTATAAAGCATTGCGATCGGCTTTAAATGTTCTTACGAATACATTTTCTATTTTTTGTTAGGAGTTCTTTCTGCAACACCCAATGAAGAAAAAGATTTAGTAACCGTGAAGGGAGAAGGAATCAATGAGATTAAAATGCAGAGAAAGATAGATAAGATATTTAACCTGAAAAAGGGTTTCCCATGGTGTTACTAAAATACAGAGAAAGATATATCTATATAGATAAAAAGTTTTAACCCGAAAAAGGGTTTTCTTGGAGTTTTAGTCCCAAACAATGATGTCGTATGTCTTCTTTTTTGTAAAAGTAATTGAATTTAATAATTTTTATTGGTCCTAAAATATGCATTCATTTTCTATAAAAGTATTTGGATTTTTCTTTGATTATTGATTAAACAAAAATTCTAGTAGTTTACTCGTATAATGTTTCATCGAAAAGAATTTAGTAGATGCATTATTATTGCCAGAATGGTGATGAATAATTGTAGTAGTTCGTTGTAATATGTAGCATTCATTGATTTCTATCAAAATTTAACTACATATGCTACCAAAGTATATTTATTTTTTTATTACAAAGTTAAGCGTGTTTGAATTAGAGCAATTTAAAAATAGGTGACCTATCAGAAAGTGATCTATGGTACCGCGCGAATGAAAACAAAACATAAGAAATGATTTGTGGTATTAGTAGGGTTTTTAAAAAAGAATTAAAACCTACGGAAGTAGCAAAATGGTCGTTAGACGAGAAAGGGGCCTACGGGCTGAGAGAGGGCATGGGAACACGGACAGTGACGGTCGGAGCATTACAAATGGTATCAAAACCGAATCTAGATCATTTTGGTGTCAAGAGAGCTCATAGAGGCGGGGATGATGGTCTTGGTATGTAATGAAGAAGTTGTGATTTGTTCGTGTGTTGAATTTAACACCTTGCTTAAAAAATATGGTGGTGCATAAGGAAAGTTTAAAATAAATTGATTTGGCTACCTATGTCATCAAAGTGAATTTATCTTTTCAGGCAAACATCATAAGAAACTGAGTTAAGCATGTTCTAGATGGAATAATTTTAAGATGAGTGATCTATCAAGATGTGGTTGTTTTATACTATGCGAGTAAGGATAAAATATATATAAGAAAAGATTTTATGGTGATTTGTAAAATGGGTATACAAGTCCTTAAAACTTCTGAAAATAGAACACGATCGTCGAACAAAAAATCAAAATTGTTAAGAACCGATGAAAATCGTCAAGAAACTTAAGAGGAAGCATCGAGAATGACAAAAATAGAGTAAGGTGAAGAATAAAAATGAAGAGAAGGAGGCGTAACGAAGGGGATGATGAAGAAGAGATGAGTGGAGTACGTGTATGTATTTCAACATCAAACGACACGTTTTAATTGCATTAATTGAAAAGTATCAATTTAAACATAAACTTAAATTGATTCGATAAAAGGAATTACTTCCCAAATTATCATAAGAACTAAATACAATATACTTTAACAAAAAAAAAATCTAAATACAATATCATTATAATATGTTTTAACGGAAAAAAAAATAAAGTCATTTAGTTTTCCAACTATCCTGATTCGGCCCTTGAAATTTCTTAATTCTAGTCAAATAAAAGTGTCAAGTTGAAGTTCAAAGGCAGACATTGTCTCACACGGAAAAGACCATTTTATGGTGCAAGACCAAAAATTGTGTAACGCAGACTCTATTTACATTGGAAGACCTTATGATTTATTCATTTGTTTAGCTAACTTTGAATCAATCCTAATAAATCTCTTTTACTTAAGTTAATTGTGTTAGATTTTTAAATATTATTGATTAGTTGAGACAATGAACAATGATGGAAACTATAATAAAATTGTCAATTGTAACTTGGGAATAATATTATATGTAGATTTAACTTATGTAATGATGATTTCAATTATCCAAAATTTTAGTATATTCTCAATAACTCTATTATCTTGGTATTTATTTTTCTATTAAGAGTGTACCAAAGATGTTGATGTGTTATAGAGAGACGATCCCTTCATCTTTTATATATAGGATACCATACTTATCTTTATTTTATTTGCTCTTTATGTTCTTGGAAACCTTTGATATATCTATTATTTGTTTATTTTTGTTTGTGTCTCTTAAGACATGTTCTAATTTTCATATATATTTTTTAAACATATGTCATAAGCTAAATTATAATATTACTATGTGTCGCATTGTTGTAAGACTACATAAACATATCAAATTTGTGCATTATAAGAATCCAATATAAATAGATATTATAAGAAGGCCAGTAAGTTCCAAACTTGCGATCATAGTTTTTTTTATCATCTCTACTGAAATTCTGAACTTTTTAAGTTTTCAAAAGATGGTTAGTCAATATTTAAGAAGTCTGTTAAACAAATATATATATATATATATATATATATATATTGTTTTTCACATTCAAAAACTTGTATTGCATATATAATGAATATATTGAAAAATTAATTTAATTTTATTCTTTGCAGGAAAATTTTACATTAAACTTTCAATCTACTGATGAAAATGCCAGGAAGAAAGCTTTAAGTTATATCTTAGTTTTTCCAGGTACACTGTCACAATCTGATTGTTATGTTAAGCCGAAATAAACCATTTGTTATAGATACAACATCTAATATATATATTTCACATATAGATCGATTATATCGGGCTTTAAAAATTTAAACAATGTTTGCATATATATATGTTTTGTTAGGAGTCGCATCTGTGACACATGATGAAGGAAACACTTTACTAACCGTGGAGGGAGAAGGAATTGATAAGGATACAATGATGAGGAATGTAGATAAGATTTTTAAACCGAAAAAATCGTTCTTTTCGTGTTTTGGTCCCAAATAATAGTATGGTGTTTATTTATGTCTTCATATTTGTAAGATTATATTCATTTTAACTAATTATTTTATAGTGCATATTTATGTATTTCGTATTCTGTAGAATTGTTTGAATGTTTATTCGATTGTTGATTAAACTTAAGTTATATTAGTCTAGTAAAGCGATGCATTTTATATCGCGATAACGGCAAGGAAAAATAGCAGTATGTTGTTATCTCGTATGAATGGAGGAATAAAATTTATCCACGAATTCATCGAAAACAAATTATAACAAAATATATTAAAATATGTACTTATGTAATCTTATGGTTTGTATTAGTGTTGGCATTATGTTACTACCATTTGGATTCAAACTTGCATAATACGTGCTGTTAATAAACATATCAGAAAAGACAAATTAAATAGATATTAATAAAATAATGGATTCAAGATTTACAAAGAAAAATTTAATTGAAATTATAAATATTTTAGTTTTTCAAGTCTATCGTTATGTTTTAAGATAACTTTATGAAATAATATTATCATGATTTTAACATATAAGCATATACTATTTTAGAATTTTAACATATAAGCATTGGCTATTTTAGAATTTGAATTTACAAGCTTTATCTAATCTACTACAACATTCTCATTTTAATTATATGATTTAAAATTTTCAAAAATACCATATTTCAAATTCAAGCTGATAATAGATATATATGTGGCCATATTTCCAATATGTTTTTTCTCTAAGTATGTATATTGGTTCAAGGATTTTAATGGATTTGGAAATCCAAGTAAAATCATTTGTTATTTAATAAGTTATTTAAGAAAAAAAGAATTATAAATCATGTCTTATTGGTTTTATCATTTATAAATACTAGTTAAAATCACTATTTATTCAATATTAAAGATTTGGATATGGATTTGATTTCAAATTAGATTTAAATAGATTTAAAAATCTATTTTACTTATAAATAAATGGTGACATTAAACAATATCTTCAACAAGAAAGATATTGTTATTTTGGGTGGATTTGCAAAAGAAGAATACATTAGTATATCATATTTTCCTGAATGCATGTGTGACATTAAACAATATCTTCAATAAGAAAGATAAAAAAGAGATTCAAGATTTAAGATTCAAGTGTGAGACACATATGAAAATAATTCCGAACGATGTAATTATTAATAAAAAACCCTCCATCATTTATCCAAAAAGCATCCAAACCCCCTCCCCCTCCCCAACCAAAATACTAGAAAACAAATAATAATTAATCCAACCTATTAAAAAATAATTAATCTAGCTAATAGAATTTTGTTGAACGGATAATTTTTTCGAAAAACACAAAAGTGTAGAAAAATTTCTTGAATAAATTAATGACAATAAATTATGAAGTTCTTACAAGCCAAGACCAACTTATAGAATATGTAAATCAATAGAGAAATTGTAGCATCAAATATGTTGTCGAAATCGTGATAGAGAATGAGGTCAATGAAAATGTTGCGATTGGGAATGTTAGTAATGAATATCTTGTGGATATGCTGATGGAGAATGAGGAGTTAGATGATAGTGTGGATAAGCAGACGGAAAACATTGTGGATGACAGTTTGAATGCTAGGCATGAATATGGTGAGCTTCCTTGTTCTGTAGATGTAAGTAAAGTCAGCATGTTGAAGAATGGGAAGAGGGTATAGGTCTAGAAAAAAATCAGGAATTTAGTTCTAAAGAGGCAGTGCTAGATTTGGTTCATAGAGCTGCCACTAAGAACTGTTTTGGGATCCATACTATTAAGTCGGATCCGCAGCGACTGTTGCTACGATGTCGTCAACATTCACAGGGTTGGAAATGGTATTTAAGAGTTGCAAAAATTAAGAAATATGCTCTTTTCAGTGTCAAAGTACATAGAAAGATGGATCTGTTCTCTCGGTTTGTTACGAGTACAAGTAGTATTAGACAAAAAGGCACACCAAGATTAGTAGCATCAATTTTGCATGAAGACTATCTAGGTCTATTGGACACTCTGTCCCCAAAAAACATAATGAGCATTGTTCAAGGCAGACTCGGTTTGCATGTGTCCTACTCAACGACTTTGAGAGGGAAAAAGAAACATGTTAGTGATGTGCGTGGGAGTCCTGAAAAAAGCTACATGATGTTATATTCATATCTGCACATGTTAGAGAAGGGTAATCCAGGGACTGTAACATTTGTGGAATTGGATGAAGAAAAGAGGTTCAAGTACCTATTCATCGCTTTGGGTGCTAGTATTGAAGGGTTTAGGGCAATGAGGAAAGTGATAGTTGTGGATGCAACTTTTATTAAGAGTAAGTATGGTGGTATGTTAGTTTTTGCAACAGCTCAGGATCCTAACCATCACCATTACCCCATTGCTTTTGGTGTAATTGATGGTGAAAATGATGTTAGTTGAGACTGGTTTTTAAAGAACCTGAAAACAGTTATTCCAGATGTACCTGAATTGGTTTTCATAAGTGACAGAAACAATAGCATCATCAAGGCAGTACGTGAGGTTTATCTTTATGCACATCATGCACATTGTATCTGGCATTTGTCTCAGAACGTGAGATCAATGGTGAAGACTGACAAGGATCTAGTTACAGCAAAATTCATTGAGTGTGCTCATATTTATACTGTAAGTGATTTCAACAGAGAGTATGGTGATTTCAAAAGGAGGTTTCCTAAACTTGATGAGTATCTGGATAATAGTATAAAGGTGGAGAAGTTGTCAAGATGCTATTTCCCAGGAGACAAATACAACATAGATACTAGCAATTCCGCAGAATCGCTCAACAGTGTGTTTGGTAAAGCAAGGTTTTACTACTTGTTACCTATGATTGATGCGATTATTGAAAAGCTTTCTGAATGGTTTAACAGACACAGAATTGAAGCTTCTAGTGCATCGTCCATAAAGAAAGTGGTGCCTTATGTGGAGAACGAATTACACACACAATGTGCAATTGCATCACACTTAACGGTGACAGAGCTAAATTGTTACGAATGTGAATACAGCGTTATTGGACTAGATGGTAAGACTTATTTGGTGGACTTGAAAATGAAAAGTTGTGCCTGCAGATGTTTTGATATAGACAAGTATTCGTGGGTGCATGCAATTGCCGCATGTAGGAAGTTCATGAGGAATGAATGGAGAACATCATATATCCAAATCTATGATCTTTGTTCAAAATATTATTTGATAGAAACGTGGGCATTGGCTTATCATAGAATTATTCATGTAGTCCCTCATGAGTCCAAGTGGAGTGTTCCTGCTGAAGTTTAACAATTGTTCGCCTTACCACCGGAGTACACCAAAAAACTGGGAAGGAACCAGGAAACGCGATTTCCTTCAATCAGAAAGCGTGGCTGTAAGAGTAAGAACAAATCTACACCTGTCATAAACTTGGAGAGTTGGCTGCAACCAGAAAGTGATGCATAGGAAACCTTGTCCAACTAAGTCCAACCAAGTACATCTATAAACATCTCTGTACTTGTGTAATATTGTCCAACTAAGTCCAACCAAGAACATCTATAAACATCTCCGTACTCTATAATATTGTCCAACTAAAGCCAACCAAGAATTATAATTATTAAATTTAGGGAAAATCCCATAAAAAACCTCCAAGTTGTAAATGATTCCCAACTTAAACCTTCAACTTTTTTTGTTCCCAGTTACAACCTTGAACTATTGAATATTCCCAGAAAAAACCTTCAACTCTTAGTATTTGTGCCCGAGGTTAAGTTGACTAACGGTCAACGATGAACAGTAACGTTGACCGTTAGTCAACATTTTTTTTTTTTTTTAACAACTTATCATTTTGATTGATTAGTATAAGTAGGGTAAAAATATTTAGATAGACATGACGGTGGTAAAACATAGGTCGTAAACAAATTTTGAGTAAAGCGGGTTATGCGGGTGCGGGTTATGCGGGTGCGGGTTGTGGAGAAGACATTGCGGGTGCGGGTTGTGGAGAAGACATTGCGAGTGCGGGTCGCGATATCTGAAAGAGGGTTATATAAATGTTTAGCTAGCCATGACGGGTTATCCGCTACAAATATTAAGGTCGTAAATAAATTTTCAGTGAAGCGGGTTATCCGCTATTGGAGTCAAAACATAATTAAAAAAAAAATTAATATAAGTAAGAATTTTCTATCTAATAGACTTATGCTCCAAATTAAGTTAAAGTTGTTGCTTTATTGGAGAAAGAAAACTACAAAAAAATTAAGTTTTTTTTCTATTTTATTATATTAAATAAAATCATAAAAATAAGATTTGGACTGGATTTTAATGTTTTCGGTTGACTTTGGCTGAATTTTTTTTTTAAATTAGTTATGCGGGTTTATATAACCCTCTTTTTCAGATATCGCGACCCGCACCCGCAATGCCTTCTCCACAACCCGCATCCGCATAACCCGCTTCACTCAAAATTTGTTTACGACCTATGTATTACCACTGTCATGGCGAGTTAAATATTTGTACCCTACTTACACTAATCAATCAAAAGATAAATTGTTAAAAAAAAAAAAAAAAAAGGTTGACTAACGGTCAACGTTACTGTTCATCGTTGACCGTTAGTCAACTTAACCTCGGGCACAAGTATTAAAAGTTGAAGGTTTTTTCTGGAAAAATTCAATAGTTCAAGGTTTTAATTGGGAACAAAAAAAAGTTGAAAGTTTAAGTTGGGAATCATTCGCAACTTGAAAGTTTAAGTTGGGAATCATTCTCAACTTGAAGGTTTTTTATGAGATTTTTCCTTAAATTTACAATTTGAACAGCAATTCATAAGTTTCAAATGAAAGTATTTTGATGTGATTAACATTTAATAGGAAAATTAATTCAGTATTAAATATAATTACAAATTTAATGTTTACACTTAAACAAATCATAATAGTATAAGGAACACTTACTATGTCATCACCCACTTTGATACAAACGATGTGAAATCGTTAATTTATTCAATGCAATCTTATGAAATCATTCTATATGCTTCTTAGTAGTGGTAAATCATGTGTCCAACTAGAACATAATAAGTTTTAGATAGGTCCAACGATAAATACAGAGATTTCGACAAAATACAACTATGAAGACGAGTTTACAACATTATATTTAGAGACAACTATGTATTATCCATCCGCCAAAATATACACTTTATCACACGTGGATTTACTATTATTACAATCCAGCCAAAAATACACTGTCGACGTGGATTTACTATTATTAATTTAAGAAAATAAATCAATATAACTCAATTATTTCCCCCGAGTGATCCCCCCCCCCCCATTTTCCCAATTCTCACTTTTCCCTCACTTTACTCTCTCCTCTCTTTCGAAGCTAGCTAGGGTTTCCTTCTGAAGAAAAAGAGTGGAAGCGACGGCCGACGAAGGCAAAATTCTTGGATTTATCCGGTAAAACATAAAAGGTAAATCTCTATTCATGTAAGAATTCCTGACGAATCTAGTAGATTGTTAGATCTAGGATTTCAGGTCTGATTTTCAAGTTTTTTAAATAGGAATAATGCTCGGAGATCTAGGGGAGAATTGGAGCGATAGCTCGGAGTCACAAGCCAATACTTTAGATCCATGTTGTTATGCGGATGGCGACTGGGGTGTTCCAACTGTTTGCTTTTGTGGCAAACTCATGGAGCTTAAAGTGTCAATCGATGTTGCTACTCTAGGACGAAAATACTATAAATGCCCAATGAGAGTGGTATGTGTATTTGATTTCTAATGTGTTTGTGATTCGTTAATTTATCTCATGTAGTGTTTGTGAATGTGAAGGATGATGATTACCACCACATTCAGAAGTCCTGGGATGATGCTGTGACTGAGGAGATATCCGCATTGAACCACCACATCAATCAACGCCAGGAATCCAGTAGCAACACACAAATACAACGAGGAGGTGGTATGAATCCGCAGTTAGAGTCAATTCGGGAGACAATGCTCGAAATGTGTGGTGATATTGAGGCCCTTAAGGAGCACTTAAGCTAGAAGGAAGCCGAGATTGCTAGGCTGAAAGAGTTATTGAATCAGTGGGCTTAGTATTTGTAAAGTTCTGAAGATGTAATCTTATTTCATTCTGAGTCTTGAGACCTATTTAAGATTATGTATTATGGGATTAACGTGTACCAAATATACTTGTTGAACCAAATTTTAGAGGACTAATTTGTACCAAATATACTTGTTGGACCAACTTTTATGTAATTAACTTGTACCAAATATACCATAATATACTTAACTTATACCAAATAACTTGTACCAAATATACCATAATGTACCAAATATACTAGAAATAACAGAAAGGCTTTAAAACGCCACAATGTACCAAAACCATTAACACTTCAACAACATAAAACAAAACACCAATCATATAGTCATTCGAAGAGCCAAAAGACCTCCTTACCTTAACAAAACACTTCTTATTTGACTATCTGTCGCTTACTAATGCCTTGCTCATAAGGTGGCCTCACTAACCTAAAAAGTTGCCTTCTTCGCTTCTCCCCAGTTTTTATAATATTTTCTTTCGCCTCTTTCTTCCCCCCTTTCTTCTTCTTTTCGACTTTCTTTTTCATTTCAGTTTTTTTTCCACTCTTTTTTTCAGTAATTTTATTTCCTGACTTGTTCTTCTTATTTTGTTTCCCTTTCACCTCTTCCTCTTGAACCTTCTCCAGATTTTTTTCATCTTCTTCTTGCTCATTCTCTTCCCCATTCTCCTCCTCATTCTCTTCCTCATTCTCCTCCTCATTCTCTCCCTCATTCTCATTCACCTCATTATTCTCTTGATTATCTTCACCATCTTTCTCCCCCTCATTCTCATTCTTTTCAAGCATCTCCTCATTCTCTTTAAGCATCACAGTCTCTTCATCATCTTGATTCTCTTCATCATCCTTCCCCTCATTCACATTCTCATTCACCACATTATCCTCCTTATTCTCTTCATCATCCTTCCCCTCATTCACATTCTCTTCATCCTCCTGATTCTCTTCCTCACCCTCCCCCTCACCATCTACATCAAAATTCAAATTCAAACCAGTAATCAGATGGACAAAAACAGAAATAACTCCATAGAGGTAAACCAAAAAACTCACCAATATTTATTACAAAATCATCATCAGCTGTCCCTGGATGCAGACCATTCTCATCTCCTCTGTCTAGCAGCGATGACACAGAATGTTTAAGATCTTTCACTCTTTTATCCATTACACCAAACTTCTCCATCATTTCCTTAAACACAGAATGTTCATCATCTTGATTCTCTTCATCATCCTTCCCCTCATTCAATTCACATTCTCATTCACCACATTATCCTCCTTATTCTCTTCATCATCCTTCCCCTCATTCACATTCTCTTCATCCTCATGATTCTCTTCCTCACCCTACCCCTCACCATCTACATCAAAATTCAAATTCAAATTAAACCAGTAATCAGATGGACAAAAACAGAAATAACTCCATAGAGGTAAACCAAAAAACTCACCAATATTTATTACAAAATCATCATCAGCTGTCCCTGGATGCAGACCATTCTCATCTCCTCTGTCTAGCAGCGATGTCACAGAATGTTTAAGATCTTTCACTCTTTTATCCATTACACCAAACTTCTCCATCATTTCCTTAAACACAGAATGTTCATCATCTTGATTCTCTTCATCATCCTTCCCCTCATTCAATTCACATTCTCATTCACCACATTATCCTCCTTATTCTCTTCATCATCCTTCCCCTCATTCACATTCTCTTCATCCTCATGATTCTCT
Organism: Crucihimalaya himalaica; assembly: GCA_004349715.1. Classification (NCBI taxonomy): domain Eukaryota; kingdom Viridiplantae; phylum Streptophyta; class Magnoliopsida; order Brassicales; family Brassicaceae; genus Crucihimalaya; species Crucihimalaya himalaica. The sequence goes on along the minus strand of SMJT01000117.1, from coordinate 147,926 downwards.
TCCTCACCCTACCCCTCACCATCTACATCAAAATTCAAATTCAAATTAAACCAGTAATCAGATGGACAAAAACAGAAATAACTCCATAGAGGTAAACCAAAAAACTCACCAATATTTATTACAAAATCATCATCAGCTGTCCCTGGATGCAGACCATTCTCATCTCCTCTGTCTAGCAGCGATGTCACAGAATGTTTAAGATCTTTCACTCTTTTATCCATTACACCAAACTTCTCCATCATTTCCTTAAACACAGAATGTTCATCATCTTGATTCTCTTCATCATCCTTCCCCTCATTCAATTCACATTCTCATTCACCACATTATCCTCCTTATTCTCTTCATCATCCTTCCCCTCATTCACATTCTCTTCATCCTCATGATTCTCTTCCTCACCCTACCCCTCACCATCTACATCAAAATTCAAATTCAAATTAAACCAGTAATCAGATGGACAAAAACAGAAATAACTCCATAGAGGTAAACCAAAAAACTCACCAATATTTATTACAAAATCATCATCAGCTGTCCCTGGATGCAGACCATTCTCATCTCCTCTGTCTAGCAGCGATGTCACAGAATGTTTAAGATCTTTCACTCTTTTATCCATTACACCAAACTTCTCCATCATTTCCTTAAACACAGAATGTTCATCATCTTGATTCTCTTCATCATCCTTCCCCTCATTCAATTCACATTCTCATTCACCACATTATCCTCCTTATTCTCTTCATCATCCTTCCCCTCATTCACATTCTCTTCATCCTCATGATTCTCTTCCTCACCCTACCCCTCACCATCTACATCAAAATTCAAATTCAAATTAAACCAGTAATCAGATGGACAAAAACAGAAATAACTCCATAGAGGTAAACCAAAAAACTCACCAATATTTATTACAAAATCATCATCAGCTGTCCCTGGATGCAGACCATTCTCATCTCCTCTGTCTAGCAGCGATGTCACAGAATGTTTAAGATCTTTCACTCTTTTATCCATTACACCAAACTTCTCCATCATTTCCTTAAACACAGAATGTTCATCATCTTGATTCTCTTCATCATCCTTCCCCTCATTCAATTCACATTCTCATTCACCACATTATCCTCCTTATTCTCTTCATCATCCTTCCCCTCATTCACATTCTCTTCATCCTCATGATTCTCTTCCTCACCCTACCCCTCACCATCTACATCAAAATTCAAATTCAAATTAAACCAGTAATCAGATGGACAAAAACAGAAATAACTCCATAGAGGTAAACCAAAAAACTCACCAATATTTATTACAAAATCATCATCAGCTGTCCCTGGATGCAGACCATTCTCATCTCCTCTGTCTAGCAGCGATGTCACAGAATGTTTAAGATCTTTCACTCTTTTATCCATTACACCAAACTTCTCCATCATTTCCTTAAACACAGAATGTTCATCATCTTGATTCTCTTCATCATCCTTCCCCTCATTCAATTCACATTCTCATTCACCACATTATCCTCCTTATTCTCTTCATCATCCTTCCCCTCATTCACATTCTCTTCATCCTCATGATTCTCTTCCTCACCCTACCCCTCACCATCTACATCAAAATTCAAATTCAAATTAAACCAGTAATCAGATGGACAAAAACAGAAATAACTCCATAGAGGTAAACCAAAAAACTCACCAATATTTATTACAAAATCATCATCAGCTGTCCCTGGATGCAGACCATTCTCATCTCCTCTGTCTAGCAGCGATGTCACAGAATGTTTAAGATCTTTCACTCTTTTATCCATTACACCAAACTTCTCCATCATTTCCTTAAACACAGAATGTTCATCATCTTGATTCTCTTCATCATCCTTCCCCTCATTCAATTCACATTNAACTGTACTAGTTAGACCATACAAATCATTCTCAATACATCTAATGGGGTTTATATACCTCAGAGTCATCATCATCTGGAACACCATCCTCTTCTGTAACACCAGCCTCTTCACTTGCCTTTCCTTCGTCATTACTAGTAGTCCCATCATTCTCTTTGGATTCCTGCAAATTCATACACATATTCGTAGCATTACTCTCTTAATTACATGTACTTGTTGGACCTCCTCATCACAATCTTTTGAGTTACTCACTGCTTCTGTTGACTCGTAGACTACACCACCTTCCTTTACATGAGCCATTGACTGAAAACAACGAACTCGGACCTCAACAAAATCCTTCCCAAAATTCGACAGTTACAAATCGCGACGAAGAACGGGGAGAACGAAGTTCGACAGAAACTAACCTTATTGGAAACAACTGCGACGAAGGAAGGAAATTAATTATTTGGAGTGCTCGTTCATTATCGCCGGGGAAGAGGGATGTCAGAATCGGTCGGGAGGTGACGGTTCACTTGGATTCACTTTCGATTTCAAATTTTTTTACATTATGTTTATTAGATAAATGAAAATTCTACTCGGGTCTGGGTCATGGGTCAAATAATCGGATATGGGTGCGGATAGTGTAGGTTGGGTCTGTAAATTTTTAAAGTTTTAAAGGTTATTTGGTCATTTCCATGATTTTCGATTTAAAAATAATTGTTAAATAAAAAAAAACATGGCATTAAGGACAATATTTTGAGAGAAAATAGCAGTAGAGCCATTGTTCCGTTTTACTTCCATCGCTTAATCTGGCTAATCAACACTCGATGTCGACTCAGGGAAAGAAAGGAATTTCGAAACCAAACAAGAAATATCTATTTAATGTTACTGTCTCTGCTACAACAGGGACTGAACCGAGAACGGCATCACAAGCTTTGAAGGATGATCGTTGAAGAGGTGCCTTAACAGAGGAGATAAATGCTTAATTAAGGAATCATACATGGGACTTGGTTCCTAGTCAACCGCCAAATATCACCATCGTTGGTTGTCCGTGGATATTCACTACCAAATACAATTCAGATGGATCAATTCAACGCCATAAAGCTCGACTCCTTGCTCGTGGGTTCAATCAACAGGCTGGTCTTGACTATACAGAGACTTTTAGTATTGTTATTAAATCGACAACCATTCGAATTGTATTAGGGGTAGATGTGGACTGCAGATGGCCAATTAGACAACTCGATGTTAACAACACATTCTTTCAGGGCACTCTCACGGAGGAGGTATATATGTCTCAACCTCTTGGATTTGTTGATGTTGATCGTCCGGATTTTATGTTCAAATTACGAAAAGCAATATACGGTTTAAAGCAGGCTCCAAGAGCGTGGTATATGGAACTGCGAGAGTACTTGATTAACACAGGTTTCGTAAACTCGGTTGCAGACACATCTCTTTTATCCTTTAAAGAGATTGGTCGATAGTATACATGTTAGTCTATTTGGATGACATTCCCATCACGGGAAATGACATTGTCCTTCTGGCTCACACACTTGATGGATTAGCTACACGGTTCTCTGTCAAAGATCATGAAGAACTCTCCTATTTTCTTAGCATTGAGGCGAACCAGACAGCATCATGTTTGCATTTGAATCAAAGAAAGTATATTGTTGATTTATTGGCTAGAAAAAATATGCTCACAGTGAAACCAGTGAGCACACCTATGGCGACAACTCCAAAACTCACTCTTCATTCGGGGAACAAGCTACCAGATCCAACAGAATTTCAAAGTATAGTTGGCAGCTTACAATATTTAGCATTCACGCATCTTGACATCTCATATGATGTGAATCGTTTATCACAGTATATGCATGTTCCCACCTCGGATCATTGGCCGGCGGTGAAACGACTACTCAGGTATCTCAATGGTACTTCGACGCATGGGATTTTTCTACGGCCAAATTATTTGTTGTCTCTTCATGCTTACCCCGACGCGGATTGGGAAGGAGACTTTGATGATTACATATAGATAAATGCGTATGTTGTCTATCTTGGTCACAATCCAATATCATGGTCTTCTAGAAAGCAAAGAGGTGTTGCTAGATCTTCAACAGAAGCAAAGTATAGGGCAGTTGCCAACGCCACATCTGAGATACGTAGGATATGTTTATTGTTAGATGAGCTTGGCATTCGACTTCCAACGCCTCCTACTATATACTGTGATAATGTTGGGGCAACTTACTTATGTGCTAATCCGGTTTTTCACTCAAGAATGAAACATATAGGATTAGATTATCATTTTTTTAGGAATCAAGTTCAAACGGGAGCTCTGCGGGTAGTTCATGTGTCGATTAAGGATCAACTCGCGGATGCTTTAACGAAGCCACTTCGAAGATCTACATTCAACACTCTTTCAAACAAGATTGGAGTTTCTCAAAGCCCCTCCATCTTGAAGAGACGTATTAAGGATCAATCATCTTAAAGATTGGATCAATTACAAAAGTAACAATCGCTGGAATATTCTTCTTATGTAAAGTCAATATATGTAATTACTTCTTTAGCATAACCTAAGGGGACCTATGTCTATATACATGTATTGTCTTCTTCGGTCAATAAAATCATCTCTTTGATCAAACATTCATAATCAGTTGTAATATTGAATATCAAATTTTTGAATGTATATGTTTTTGAAATCGGAAATATTTAAAAAAATTGATTCGGTTATCTATATCAGCAAATGAATAACTTAGTAGAAAGTGATTTTAAATACTGCACTCACAATTTATACCCACAATTTTTGTATTGCTTTTCAAAGATAATTATATTTATGATAATCGAGGTAAGTCTTGTTAAACATTTCTGCTTTACTAACGAACATAGCACAATATTCCAGTTATGCCTCAATTTTGACATTTTTTTTTTTTTTTTTTTTTTTGAAGTGAATGTTAAATTTTATTCAAACAAAAAACCGTTTTACAATGAAAAGTTATTGAGAAATTATTTTGAAATGTTTTAGGAGCGGTAACTAGAAAACTATTTTGCTAGCTTAGTCTTGTTGCCAACCAGAATAAGTAGCCTTCCTTGAGATGTTTATTGTCCGTGAATTTGATGGAACTTAAGCGGTTCCGCATCGTCCTGTCAACGGTCTTGATGAGACGCTGTGGAGCAGTAGGTGGTTCCCCATGTTTCCTTAGATTGCGTTCACGCCATATTGCATGTAAAGTTGTTTGAAATAAGTACCTTATGAAGAAAAGCTGAATTCAATTTGTAATTGTTGAAGTGATCAAGTTGATTAGATCATCCCAATACGTTGTGAAGTGAGAGGCGAGGGCACCTGCTGCAAGATCGGTCCATATTTCGCAAGAGTAAGTACAAGAGAAAAAAAGATGCTCCCTTGTTTCCAATGGAGATTGGCATAGAACACAAGATGTTGAGGTTCCCGTTTGCCATTGGGCCATGCGGTTTCCCGTTGATAGTCTGTCATGTGCTGAGAGCCATGCCATGAAAGAAAATCTAGGCGTTGCGTAAGTAAACCATATCCCACGAGTCCAACCTAGCTGAGGAGAAGGTTGTCAAATTTGTTTCCAAGTTGCCTTAGTAACAAACATATGCTTGTAGACATTATCATTAAAACGCCAACCATGTAAATCCAGTTGCCCCAATTTCTGTTTTCGTCTTGTTGAGTCGATGACGTCTTCAATTTGATTAAGAATGAATGTTCTATGTCTTCGCCTCCTATGAGCTCCAAGCACATTAGCAACCGTAGCATTTGCTGAAATACCTAAGTCAATGAAACCCCGAGTGCCAACTTTCTCAATGAGAGGACCAAGATCATTCCAATTATCAAACCAAAAGAAAGTAGAGAACCCACTCTTTACTTCAATCCGATGAAATCGCCTTGCAATCTCCCTATATTTCAGAATTTTGTGCCATATCCATGAACCCTTGGATGTTTTTTCCCGTATAGACCAGAAAGAGCTTTGTCTAATTAAATGAAGATGAATCCAAGAGACCCATAATGATGACTTCTCCGTCAATATTCTCCATATAAGCTTTAAAACACAAACTGTGTTAACTTCCTTCAACGGTTTCAAACCAAGTCCTCCTTCTAACTTTGGCTTACAAACATTGTGCCAAGCTATTTTCGCTTTTTTAGTGGAATGATCTGGTCCAGACCACAAGTAAGATGAGCAAATACTGTTGATGTCATCAATACAACTCCGTGGGAGTCTAAACGCTGCAAGCCAAAAGTTTGTGATACTCATTAGAACAGAGGTAATTAGTTGTAATCTACCTGCGAAGGAAAGAAAACGGGCAGTCCAAGTTTGAATCTTTTTCCTTATGAGTTCCAACAAGGGTGCGTAATCTGTAGGCGTCATTCTCTTAGTCATAAGAGGGAGACCAAGATAACGTACAGGCAGTTTATCAATAGCAAAAGGAAATCGATCAACCACAACAGCCCTACATCTCTCAGTAACCCCAGCAAGGTAAGCAGTTGATTTCTCTAAGTTTATCTTTAAACCTGAGAGCTGGCCAAATTTTGTAAAAACCGAGATAATCCCTTCCATAGATCTAATTCGTCCATCAGTGAAGACCATAAGATCATCAGCAAAACACAAGTGGGTTAGCATAATACCTTTGCAGTTTGGGTGGTATCCAAACATCTGTGTAGCTGCTGCCTTATCAAGCATCCGAGAGAGGACGTTCATAGTGATAACAAACAAGTAAGGGGATAAAGAACACCCTTGTCTTAGACCTCTTGAGTTCTTGAAATATCCAGTAAGTTCTCCATTGATTTGGACCGAAAAAGAAGCAGTTGAAATGCATAAATGGATCCAGTGAACAAACCGTGGAGGGAAGTTCATAGCCTTTAAAGTAGCTTCCAAGAACGACCATTGCACCGAGTCAAATGCCTTTGCAATATCGATCTTGAGAGCACTTCGTGGTGAGACGTTTGCCTTGTGATAGTCTTTTACAATTTCTGAGGCCAGCAGCAAGTTTTCAATGAGTAAGCGATTCTGCACAAAAGCGGATTGATTCGGGGCAACAAACTCGGGGGTCAATCTCTTGAGACGGTTGGCGAGAATTTTGGAGATAACTTTGTAGATAACATTGCAACATGATATCGGCCGAAAGTCTTTCATCCGTTGTGCGTTTTCTGTTTTTGGTATTAAGGCCAAGATTGTAGAGTTGATACCTTTTGGGAGGAATCCATATTTGAAGAATGATTGAATTGCCACTATGAAATCATTTCCAAGAATAGGCCATGCTCCCTTATAAAACTCGGTTGTGTAACCGTCTGGTCCTGGAGATTTCTCATTTGGCATTGAAAAGACAATACTCTTAATCTCTTCAGCAGTAACCTCTCGGATTAACCAATCTTGGTTTGCTTGGCTGCACCTAAAATTCAATAAATCAGATAAGGACTCAAAGGAAGTACCAATAAAATCTGGTGGACAATGGTTGAGAAATTCTTTAAAATAATTTTCAGCCTCTGCTTTGATATCTTCAGGATTCTTTACAACTCGACCATTGGAACAATGAAGCTCTCGAATTGTATTCTTTGATTTTCGAATCGTAGCGGCTCGGTGGAAAGCTTTGTTGTTCATGTCACCAACTTTCATCCAATGTAGTTTTGATCTTTGCTTAAGAAATTTCTCCTCTGCATCTACTAAAACCTCCCATTTCCTTTGAGCTAAACTTTCTTCCATTATTGCATTTGGCGTCATATGCAAAAGGGTAGTATTCTGCTTAGAGCACAACTCATCATGAGCCTCTCTTGTTCGCAGCGTTATATTACCCATCGTTGCAACCTGCAGAGATCGAAGTTTTGGCTTTAAAGCCTTTAGTTTTTTTGAGAGAAGAAATAAGCTCATCGTTGAGTGAAACAGTGGAGCATTTTCAGCCCAAATTGATTCAACCGTTGATATGAAATCAGGATTTTCAACCAGCACATTCATAAACTTGAATGAATTTCTTTTGCGCACTTGAACAGCATCTTTCTCCAACTTAATTCGACAGCGTAGATGATCCGAACAACCTCCAGCCTCAAAAAAACATAGCGATTCTGGAAAATTCTGAAGCCAATCATCGTTTACCAAGACCCTATCAAGCTTTTTGCAAATCAGTCCACTATCACGTTTATTACACCATGTGAATGTTGGTCCCTTAAATTCCAAATCTAGAAGTGAACAATGAGTTACCACATCATGAAAAGCACGAGTTGCCGTTGATACCACTGGATTAGAAGCAAAATCCGAGTGTTCCGAGCCAAATAGGATTTCATTGAAATCTCCATAAACGATCCACGGCTTGTTCTTGAACATTGGTGATTCGTGATGGACGATAAGATCTTCCCATAATGACTTTCTTTCCTCCAGGTAGTTTGAAGCGTACACGAAGGAACAAAAGAATTCTTCACTTCTATTAGGTAATAAAACTGAACAAGTTATGATTTGGGCACTTTTAAAAACCGGAGTAATGCGAACTCCATCCCTCCATACCACCCATATACGTCCTAAGCCATTGAATTCATAGTTTGTAAGCAAAGACCAACCCGGGAAAGTCGAAGCAGCAACCCTCTCAAGTTTATTTTCTCGCACTCTTGTTTCCAAAACACAACCAAATTTCATAGAAGAATCTTGAATCCAATCCCTGATAATTGAATGCTTAGTAGATTTGTTGAGACCGCGGATGTTCCAAAAGAAACAAGACATTAATTTCTTCGATTCGAAGCTTTCTTCCCACCAACGCTAGGCTGCTCCTTGATGCGTTGTGAGACTGATGTGGATTGATTCTTGTTTTCTTTTTTTGATCCTCGGGGCAGAGATGGTCTTACATTTGTACTGAATGTGTCTTGTCGTTGGCGTTGTGATTGAGCCATCCTATCAGTTTCAGTTGAATAAACCTGCTCCCCTACTTCTTCTTCTTCTGTTAACTCCACTGTATGCTGCTCATCAATGAGCACCTCACCTTCCTCAGTAGTTCCTTCAAGCACCGAGAATTGTGAGTGAGTTAGAATTTGAACATTACCGAATTCCAAATCCTTCTTCTTTGGTGAGTTTCGGCGTGACTTGTTCGGAGAAACCTCTGACCAAGTATTATCTTCACTAACGTTAGAATCTTTTTCAATATTTGGAACATGTTCTTGCTTATCATTTTCAGTTGGCTCCATGTTTTTAATTGTTTCAACAACAGCAGCAGTTACCGTCGTCTCCTCTGTTTCTGTTGTAATTTCAGTCGAGAGAAAACCAACAACGTTTTCCCTTATATCTGGCCTGATTGGTTCTTGTTCACTCTATTTTGATACCACCTCAGCAGCTTCAGTTTCGATTGTAACTTTGGTCAAGACACAGTTTGCTTGTACATGACCCCATTTCTTACAGCAAGAGCATTTCTTTGGCATCCAAGGATAACTGAATGCAACATCAGCTTCCACGCCTTCCTTGAGCTGCAGATTGATCACATGAGGGAGGTCTTTCGTCAAGTCAGCCTCAACAAAGACCTTGGCCACTGCTACGTTATTACATGATGATGTATCTGGGTGAAGTCGAATCGGAACACCCACAGCACTCGTGATGAAACTGAGCCCTTTCCACGAGAACATACTAGACGGCACGTTCTTGATATATACCCAGAGAGGAACAGACTTCACCTCCGGTTCATTGTCCTCTGTTATAGGCGACCATTTCGACATGACCATGGGAATGTTTGCAATGTTCCACGTTCCCCTGTTTAGAACATGAGAGCGAATAACAGAGTTTGTGATTTTGAATCTTACAGCAAATTTGTTGATCACATGAACGTCAATCCTTTGAGACTTGTCTCCAACTTGCCAAATCTTGTTAACGATCATGTGGATCTTGGCTATATGCGGAGATTCCTCAAGAAATCTCCCCACCACAAAATCATCCCACAGAGGGGCATCCTGGTAAACGTCGGGAGGAACCGCAACAGAGCATTTACCTTCACGAAGGTTGAGTTGAAGATTATACTTTGACATCGATTGTTTTTGTTGAACGACACTGGACCAAGAAGGAGCTGAAGTAGGTTTGATGTGATCTGTAACCAGAGGAGGCTCACTGCGTACATCAGTTGATGCCATGTCTCCAAGCCGGCGTCAGAACAGCGGCAGAGATGCCGTAGGACCTGGGAAATCGAGATGGTTCAGAATCGCAAATTGAATCGCACTTTACTCTTTCTACAGTGTTTTTTTTAAATCCATTTCTATCTATTTTTAATTTTGACATTTTCATTCATCCAAGGCCTATGGAAGTGTTATTGCTCCTGGAATATATTATGACTCTCGACTCATTGTGGAATGACATTACAATATGTTATTTCCCGAGTCTAGATAAAATTTTACATCAGTCTTCCGTGCTATGCTACGCGGGTTGCTCTTGTTATTTATAGAATCGGCAATTTAACGTTCTTAATATTTACAGTTTGATCTTTTAACTATTAAACGATTACAAGAAAGATTATTGCATAACAAAGTAAACCAACAAATATATAGTTAACTTTTCCAAAATATATTCTTTAATGAAGATACAATCACAAAAAAACTTACATATTAAAATAATTGTGTTTTGATGAAACGCTTATTTATTAATCATCTAAAAAGAGAATCTATACAAAAATATTGAAACATGATTATGAACATCACTTGAATAACGAATTCAGCTTGAAAATTAAGGCAAAATATGCATCTTCATTAACTCGTCAAAAAGTTCAACAATCATCCATACTTAGATTCGGGAGAATATTAGAGAGATATGATTCAGAATCAAATATAAACGATGAGACGTGTGAGTTGGGATGGTGTGTGATGAGTGATGACCTATGAGATGTCTTTGCATGTTCATTTTTCTCCATATATGATATATTACAGCTTGAAAACATAATCGGAGTACATAGTGGACATGACTAAACAAATGGTGAGACTCGAGACTGTCTATTTTCAATCTGGCATATTATAATATTCGACAACGACCGAGCCTAAAATAATTTTATTAGAAAAAGATATGAGAGGAGATGAAATATTTGGGTGAAGAAAGAAAGTGAAGGATAAGTGTATTTATAGCCGTTTTAAGCGGCCGTTTTTTCTGCAACTACATTTAGATTAACCTATTCATATATAAATTTACGTATTGGTTGTCGGGGCTTTTTTTTTATATTCTCAATATAAACAAAAAATTGATAATAATATTATGGTGATAAAATCAGCCACATTAAAACATTAAATAATTTATAAGACAATTGACACATCTAGTATAATAATCTTATATATAAAAGTAGGCCAAAATTCTCTATTTTATGTTATGTAGTCGCACAAATAAATGACTCGTGTCTTATAATCTCTTACTCAATCACTTCTTGCATCTTTTTACCATTATTTTTCGTTCACCAATATTTTTCTTGTCAAGTCTTTTTCATCTCCTGTCGTATAATTAACATATTCATTACTAATATATGGAGTTATGTTGAGTTTATTTTCTAACTTTCTAATTACATTATGAATTTGGTTGATGTTTTGGAATTTTATTAATTCAACACTTAGATATTTTCAAAACTTCCATCTTTTCTATATTAGTTACATAGAATTTTAATACTAGTATATATTTGTTTGTAAAATATATTTGAGAATAAGTACCACACATTTTTGTTTTTACTCCTTTTTACTTTACATGTTTACATTACGGATTTTGTTGATGTTTTGAGAGTTTATTAGTGCAGCACTTAAATATTTTCAAAATTTCTATATTTTCGAAATCAATGACATAGCATTTAAATATATATATATATATATATATTATATATGTTTGTAAAAGATACTCGGAAAAAATACCACACATTTTGTATTAAATGAAAAACGTGTTCATCTTTTAATTGCGCTTAAATTTTGGTTGATGGAAACAACGTAAGTTCAAGGCTAGCAATATAAGATAAACGTAAGTTCAAGGCTAGCAATATAAGTATCTTATACTGTCTATTTCTTAAAATGATTTATTTTTTGGTTTCATCTTATGTTATAAACATGTTCCTTTAGACTTTATATGTTTACCTAGAACTCAAAAAAAAAAGATCATTAAATTTGTTGATGCTATATGTTTTACAAAATAACTCATGAATTAAGTTTAGATGACAGATAACTTCGATGCTAATTTTTTTGGACAAAACTATATTTTAAGAGTTAATAGTTTCTGAAATGTTAAGAGTACAAACTACTCATATTTAAAATAGCTTAGATTTTCGGAGACTTTGAAAACACAATAAGTAAATATTCTCATATATATGAAATTACGGGAAAAAAATAATGCAACTGGCCACGATGAATGAAAAAATTATACGTTAAAAAGTAAAATAAAATTTGATAAATTCTTATTTAAACTTTTTAAAATAGTTTATTACGAAAGATTAAGCATTTTTTCCTACCCAATACATTTATTTTATACTTTTAAATGTTTTTATATAATTCAAAAGGTTTAGGTTAACAAAACAAAAATATATTATCTTTTAAAACAATATATAAATGAAATCTTAAAGCAAAATTAGATAAAATAAAACACGAGCGTATGCGCAGCTACTTACTTAGAAACAATAAATAAGGAATTACGTTGTATGAGGCTTCCGCAATATTAGGAAGCAAATTTATAATGAGGTACGCTGATGAACCACACAATATACTAACAAGTCCATAACAGTGAGTTAAAAATCACTACAAAGACGACAAACCGCTCCACTATAATATTTAAATTATGCTAATAACAAGGTAAAAAGAAAAAATATGAAATTAAATGGTCTCACAAAAGACTGAATATAGATAATTAGAAAATAATAAAGTTGGTTTATTATTCTCTTCGAATTTGTCGAAGTAAAAGATACAAAACAAATTACAAACTTTCGATATATATACTCTAGAAATTAAATTAATAGAATTACAAAAGCAGATTCTCCTATATTCCTCACCACATTAAGAAGTGTAGGGATAGCGGTCTATGAATCATCTTTAATGATCAAATGCTCGTACTTGACTTCTACCTAGGTATGTCCATTAGCTAGGGCCTAAGCATCTGGGCTGGTCCAGCTCCAACTCTGAAAAACATCGTGTTCGGTCTTACATATATTTGTCAAAAAAGTCAATTTTTTGGGTTAAATCTATAAGAGCTACATGGTTTTTTGGGCTTAATCCGATTAAGCTCGGACTAGCCCAAAAAACCTTTAAAAATATTTTGATCTAACATTTTAGTTAAGTTGAGAGATTCATTTAAAAATTTATCTTAAATAGAGATTAAAATCCTAACTCTAGTGTTATATTTACTTAATATTTTAAAAATCTTTATCTATGTTATTTTAAATAATTTATATATGTCAAAATTCTACAAAATTAAAATCCTACTGTTCATTGCCTTGCTCGTCTACTTTAAGATATGTTCTCGTTTAAATTCATACTTCACACTTTTTATTTATTTTATAAAATACTCAATTATTTAATGTTAAATACGTTACAAGAATCATCCATGTTTTTAAATTATTTAGCTACAAAAAATTGAAAGATGTTAAAATATATATATTTTTGACATTATTTTGTTTCCATATAAAATATATATTTATTATATAGAATAAAGAAAATATGAAAAGATTTCATATTTTATTCTAATGACATTCTCTATACTTTTCTTACAACTTTAGAGTTATATTTTGAAAGGTACTTCCAAATTACTCCCTCTGTTACATTTTAGTAGATGTTTTAGAGAAAAAATTTTGTTCCATTTTACTTGATTTTCTCAACGTCTAATTTATATTAATTTAATAATTTATGACTATTTGAATTCTTCTGTATTTTTTACTATTGCATGATTGAATTTTTATGATTGAGAAATATTTATCATTTTTAAAATTTTTGTACTTTTTGTCAAGATAATTTTGTAAAATGGAATATAGGGAGTAATACATAGAAGATATGTAGCAGATTATGCTATGAGGAAAATTTTGTTGTGAAATTCATAACTATGAACATGATGTAGTAGTTGTAGATAATAAAATTGGTCGTTGTAGCGACTATGGCGATTCATATATATATATATATATATATATATATATAATGTTTAATAAAATATAAATTTAAATGGAAATATTTTTGAAGGCTTCTTCTTTTCATTTTTTCTTTTTCGTTCTACAGAATTATTATTCATAAAATTTGATAATTTTTAAAACTTTCAGCCACATTAAAATCTTAAAGATTACAAGATAAGATGTCTCAAATTTCTATTTAACAAATTAGTTTATACAAGTTTTTCTTTTTATCTATATGCCATTATTAATTTTCTTACATATTTTATTCTACTAATAACATTTAATTTCTTCTTATTATTTTATTTGCTATTTATATTCTTTGAAGAGATATCTACTATTTATTTCAATTTCCTTTTGTTTTTCTTAACACATGTTATAATTTTTAGAATTACATATGTCAGAAGCTAAATTATAATATATCATTATGTGTCACGTTACTGTGTGACTACATAAACGTATCAAATTTGTTCATTTTAATAATCAAAGATAAATAGATGTTATAAGAAGGTCACTAAGTTGCAAACTTGTAATCACATTGTTTTTATCATCTCTACTCAAATTCTGAAGTTTTCAAGTTTTCAAAAATGGTTAGTTAATTTTTCACGAAGCCCGTAAAAAAAGGAAAAATTATTACATATAGGTTTTACAAATTCAAAAACCAGTATTGCTTATACAATAAATTCTATTACTTTAATTTCTTTTACTTTTTTTTTTGTTGCAGGTTGAATATCAATTCAAGTTTGGATCTACTGATGAAAACGCCAGGGACAAAGCTATAGGTTATGTCCATAGTCATCGAGGTACACTAAGTTGTCACTAACAAAAACTAATGGTTTAAGCGAAAGTAAACCATTTGTTATAGATAAATTGGCTATTTGATATATATAATATATATAGAGCATTTTAACAAGGCTTTAAAATATTTAATACTTATATGAATGTATTTTTCTTATTGTTAGGGGTTACTGATGTAATATATAATACACAAAGGGACCTACTAATCGTGAAGGGAGATGGAATTGATCAAGATAAAATGCAGAGGAAGATCGATAAGTTTTTCAAACCGAGAAAGTGGTTCCTGCTAGGGTGTTTTTAGTCCCAAATAATATGGTGTTTTTATGTATCTTTCTATTTGTAAGAGTATTTGGATTTTAACTAATAATTTTATTATGCTTATTATGTATTCATATTCTATAGAAGTATTTGGAATTTTTATATTAATTATTAAACCTAAGTTTTATAAGTTTACTCGTATAAGTTTTATAAAAAAAATTCTAGTAGAAGCATTTTTTTTATCGCGAGAATGCCGAAGAAAAAAGATAATTGTTGTATTTATAAATACTAAAAGACAGGATTGATTACACTAGTTGATTTCTACCGTACTATTAAAAGAATATATATATATATATATACCATATATATAGTCTAAATATATATACATATACTTCTTTTTTAAATGAAGAAAATGTTGTTTTGTTTATTTATGAATCATCTCAAAATATTCTCATGAATGAAGGGCAAAAGTTCCTTACAACTTAAAAAAAAATGGAGTTTATGTTATTGCGAAAATGACATGGAAAACAATTAGTCTGTTTTATTTTATTATTCTCTTCGAATTTGTCAAAGCGAAAGTTAGAAAATGAACTACAAACGCTCGTTTATATAGAATTTAACTTAATATTCCCTTTGTTTCATTTTATTTTTAGTTCTAGGTTTTAAATTTGTTTCAATTTAAGTGTTATTTTAGATTTTTAATATAAATATTTTTTAGAATAGTAATATTTACTATGCATGCCAATGGGTTTTACACAAATATAAATTATACACGCATACTTTATTTTACTAGGAGTGTATATTGTTGAGTTTCATTGGAGCATATTTTGCAAAACCCAATAAGTTAAACTTTTTCTTTTTTGGAAATTAATTATTTAAATGTATGGAAATTCTTTGGCCCAATGATCAAGGATTTAAAAGTTTTCACACTAAATATGGGTTCAATTCCCCGAGAGCACAGTTTATTGCAGATTATTGATGCAAGACTTATCGGAAATTTTGAATTATTGTAGGTAAAATTAGTCGTCGTGGTTTCGTGTGTTGTAGAGAATTTATCAATCGTATGTCGTACAAACAGAACTGTACTTATGGATTCGAGTAGGTCTTGACATAATACCCGAAATCGAGGATCCGACGCGAACCCGAACCGAAAAACCTGATTAGGTTTTTTGGTATTTTTGAATAGTTTCGATAGATACAGATACAAATTTTCAATTTTTGGATATTTGGGTAAACCTGAACCCGATCTGAAGTGAAATACCCAGCATGTTAATATATCTAAATGGGTTCTAGAGATCTAAACCCGAAAACCCAAAAAAATCCGAACCAAATCCGAATGGACACCCAAACGCCCAGCCCCAGATTGAGTATTGTGGGATGTCATGAAACCGTTATTCGTGAAAATTGGTCATCAGTATTTGTTGTAGGTATTATATAACATGTTATATTAAATATTTCTAGTGATGATGTAATAGATGAAAATATATATATATATATATATATAATATCTAAATGTTTCTTTTGTAAACTTTATTTGAGTTTTTTTTTTTTAATCTCAAGGAAGGGGGGGGTTTATTTAAAAATGGGAAGGGGGGGGGGGGTTTATTTAAAATTGGTTTTTTTAAAAATGGTTTTCTATGTAGTATAATAAATTACTAAAGTTGAAGAAAATACTCCATATAACTTTGTAACTGTTGAAAAAGAAAAAAAAATTGATGAAATGATTAAACATTTAAAATTTAGATGAGTTTCAAACATAAAATATTGTTGTACAATTATCTTTTCACCTCCAACAACGAACTTATCATCCAATGTCTAACAGTCTTCTGCTCCACCCATTATCTCCTCATGTACCACCGGCAAGTTCTCCCTCAGCCTCCGCCGCCGGTAACCATCACCGACGTATTCTCTCCGTTTCTGAAATATGTTCAGACATGTCTCAGCTCAAGCAACTCCACGCCATCACTCTCCGTACTACTTACCCTGATGAACCCGCAACTCTGTTTCTCTACGGCAGAATCCTCCAGCTTTCTTCTTCCTTCTCCGACGTCAATTACGCGTTTCGGGTATTCGATTCGATCCAATATCATAGCTCCTTTATGTGGAACACTCTCATTAGAGCATGTGCTCATGATGTTTCAAGGAAAGAAGAAGCCTTTATGCTTTACCGGAAAATGTTGGAGAGAGGTGAATCCGCACCTGATAAGCATACGTTTCCGTTCGTTTTGAAAGGTTGCGCTTATATATTTGGATTATCGGAAGGGAAGCAAGTTCATTGTCAGATTGTGAAACATGGGTTTAGTGGAGATATGTATGTGAACAATGGTTTGATTCATTTGTATGGATCTTGTGGATGTATGGATTTAGCACAGAAAGTGTTTGATGAAATGCCTGAGAGAAGTCTTGTTTCTAGGAATTCGATGATTGATGCTTTGGTTCGGGTCGGGGAGTATGATTCTGCGTTACAACTGTTTAGAAAGATGCAGAAATCGTTCGAACCTGATGGTTATACGATGCAGAGTGTTTTGAGTGCGTGTGCTGGTCTCGGATCTTTGTCACTAGGTACTTGGGCACATGCGTTTCTGTTGCGAAAATGTGACGTCGATGTTGCTATGGATGTTTTGATTAAGAACTCGTTGATCGAAATGTATTGCAAATGCGGGTCTTTGAGAATGGCTGAACAAGTGTTCAAGGGGATGCAAAAACGAGACTTAGCTTCATGGAACGCAATGATTCTAGGGTTTGCTACACATGGAAGAGCTGAAGAAGCTATGGATTGCTTCGATCGCATGGTTAAAAAAGGCGAGAATGTTAAACCGAACTCAGTCACGTTTGTTGCCCTGCTCATTGCTTGCAACCACAGAGGCATGGTAAACAAAGGGCGACGGTATTTTGACATGATGATCAGAGATTATGGCATTGAACCTGCGTTGGAGCATTACGGTTGCATCATCGACCTTGTTGCCCGTGCAGGCTACATCAGCGAAGCTATCGACATGGTGATGAGAATGCCAATGAAACCAGATGCAGTTATCTGGAGAAGTCTCCTTGATGCTTGTTGCAAAAAAGGTGCTAGTGTTGAGCTAAGTGAAGAAATTGCTAGACATATCATTGAAACAAGAGAAGATAACCAAAGTTCCGACGGTAGCTACAGTGGTGCATATGTTTTGTTGTCAAGGGTTTATGCTTCAGCTAGCCGGTGGAATGATGTTGGACTTGTCAGAAAACTAATGACTGAACATGGAATTAGAAAAGAGCCTGGATGCAGTTCTGTTGAGATAAATGGCATCTCCCATGAGTTTTTCGCTGGAGACACGTCGCACCCTCAGACAAAACAGATATACCAACAGTTAAAAGTGATTGACGACAGACTCAGATCGATTGGTTATTTACCGGATTGCTCTCAAGCACCTTTAGTCGATGCAACAAATGATGGTGGTAAAGAGTATTCCCTCAAGCTGCACAGTGAGAGACTTGCCATTGCTTTTGGACTAATAAGCTTGCCACCTCAGACTCCAATCCGTATATTCAAAAACCTACGTGTCTGCAGCGACTGCCATGAGGTTACTAAACTGATCTCAAAAGTCTTCAACACTGAGATCATTGTGAGAGATCGTGTTCGTTTCCATCACTTCAAAGACGGATCCTGCTCATGTTTAGACTACTGGTAGCAGAAAACTAGTTGTAGGGAATGAAATAGATTTGAGTATTAGAGTTGGACTGTGGCAATCAGGGTATAGTAAAAGGGAAAAAAATGGTATAGGCAGCAAATATCATTGATCACTGCAACCAATTTTGTATAAGTCATAAGTTTGGTAATCAAACATTATCTCTAAGTCAATCCAATCAAACAATTTGCAGCCATAGCCTTCATTTCACAGCTCAGCTTCAAACTATGAAAGAGAAAGAGATCTCACTTGATGAACTCTTCTGCTACTGTTACATCAAAGGAAACAGAGAACAACTTCAAATGTCAGTAACAAAAGCAACGATTTGACTTGGAATCAGGACAAAAGAAACTCACTTTTTGATGATTTTGGCACTAAGACAACAGTCATGTCAGCATTGTTGGGTGGGAGTTGAAGACGCAATGGGAAAAGCTTCCCATTCAAGGGACTACGAGTACAGACGATAACGTCTTCAACATTGCTCTCTTCTTTCAATCTCGTAGTCAGTTCTTCAACACTATTGCCTTTGAAAGTAAATGACATTACCTCAACTGAATCATCTTCAACTTCGCCATCATCATCCGCCACATGATAGTATATCACTCTCCCTTCCGACTTCGGCGGTGATCCAACCGCCAGTGAATCCGTTGACTGCAACAAACAAAAACATCAAGTCAAGAATCGTCAACAAGAGATAATCCGGCTTAAGCTCGACTAATCGAGTATTTTCTAATGGGCATAAAGCATGACACCATTTTTGTCAATTTAGATAGAATAGTCACCTCTTGTCTGAAAAATCGGTTAGATCTGGAAGGAGATCCAGGTGCGAAATCGAGAGAATCGGAATGATGAAGCGGCGACGGAGGCTGCTGGTGATCTGAGTTCCCAGTAAGGATCTCAACAACATCAACATGCCAAAGAATCCATTCTTGAGTCGCCGATCTATGAGGAATATCATGAGTAACAGAGTTTCTCCACGGAGGTAAACCACCGTTACCACGAAGGAAGTGACCATAACGAGTCTTGAGCTTAACAAGAGCAGCATCTCTGATCGGTTCCCAAGCTAGAGACGAGTCAAGACGACTCGGATTAGTCTGTAGAACTTTTTTTCCGGTGGCTCCAAGAAGAAACGGTTTATTTGATGCCGTCAAGTATTTACCGTAAGCACTTTTGAGACGGATGAGATTGGTTGAGCCAGGGACTAACTCAACGGTCCATTTGGCTGCACCTGCTGAGCCGTTACGTTCTTGAGTGACGGTTTCTTCGTCTTCTTCGGCGATTAGGTACTTGTCGTGGTGGCTCCGTAGACGAACCGCTTTAGCCTTTTGAAAAATCTCCATTGTTAGAGAAGAGTAGTTGAAGATTGTGTGAATGTATATAAGGTAATGAATACAGAGAGCTGGACTTGAGCTGGGTCTTTGGGACCTTGTCTTTTACAGAAAAGGTATTTTATTATTTTTAAATTACTCATTTTTCATTTCTATTTTATGAATTTGTTTTTGTCAATTTCACTCGTTTTGGTAGTTACTCATTTTCTTCTAATAATTGTTAGCTTTTTTGGTAATAGAATATATTCGTGTGATCTAGATCTCTGACTGGGAATTGGATATTGAATTAAATTTTTTGTTTTGGCTTATTAGGAGGACTAGATGCAGTGAAGAGGGATAGGGGACAATATAGTTAGTAGACTAATTATAAAAATTAGAACAGAGAAATGAGCACTGTTCAAGATAGGTCGTTTAACTTTCGATTTTGGCCTTAGAACGCTTATCTGTCATATGAATATATAATCAGGGCCGGCTCATATTGATTGAGGAAGGTGCGACGGGCCAGGCCTAAAAAACAAATTTTACTTTTATAAATATATAACAATATTTAAAAGATAATATTTTTTTGAGAAAACTAGTCTAATAACCCAAAATTTCTGATCACAGATTTTAGTTTTTACTCGGATTAGTGAGAGAATTCGAATAGTAATTTAATAACTTTAGTTTTAGGTGTCCAAATTAAACTATTTGTACAAAAACTATTACTCTTTTTTGTCGTCATATTTTAAAGAACCAGGTTTGAAACGAAGAATATAAATCTCAGCAAAGCAGAGCAAACAGAATTAAAAGAAGAAAAAAGGAGAAAAAGACTATGCATATTTCTTCTTCAATTCAGAATTAGGCCTCCAATATAGTTAAATGTGATCTGAAACGTCCATCTCGAGTCATGCTTTTAGCAATGTCCCGTGCTAAAGAATTTTCTTGAGGCAATGCATGTTTAAAGTTATGATTGCGGAAACTATATTATTATATTAAAGGGCAATGACAGATTTTTTCGATAGACATATGTAATATAGAAATAGCCCATACAATGTATCATTATATAAAATCCTAGCGTAAATTCAACACAACATCTGAAACTTCAACGTATTTTCTTATTACATGTACACACTTGCATTGAAAAACATATCTAAGATGATCTCAAGATCTCGTAGCCGCAGATTGAGCTCTAACCTCAAGCTCACGTAGAAACTCAGCTACTTTATCGATCTCCGGTACCACATTCTTCACCGTCTCATCAAACAAGAACTCGTTGGCCCATTTACAAAGAGAAGGAGTTTTTGATTCGTCTAAAAGTTTTTCTCCTTTAAGCTTCTCCCTAGCTTTCAAGAGAACTATAAAGCTTCCGAGGCAAATGTCCATAAACCCAATTGTTTCACCGCCAAAAAACTGTTTCCCTTTGCTAATAGAAATAAACGCATCCTCGAGTTGCAATAAGCCTTCTTCCACTTCTTCCATGGCTTTCGCTTTTGCATCTTCTGATTTGGTGATCGACGCCACTCTCAAGGCCGGAAACCACTGCATTCTCAAAACATGAGTTTATGAATAATATATAAGCTACAATTATCTATTTACCTTTATACTTTGCGTTCCTATATTATAATATCCTCTTCACTATAGCATAGAAACACAAACGAAGACGCAAAGAAACAATTGTCTTCTTAGTGTTATAGCTTCCTAGAAAGTTGTCCTAAATCCTAGGTAGATTAAGTCTGATGAATAAGAATTAGAACATGTTTATGTTAAGAAAAAATAATATCATCACAACAAGAAAACATTTCAATCGTTTTACCTAAGTTGACATAGCCTAGAAGGTTGTGAAAGTATTGTTAAAGTATTGTCGTCATAGTCGGAGTTTAAAGCCACGTATTACGTAGTAAACCATGACTCCTTATATCATTTCCTTAATATTCAGATTTAACGCCTTAAGAGATATTTTAAGTCCAATTCCGAACATCCATCAAAATATTTGGTGAAGAAATCAACAATCCACAATCCTATACCGACAAGAAAATGGATATGAGTTCCAATATTTGTTGACATATATTTAAAAAACACTTACATAGGACGATCTAAGTATCCCCTAAGACCGATCAAGCAATGCACGAGAGATAGATTCATTGGAGTGTAACACTAGTAATAAAAATTTCCACCAGAAGAAAACTCCAAGAAAGAATAAGAAATTGAATTTGCTGGCTAAAAAAAAAAAAAAAAAAAAAGAAACAAGACCTTGTTATCAACGAAGGCAGACCAGAAGCGAGCGAGGGCACGATCATGAGGATGAGAAGAAAGAATGGACCGTCCAGATGTGTTCCACGTCTCATCGATGTATTCAACGATGTTAAGAGACTCGACAATCGGTTTGTTGTTGTGGATGAGAACCGGAACTTTCTTGTGAACCGGGTTCGATTTGAGAAGAAGCTCACTCTTTGATCCGAACAGATCTTCTTCAGCGTAATCATAATCGACTGATTTGAGACGAAGAGCGATCTTTGGTCTTATGGCATATGGACTGTACCAGACTCCCAGTAGTTTCACTTCTTCTCTTTCTCCCATTTCTTTTTTGAGTATGGACTTTTTTTTTTCTGTGTTTCTAATGAATCGGTGAATAAGACGAGGAAGAAGTAATATATTAGTGGATGAGGCTCTTTTTGGTTATGTGTTCCTTCACGGCTCTTCTTTTGCTTCTTCTTCTTTTGTCTTCTTTTAAACGTAACGGACGAAAATTTCACCTGTCACCACATTTATTGCAAAGGGTCGAAACGATCCTATTGGCTTCAAGTGTTTTTTTTTTCTTTTTTCTTTTTCTCTTTAGACAATAACTGAGTTGTTTTCTTTAACTAATAAGCTGAAAAAAATAAAAATAAAATTGAGATTTAATTTCAAAATCTGCATTATAAATACAAAATAACATTTTTCATTAATAAAAAATAAAAGGATCTTAAAACAACAATTTTTACGAAAACGAGAAAGTATCAAAGAAAGAGAGAAAAATATATATATATATATATATATATATATATATATATATATAAGGTTTTGAGGATATCCTTTGTAGGCTTGTAGCTAAAGATAAAATCTTTTTTTTTTTTAGTTACTGATGAAAGAATATATTACTCCATAATCAATATTTATAATGTTCTTATTACCTTCTTTTTCCGTTTTTGAGATCATGCATTCTTTAAAAGTTTGAAGACGTGTTTCACAAACATATATGGCCGTTAAAATGGATGTTAGCAAAACCTATGATCGAGTTGAATGGAACTTCCTTGAAACTACTATGTGTATTTTAGGTTTTTCGAAGATTTGGGTGAGATGGTTTATGGCTACTGTTCGATCTGTTCAATACTCCGTTTTCACAAATGGTTCACCTTTCGGGAAAGTGCTTCCCCAAAGGGGTATTCGTCAGGGTGATACCTTATCACCTTACTTATTTATTATATGTGCCGATATTATGAGCCACCTTATCAAATCCTAAGTTTCATCTAGTCATCTCCATGTAATTAAAATCGGAAATGGGGTTCCCACTATTACACATCTCCAGTTTGCCGTCTTTTGTTAATAATCGTAATTGCCAAGCTCTCCGTGAGGTGTTTAACGTATATGAGTATTATTCTGGTCAGAAGATTGAACTTGCTAAATCCATGGTCACTTTTGGTTTACGTATTCATGGACATCGTCAAGGTGCTATGAAAAATATTCTCGACATTTCTACTCAAAGTGGGGTTGGAAAGTATCTTGGTCTTTCTGAGCAGTTTGGGAGAAAAAAGAAAATTATGCTTACTGATATTCTTGACCGAATAAGCAAACAAACTACATCTTGGAGTGCCAAGTTCTTTCAACGGCAGGCAAAGAGATTTTGATTAAATCGGGTGTTATATCTATGCTAGTTTACTCCATGTCTTGTCTTAAACTTCTCTTGGGATTAATTTCCGAGATTGATTCTTTACTCCTAAAATTTTGGTGGAGGAAGAGTACTCACAATAGGGATACCCTTGGATCACTTGGAAACGTTTACAACTATCCAAGAAAAAGGTGGTTTGGGTTTTGGAGACCTAGCAAAGTTTAATGACGCTCTTTTGGCTAAACAGGCATGGCGTACTATTCGTTTCCCAAATTCACTATTTTCTAGACTTATGAAAGCTCGCTACTTTCCAAATTGAATTTTGGAAGCTACTCCGAACAATCTTATGGATGGGCTTCCATACTTTCTGGTCTTTCATTAATTAAAAAAGGGTCTTGCTTCTTGGTTGGTGATGGACATTCCATCAGAGTTAGGAAAGATAATGTCGTTCTGATTCATTCCCGCGTCCAGCACGTTCGA
The DNA here is from genome assembly GCA_004349715.1 of Crucihimalaya himalaica. Classification (NCBI taxonomy): domain Eukaryota; kingdom Viridiplantae; phylum Streptophyta; class Magnoliopsida; order Brassicales; family Brassicaceae; genus Crucihimalaya; species Crucihimalaya himalaica. The sequence continues at coordinate 123,635 of SMJT01000117.1, read as the reverse complement.
CAATTGACATCCATGATTAAAGATTTATTGCCTTTGAAGATTGTGAGGCTGTCCATGATTTATCTTCTTCGAGAAGAAAAACCCAATAAACTTATTTGGCACTATAATAAAACGGGAGAATATAGTGTACGGTCAGTTATTGGTTAGCAAGTAGAAACTCATGACCCTGGTGATATCATTCCCCTCAAGTTCCTCCAACAGGTTCGATCTCTCTTAATATACGAATTTGGCATCTACCTATTCTTCCGTGGAGAAAACATATTCTTTGGTCAGTTTCATCTCAAGCCATTAGAACAGCCATGAATCTTAGCTCTCGCGGTATTCCTATAGACCATCTATGTCATCGTTGTGGCTATATGGATGAGGATGTTAATCATACTCTATTCTTATGTCCGGTTTCACGCCTCACTTGGAGAGTGACAAACCTGCCCCTTCCGTCGCAATTTCCGTTTGCAGATGTTGACGATCTGCTCTATTATCTCTCCATTATCTCCCGTCGCTCTCTTCTGCTCTCTTTATAGAATTTACAATCTCCATTAACTCCCGTCATAAATAAATTAATACTTTATTTATATAATTAAAACTCATTTTGGGGATTTCTTGGAAATGGACTTCATTAGCTTCACCTTCACTTGTGGGTGTTTTAAATCGAGAAGGTCACCTAAAAAGCGAGTGTGGGTGAAGCCTGCAGAGAACTGAGAGATCTTTTGAAAAGCGAATTAAAAAATGAAGGTAAAGACAAAGAAGAACATAAAGCAGCCAAAGAAACCTAGAAGATTTTTCTAGGAAAATTCAAACTAAGTTTTTTTAAGGGAAAATCCCATAAAAAAACCTCTAAGTTGCGAATGAGATTCCCAACTTAAACCTTCAACTTTTTTTGTTCCCAGTTAAAACTTTGAACTATTGAATTTTCCCAGAAAAAACTTTCAACTCTTAATACTTGTGCCCGAGGTTAAGTTGACTAACGGTCAACGATGAACAGTAACGTTGGCCGTTAGTCAACCATTTTTTTTTTTTTAACAACTTATTATTTTGATTGATTAGTGTAAGTAAGGTAAAAATATTTAGCTAGTCATGACGGTGGTATAACATAGGTCGTAAACAAATTTTGAGTGAACCGGGTTATGCGGGTGCGGGTTGTGGAGAAGGCTTTGCGAGTTCGGGTCTCGATATCTGAAAAATAGGGTTATATAAACCCGTATAACTAATTAAAAAAAAAATTCGGCCCAAGTCAAGCGAAAACATTAAAATCCAGCCCAATTAGAAAATCCTTACCTTCTTCACCGTTACAGCAGATGTGCAGCCAATTGCGGACATAGATGGAAGGATGTGAGGTCAGTTGATCTCTCATTAACTTATCATTTTGATTAATTAATGTAAGTAGGGTACAAATATTTAGCTAGCCATGACGGGTTATCCGCTACAAATATTTAGGTTGTAAACAAATTTTTAGTGAAGCGGGTTATCCGCTATTGGAGTCAAAACATAATTTAAAAAAAATTTAATATAAATAAGAATTTTCTATATAATAGACTTATGCTCCAAATTAAGTTAAAGTTGTTGCTTTATTGGAGAAAGAAAACTACAAAAAAATTAAGTTTTTTTCTATTTTATTATATTAAATAAAAATATAAAAATAAGATTTTCGACTGGATTTTAATGTTTTTGATTGACTTGGGCCGAATTTTGTTTTAATAGTGATGCGGGTTTATATAACCCTCTTTTTCAGATATCGCGACCCGCATCCGCAATGTCTTCTCCACAACTTGCACCCGCATAACCCGGTTCACTCAAAATTTGTTTACGACCTATGTTTTACCACAGTCATGGCTAGCTAAATATTTTTACCCTACTTATACTAATCTATCAAAATGATAAGTTGTTAAAAAAAAAAAAAAAAGGTTGACTAACGATCAACGTTACTGTTCATCGTTGACCGTTGGTCAACTTAACCTCGGGCATAAGTATTAAGAGTTGAAAGTTTTTTCTGGAAAAATTCAATAGTTCAAGGTTTTAACTAGGAACAAAAAAAGTTGAACGTTTAAGTTGTGAATCATTTACAACTTGGAGGTCTTTAATGGGATTTTCTTTTTTTTTAATTCAAATCAAGGCCTTTTTTTGCTTACTATATATTTTTTTTCGGGGAGGATTTTTTTTTGTTGAATTGTAAACTTTATTAATAATGAGAATCAACATACAAAGTGTTCAAAATCCATTCAGGAGTATTGGTATAAGATGAGTAGAAAGAAGTGTCTACACAACCGTATCGAGCTAAGTTATGTGCTACTTTATTACAAGACCTATTAATGTATTGAAAGGAAATAGACTTAATTTTTTTTCGCCACATGAAGAATGGTAGAAATAGAAATATGAGATACCTCCTTGTTGATGTTGTTGATGAGCACTTCGCAATCACCTTTCAAAAACAACTTCCGTGTATCCACAAATCTAACATTGGTGCATTGCAAATAACAATGACTTTGCCACTGCTTCTAAAGGAGATCCCATCCGAGGTAAAGTCGCTGAACCCCATCCTTTAGCTACTCCATTACAGTCTCTTATCACCCAACCACCTATTGTATCATGAGATTGGAAATCGTACTTTGTATCAAAATTACATTTAACAAACGGAATTGGAGGGCTAGTCCAAAGCGGGCTAAATTGGTTGTGAAGAGGAGATGATCGTATGACTATTGGTAGAGGTCCACCATTCGTTTACTTCGGCCATATTTTTCATCAATACTGCTTCCATTGGACTACTTCGAATCTTATTAAACATAAGATTATTTCTCGCTTTCCATATATGCCAAAGTAGCTCATATGGTAAATATTGTTGTTCTTTAGAAGCAAAAAGATGAGATGATATAGTAACAAAATGAGCCAGGTTCAATTCTAAATCATCGGAGAAGGACTGTACCGATTGCATAGGAACATTGGAGAGTCTCATAATCATTGTTGAGAAAGGGCAAGTGAACAAAGAATGGTTAATGTCTTCCTCTTCTAGGCAACATTTTTGCCAAATAGGATCCAATGTCATACCATGTGTATTTAAACGGGTTATAGTGCCTAAGAGCATCTCCAATGTATTGCACTATTTTTTACTCTAAAATAGAGTAACTTTAAAATAGAGTTGGATTTCTCTCCAATGTATTACTCTATTTTCTACTCTAAAAAGTATATTCTAAGTATATTCTTATTTTTTATTTTGTTACTAATTGCTAAATAATACACTTTATTTATAAAATTTAAAAATTAACCCATTAATTGTTTTTCTTTCAAAACTTCTAAAATTATGAAAATATTTAAAATTAACCATAAAAATAACAAAACAAAATAAGCTACTTTTGGAGAAGAAGGAAAAAGCTACGTTTGGAGCAATTAAAGAAGATAAATTCACAAAGACAACATTATTAGGAGATTCAAAGTAACAACTACGCATTGAAAGAATTTTTAAAAGAAAACAATTTTTTGTTCCTAGACTTGAACTCGATACCGGATCCAAATCTTCGTGCATATGTTCAAAGTGAACAAACAAGAATTTATCGAAAAAATGTCGAACAACAACAATATCAACAAGATCCGCCTCAACATGATTCGTTTGGACAGTATTTTAATAATTTGGGTGGATCCGGAAGCGATTTACCAGATTATTAACTCATTAAATCAGTAATTATTGTTGTTTTTAATTTATATTATGTATTTTAATTTCAGTTTTAATGTTTTTTTATTATTTATTATGAGTTTATGGTTTTATGTCATTGTATTTTATATTAAAAAAAATATTATAAGATTCTGAAATTTTGTTTGTTAAATAAATTATTATAGCTCTTAAAATAAAATAACTTAAAATTATAGGGACTAGTTTATAAATAAAAAAATTCAACTCTAAAATAGAGTGAAAAATATGATTACTCTATATTTGGAGTAAAAATAGGTTTACACTATTTTTGTGTTGAAAATAGAGTGGGGTTGGAGCAGATTTTACTCTAAAATAGAGTTTGGTGTAGGATTTAGAGTGGGGTTGGAGATGCCCTAAAACACGTGGTATAAAACGCCATAAAAAGTGTTTTATTTTTGGGATAATCGACAATTTCCAATTGTTTTAAGTCTACTAAACCATGAGGAGTTGAGGGACGAGTATTGGTTGACAAAGGATTTTCTTTTTGACACAATTTTCAATAAAAGAAATTTTACTAAATTATGGACATGGGTTTTTCTTTTTCCTTTTGTTTTTATTTGTGACATTTTTTTTTGTTATTATTTTTAACATTCTAATAAGCTTCTATTTTCCTTTTATTTGTTATGGGGGAAATTTCCATTTTTTTTGGCTAGAAACTCTTTATAAATAAACAATTCTCGACGAAACAAAAAAAAAAACTAAGAAACCCCTCGACGCCGAGCCTTCGAATCGCCGTAACTCCGCAAACGCCGACACAGATCTTCGGCCTACACGGGTATGACTTTGTTGCTAGACTAATTTAGTTATCATCACAACAATGATTAACCTAAGGATTTGTGATATTCTAGTTGCATGAAACTCGCGGACATGCAAATTGGCAAAATATGGATCATCAAAAAGTTCTTATTTTACCACTATAATATTACGTATACTTATTCAGAATACCATTGTGATTATCGTGAGATTATTGATATTAATTTCTTGTTTGCTATATTTTAGTGTACTGAACTTAATAATCATCTCAAAAACTTTTCAGGTAGCTGTCATGAGTGAGAGAGGTCGGGTTTTGATGATAAGTGAGCAATGTGCATGGTTGGGGTGCTTGAGACACACATCAGGATCAGGCTATTGCCACCAGGGCTGCATAACGAAGGCTACTATTGATTCAAAACAGAAACTCCCAAATTTGATGCTGATATATACTAGTTTTGTGTGATTATTCTTTCATTTTTAGAACAGTCTAGTGTACATATTGCAAGTTTTCGTGTTGCATTTGTTCATAAGAGTCTTATTTAGTGTTAAGTGCGCATTTTAGAGTCCTAGGGTGTATATAAGCATTTTGTGTGTTGTTTTATGTCTTTTGTAAGCACTTTTGGAGTAGGAGGAGGTTAAACAACTCACGGGCAATATTACGGGGTCTCAGAATGAAGAAAAGTTGAAAAAGAAGCTCAAAATGAACTCCATCGGTCAAACGACCGATAAAGCCAACCGATAGAATCAAAGGAAATCCCAGAATCCGGAGAAGTCTCAGGAAGAAGAATTATCGATCATCCGACCGATAGGATGGACCGATAAAACCAAAGAAAGTCTCAAAAATTAATGATGTCCCAGGCTGAAGAAATATCGGTCATTAGACCGATATAGAGGACCGATAGGAATGAAGGCCAAAAGAAGGGAAGTTCCAGGAAGAAGAATTATCGGTCATCCGACCGATATGGATGACCGATAAAATGCTAACGTGAGGACTAAAGCTACGGATGTTTCTGAGATGATTTCTATCGGTCAAACGACCGATATAGATGACCGATGGAATCCCACTTTTGCTCGTTTCGGAGATTTTGACCCAGGACTTATGTCGGGTCAACCCAAAACCGATTAAAAACTTAATATTATCCCTTAATCATTGTATTAGGAGAGACTTTACTCTTTCTACTCTCGCTACGTTTTATTTTTCTCCCAAGAACACCTTGTTCTCTTTTGTTACCTATGATCAAAATCAAGTCTTGAATCTTTGTGAAATCTTCTAAATCTTCACTCATCTACTTCTTATCTTCAATTATGTCTTGTTTCTTGAGTAGTTTTTCTTGTTTTTGCACTATGTGTGAGTAGTCATATTATGGATTATGGTAGGGTAGAATTGTGATGTTTGATGATTGTTATGCTTTGGTTTAGATGAGATATGCTTAGATCCTTCGATTTAGGGTATGTTTAATGCTTGGTATGATTTGATCACCCATATCTTGAATTTAGGAAATTTATCACCCGAAAGGTGTTCGATAAAATGCCGGAACCAAAACTAAATTGGCTTTTCTTCCCTAGCCAACGAAAGCTGATGTTAGGGTGAATTGTGAACGAAATGGACTTATGTTTAATGCTCATTTAGACCAAATTCTGCAAATGAGAGTTTAGCAAGGATAGGTTTTTATGAAGTGATAAATGCCATGAGAGTGGGTTTATCTTGTTAAGTGTTCCATGTTCTAAGGAGGTTTAATTGATTATCATCTCATTGCATACAAATTGTCAAACATTCATAATTCGAAATCCCATCCATAATCCATTGTTTCGTAAAAGTTTAAAACCGTCATCTTTAATTGATTTTCTTTGCTTGTGTCATTTTAATTCTAGTTTTGTTACCTTGCATATTGTTATTGCTTTATGTTTAGTCATTGCCTTTAATTGTTAATTTGCATTTCAATTGTTAGTATTAGCTCTTATTAGTTTAATCATGTTAAAACAACAACTTAAATCGTCTTAGCTTAAGAAGTTTCTCGTATACTTACTGTGTTAATTCTATGTCCTTGTGGTTCGATACCTAGTCTACTACTTCGATTGCCTTGCGCTTGGGGTATTAGTTTGGGATTTAAAATTTGATCACATCAGATGCCAATCCCATTTTGTTCAGTTTATGAATATTATGCTGCCAGAACTTTGCACGGGTTAAAGGCTAAAAGAGAGATCGGATTTCCTCACTTCTCTCAAGATTAATTTAAAATCCCTCCTTGGAAATCACGTATAGTGTATATATATTTCCTTGGAAATCAAATTTATTTTCCATCTTATATCATAATATTATTATATTTAACATTTGAATCTCATTGCAGATATGTTCTCCCTTAGGTATCGTGGAATGCCAAACAACTGGATGTTCATTGGCTCATATCAGATTCCGATAACATTGGATTTCAAGTGGATAGAAACTGGAAGCAAAATGATTGGTGAAGTGTTGATGCAAGGTCATAGCGAGATGATTAGTGAAATGTGACATTGCGTTTACAAGTTGTTTTCTAGAGAAGACAAGAAATGGGAACTCCACCAGTTTTCAAGTCCAGAGTTTATGGAAGAAGCCGTCTGTATCTGAGGAGCTAGATACAACGACATATGGAGAATGTCAAGTCACATATCCTCACAAACGGGTATGTTTCTTTAATAGATCATACATAGCTTTTTATGAGTTCAATCATTCATGTATCTATATATTGATAACACCATATTTTACACGTTTTTAAGTCTTTATTTTCATATGTTTTAATCTCATTTTGTAAAGTTTTGAGATATTTTCATGCATTAGAGTCTCATTCGGTGTTGTCTTACATTTTAGATGTCCTAGGTTGTTTTGTGTCTTCTTTTTGTTCTTTTTGTGTTTATTCAGGTGTTTAGGAGTGGATTGGATCAAAGGATATGCATAGAAATGGAAGGAAAATGAAGGATGCAAATTTTGGACCAAAGTTAAGAAATGTCAAATGCAGAGTCAATCTAACATGCTTGAAAGATCGAGTCAGACGAATGCCTTCTGTTTGGATTTAGCTTACGAGCTCTTCATGAAAGTCATAGGAAATTGAGTTAGCTTTCCAATGGAGGTGGTTTCAGAGCATTTAGAGTTGTGGTTCAAAGGATATGGTCGTTTTAGTGCTGTGTATCGACCGGCATATCGACCCCAAACGGGTCGATAATTCTGAAGACCAAAACTGGGTATTCCCGAGAGTCATACCGACCCATGTATCGACCAAAACCAGGTCGATACGTCCTTACCGACCCAGGTATCGACCGCATACAGGTCGATACGTGCACCCAGAAACAGAGTTGACCAGAGTTGACCAGTCCGAATCCCTTTGTATAAATAGCTCATAGACCTATTTTCTCATTAAGTCTTCTTCTTTTTAGAGTGGGTTTCGACCCAAACTCTCTCCTCATGAGATTTGTATTGTTCTTCAAGATTCATGCCACTTTAGAGAAGATTTCTTCAACCCTATCTATATATATGTTTTATTTGTTCTTGTTCTTCATTTTCATGTCTTTTTCTTTTGTGTTCTTGATGTTCTTGTGAGTTGACTTTTCTGGGTTTATGGATTGCTTGATTTGGATGATTTGATGATTGATTGTTGATGTTTAGGCTTAGATAATCATTTGTTCTCATGTTAGGAAAGATCTCAATGCTAGAAATGACTTGATCACTCAATTCTAGAACTCATGACATTTTTTGTTCACAAAGTGTATGATAAAATGTCTAGAAAATTTCCAAACATGCATTTCACTCTTAACCGATGAATTGTTGACTCATATGGACTCATACTTAATGATTATAGATCATCTAGTTGCAATTGGTTATTGGGTGACAAAATAGCCAAACTAGTTGATTTGTAAATGGATTAGCATCATGGGAATGAGCTAATCTACTTGAGTGTTCCATGTCATAAGAATGAATGTGAATTGAATGTTTATGCATCATTGGTAAATTGTCTTGATGGTTAGATAATGATGATTTAGGATGATCTTGGATGAGTCCTTCACTTAGGTTGATACTTAATGCTAGACTTGACATGATAAACCGAAGTTTAGTACTACACCTAGATTAGGTAGTTCTAGTTTGGCGTGACGAACCGAACTACAACTACACCTTAGAGTAGTTAGAGTTTTGGTCTCATCCCATGCATTAGGGATGAGATTCGAGTAAGCGGTGTTGGTACTAGATTAGGTTTGTTCATTCGATTCTTGAGCTTAGGCATTTCACACCCGGGAGGAGTTAGATGAATTGCTTGAACCAAACCTTTTGTGAGCTTCTCACATCCTATCCAACGGGAGTTGATGAGTAGGGTGATTAGTGAACTAATTGGACTTGATATTCATGCTCATTGATTATTGAATTGCGAACGGGAGTTCTTGTCAATTCGATGATTGATGTAGGGATTGATACCACGGGAGTGGATTAATCTATTTATGTGTGTTCCATGTTCTAGGATAGTGTTTAATGCTTCCAATTGATTCATTGTTTGATTGTTAATCATCTCTTTGATAGTTTAATCCATGATCCAGAGCTTTGTCTTTTGTTTTCTTTCTTGCATTTCTTTTACATTTCGATAAAAACATAAAAACCATAAAAATGTTTAGCTCTAGATTAGTTTGAATCTCGTATCTTTGGTGCGTAGTCCTTAGTCCCTGTGGATTCGATACCCTAAGTGCTTCAATGACATACCTTATGATTGAGGTAGTTTCGCACATCGGGTTTTAATTGATGTGCAAGAGCGTAAAAAACTCTGACAATCATATATCATCATGATAAATGAATTATTGTACAGGGGAAAGTTGAATAATCTAGCCAAATGTACGAGAGAGCATGCTGAAACAAGATTCCGAGGTAAAGAAATATTAAAAACTAAGTAAAAAATAAAATCACTATGATCTCTTCTTTATTTACGTTTTAACTTTGAGTTGTAACAATACATATAATAGGGTCGGAGGCAAACCATTCAAAAGTGAAGCTTGAGAACGAAGGTATAGTGTTTTACATATTTTCAGTTTGTTGCATCATTGCTATATAATTCTTTGTTGTTGTTATTGAAATTAAATAGGTATACCTAACTCCTATATGCTTTTGAAATATAACTCCTATGAACCGGTTTCTGCCTTGTAAAACTTTCTTAAGTGTAATTGAAAATCATTTGTCAGGGCGGTCGCATTGTTCTCGTTGGCTCGTCAAAACATTGAGAATAGATTGACATGAAGAATTCCTCAGAAATCATAGCATGCGTATCCAAGGAGATGGAGAATAGCAAGTCACATTTTCTTACAGATGGTAACAATATAAAGGTTAAGTTTGAGAGAGATTTTTAGAGTATGTTATTGTTTGGCAAGATGTATTGAGTATGTTATTGTTTGGCCTGAATTTTAATTTTTTTTAAACATCAAGTAAAAAGTGAGTCGGTTAGTCATTTGCCTTATATTAGATTAGAGCCGCGCAAGATTTGATTAAATTAACAGAGCTTTTGGATCAAATGCGCATGTTAGAGACAAGCAACTTTCATAATTCCTACTCAGACATTTTTTCCCACCGGATTTTCAAGATACCAACAGCAACCCTCAAGTCAAGTCCCAACCAATCATCAGAAGCAGTCTTGTCTTCAGTGTGATGATTTTTTTTATAGAATCTCAAAAGAAAAATCTATAATCCATGATTGGCTTTTCTGATGTGTTCAAAAGAACATTTTTTTCTAGTCAAAGTGAGTTGAATCTGTCCGGAATGCAAATTTGCACCAAACAAGTGTTTCTTAGAGAGAAAAATAAAAGGCAGAGCAATGAGCATGTATAGTAAAACCTCCCTAAATTAATAAATTTCTTCGGTCCTGTGTCAGACAATGTAAAATTTAACACAATTCGATAAGGTAATAATTTTTTTTGAAATCCTACGTAAATATATGGTCCCAACAGTAGACTAAATTAATAATTATAAATCTTATGCGTAGATACCTAAGACAATTTTGAATAAATAAATCTATTGTTTGTTTTGTTTAAAACTAGAATCTCGTTGGTGATCATCTCTATTTTTTTTTATACCATCCACAGCTTATGGTGTTGTCCTCTCGACCTGCATATAAAAATTACAAATAATTTTAGGATATTAACATAATATATATAGAATATTAACAATAAAACATATAAAATTCAGAAAAATAAAATTTGCAAGATTATGGACAAAACTTTTTATCTCTATGAATTAATAATTTAGTAATTCTTAATTATTAATCTATCGATAAATTAAAACCTCTATAAAATAATAAATTTTTGAAATCTTAACGTTATTAATTTATTGAGGTTTTACATATATAAGATATGTTTCTGCACGATGTACTATCACGATGTACGATGTATGTACTATTTTCACTTCATCGTCATTTCTCCTTTAATTTTGTACGATGTATGTACGATAGCACGACGTACTATCTTCACTTCATCGTCCTTTCTCCTTTAATTCTGCAAGTATGTACCGCTTGTCCAAGTCCACCATGATCCTATTAACTAATAAGCAAACTGGGTGTTTTTCATACTGGAACATGATTCCCTATCCTTTATTGATCTTCAATGTCAATTACAAGTAAGGAGACAAGATCGTACCTGAGAAAGTTCACATGGTTTGAACATGGTGGAGTCTGGTTCTCTAACTACAACTTCCAATCAGCAACCTCATCCTCACTTGGTATCCTTCCTTTCTTGTAGATGGTGGAGACTGGTTCACCAGATCAGAGGAGACTTCCTTTTGTAACATTTCAGATAATTCCTTCAAGGCTACTGTCCCGATCTCTTTTTCCTATTTAATTGAATACTACTCAATAACGAGATTCGGTGATTCAATTAAATATATCTTATAATTGTATGCAATATAGAGAGGTTATGCAAACTTCATAAAAGTTGTATATCTTCTGTCAAACCCAATGTATGCTGAACTTGGTATACAACTTGTGTGCTTAAGAATTAATTTAATTTATGGATAAGAATTAGAACATGTTTAATTTATGTTAGAAAATAATAAATGATTGAATCTAGGACTACATGTATACCAGAATACACTTATATTAGCATAGCAAGTAACTACTAGATGTAAACCAAGACATAAAAGTAATTACTGGATTCGTTTGACCTAAAGTTGACATAGCCTAGAAGATTGTGAATTGTTAATGTGTCACCATCAGAGTTTACATCCACGTATTACGTAATAAATCATTACTCCTTATATCATCTCCTTACAACTTCAAATTTAACTCGTAGTCCAATTCCGAATGTCCATCAAATTTAAATTTTTTTTGGTGATGGATAAAATCAACAATCCACAATCCGACAAGAAAACGGATATGGGTTCCAATATTTTTGTCATATATAATAAAATCACTCACATAGGATAGGACTATCTAAATATCCCTAAGACCGATCAAGTCATCATGCATGATCGATTTTAAGGGATTTATTGGGGACTCATTGGAGTGTAACACTAGTAATAAAAATTTTAAAAATTTCAACGAAAAGAAAATTCCAAATGTCTAAAAATATAGAATAGAAATAGTTTATTGAGTTGTGTTTGATATGAGATCTAACATATATATATATATATATATAGTGTTTATCATTGACATTTGTTTTATATATATATATATATATATATATATATATATATATGTTACTAGTCCTTGTTACACTAGTATATCTAAGAAAATATACTTTGGTTGGGTTACACGTGCATCACTTCATAACCAGATTTCAATGGCCCACAATATTTGGTTGGGTTACAGGTGCATCTCTCCAAGTTATCTCTAATACCAAGTAAGAATAAGAAATTGAATTTTTTGGCCAATAAAAAAATAAATAAACCAGAACTTGTTATCAACGAAGGCAGACCAGAAGCGAGCGAGGGCACGATCATGACGATAGAAGGAAGAATAGACCATCCAGATGTGTTCCACGTCTCATCTATGTATTCAACGATGTTAAGAGACTCGACAATTGGTTTGTTGTTGTGGATGAGAACCGGAACTTTCTTGTGAACCGGGTTCGATTTGAGAAGAAGCTCACTCTTTGATCCAAACAGATCTTCTTCAACGTAATCATAATCGACTGATTTGAGACGAAGAGCTATCTTTGGTCTTATGGCATATGGACTGTACCATACTCCCGATAGTTTCACTTCTTCTCCCATTTCTTTTTTTTGTGTTTCTAACTAATCGGTAAAGAATACGAGGAAGCAGTAAATATTAGTGGATGAGGCTCTTTTTGGTTTTGTGTTCCTCCACTGCTCTTCTTTTGTCTTCTTTTAAACGTAAAGGACGAAAATATCAAGGTGCATGCATCGACTCAAAACGAAGTCGTTTTGGTTACAAAATATTTTACTTTTCACTACACGGAAATAGGTGATTTGCGACGGAAATATTCCGTCCCAAAATCGCGGCGGAATTGCGACGAAATTGTGAGGAAACAAGTTTCCGTCGCAAATTCCTCGCAAATTGCGAATAACTTGCGACGACATAGCCTCCTATTTGCGATTAATTTGCGACAAAAATTAAAATCGCAAATTTGCGATTAATTTGCGACGAAAAATTAAAATCGCAAATTTGCGAGGGAATTGCGACTATTTTGCACGGATAAATTGTTTTCCTCGCAATTTCCTCGCAAAATTGCGAGCAAACATTCCCTCGCAAATTGCATGTACATTGCGTGTAGATTGCGACGAAATTTGCGACGGATTTGCGACTTTATTGCATGGGTAATAAAAATGGGTAGAAAATTAGATGAAACACGTTTTAAATGTTGTACCTAATTATTGCGAGGGTCGGTTTCCTCGCAAATACGTCGCAAATTAGACGCAATTCCATAGCAATTCTCTCGCAAAATTTTGCAAAAAAACTATAAATACCGTAACGTGAGATCTCTCATTTCACAAAAAAAAAAAACTAGTTTAAAAAATAAATTCGAGAAAATACTTTAAAAAAAAAACCGAGATATCGTTTTGTGAGAGCTAAGAAAGAATGGCGTCGCAGAATGAAGTATATGCATTACGAAGTTGGATGTATAATCGAAAAGATCCGGAGACCAGAGAAGTGACGAAAGAGTATCGTGTCGGGTTGCGAGCATTCATCCATCAGGCCACTAACAACCCATATGCGAAGGGTGACGGTAACATATTGTGTCCATGTAAAATTTGCAAGAAAACTCAATATTTGGATATTGATATTTGATAACTATACATTTTATCACTTTATCATAGTTGTAAATATCCATTTTATTGTGTTTTATTAGCTTTTTCTTTGTGTTTTGATGCAATTAGTGTATAATTAAGTATTTTTGCATTTTAGAAGTTCTATTGTGTTTTTGTGTGTATTTGGTGTGTGTTTTGTGTGTTTTGGATGTTTTCAGGTTGTAATAATGGGAGACGCACTTTTAGATGGAAAAGGAGAAAACAACGATCCAGAACTGACCCCAAGTATCTCAAAGATCGACTCAGATGAACGTTGTCCACTGCGATTTAGCTTCAACGTTCTTCATGCAAAAGATGGGAAATTGGGTTAGCTTTCCAATGAAAGTGATTTCGGAGCATTTAGATACGTGGTTCAAGAGTTATGGCCGATTTAGTGAAGACATGTCAAGCCGAGCGGTTTGAAACCGAATTGTAAAACCGATCGCTTATTAGACTGAGGAACGCAACTGAGCTCATGAGCGGTTTGGAACCGATTTCAAAACCGCTCACGAGCCAAATTTGGTTTGATACCGATTTCAAAACCGTTCACGGACTTTTTCCTCTGTTTTCTCCACTTGCGAACCCACTACCTTAAAAGCCTAAAAACACTCAACCACAGGGACGAGCACTTTTCTCTGCAACTGAGTCTTCTCCTTCATTTTTCTCTCTAGTTTTCATGTTTTTAAGCTATTAAAACCTTGATCTACTCTTATGTATAAAAGATTTGCCATTTTCATTTATAAAATCTGAATTATGTCTTCAATATCTTGCTTTTCTATGGTTTATTTTTGTCATTTGAACATGTGTGAGTAGACTTCTTTTGGATGGTTGGTGTGGTAGATTTAGGATGTTTGATGCTTGATTTGTGATGTTTGGTGTTTGATTATTGTTTGTCTTCACATATAGATTGTTCTTAAGGCTAGAAATGAGCTTCGAAAGAGAGTTTTCTAGATTTTTGATTGATTCTCACCCGGAAGGTGTTGAGAACCGATCTGCCTATCTATGTGTGCGTTTCTATTCCTTAACCAACGGGAGTTGAATTTTAAGGAAGATTTGATGACAAATTATGAATTTAGTGTTCATTGTTTTGCTAAACGTTTGGTTGCATTCGGAAGTCTAGCTAACCAAATCGGTTTGCAAAAGGATTAGTACTACGGGAGTGGACTATATCTAGTTAAGTGATTCATGTCATAAGTTGAAACATAGTCATTTGTAGAAATTTTTCATTCATTGGAGCATCATTCATTCTTTATCGTTGCCATTCCAACCGTCCATTCTTTTAGCATTTGAATAAACGCTTAAGTTGTTAGTTTGCTTGCATTGTTAGCTTCACTTCAGTTTGTACTTGCATTTTATGTTTCTTGCATTTCGTTTATATTTTCTAATTTCCTTGTTTCTTATTTACTCGTTTAAGCGTTGAGTATTAGTTTCTAACTTTTGTTTTATTTTAACAATTGCAACATAAAAACCAAAAACATCAACCGTTTAGCTCGAATAGTTTCTTGCATTCCTAGTGTTGTTATGTTTCCTTCCCTGTGGATTCGATACCCTTAAGTGCTACATACGACATACCTTTAGGATTGATGTATTAGAGCACAATAGGTTTAATTGTGCACAAGAGCCCGAAAACTCTTGCAATCAATTTGGCGCCGTTGCGGGGAAGGCAATAGAATAGCCATTAGGATTTGGATTCTACCGAGTCTAAATTTTTTTTATTTTTCGTACCATCTAACCGTGTTCTATTCTTTCTCTTTTCTTGAAGGTGTATGAACCTGAGAAGCCAAGGAACAACAAAACTTGGTTGAGTTTGGTTCCTGACATACGGAGACTAGAACGAGTCAACACTCGAGCTAGAAGAGAGAGAGAGAGACTTGCACGAACACTTGGGTTGAATATGGGAGATAATTTTCCAAACGATGAGGAAGAAGTTCAGGGAGCGGGGATTCATATGAACCGCCTGTCCAGCAGCCAGAACCAGAGGTTGATAGGGGCGTTTGATGCACCCCAAGCACACGGCAACCGCAGTGGTAATTCATGCACACCGGTTGAGAACAGCAACTTCGATAAAAGCTAGTCTGATCAACATGGTTCAGGGGAACAAAATTTCATGGGCTAGCAGTTGAAGATCCTTTAGATCATCTAGACAACTTCAATGACGTGTGCGGCTGACAAGATAAACGGCATCTCTGAAGATGCGTTCAAGCTAAGGTTATTCCCTTTCTCTTTTAGGGGATAGGCTAAGCAATGGGAAAGAGGCTTACCTCCAGGATCCATAACTACATGGGATGACTGCAAAAGAAAGTTCTTAGAGAAGTTCTTCTCACCTCACGGACAGCCAAGCTTAGAAACGACATTTCTAGCTTTACTCAAAAGACAACGAGAGATTCAGCGAAACTTGGGAACGCTTTAAGGGGTACACAAACAAGTGCCCTCATCATGGGTTTTCAAACGAATCTCTACTAAGCACATTCTATCGAGGAGTTGTCCTTAGGATCAGAATGTTACTTGACACCGCAAGTAACGGGAATTTCCTAGGGAAAAACGTGGACGAAGGAATGCAACTCATTGAGAATTTGGCTCAGAGCGATGGGAATTACGGTGAGGACTACGATAGAGCTCCAAGAGGAGTGGAGAAGATCAACGAAGTTAAGAGATCAAAAGCTCTTCATGAAAAGATGGATAAGGTACTGCAAGCCACAGAGCGATCTGTTAACTTCGTAGGAGAATTCGATGGAAGACAAACTTGTCAAGAAGAGTTATGTGTTGAAGCTCAAGAAGAGATCAACTTTGTGGGAACCAAGGAGGTTATCAAGGAGGATACAACAGGAATTACAACACAAACTACCAATCACGACCTTTTGTGCCATCGAACAACCAAGGGCAAGTTTACACAACCAAGATTCATACCGACCGCAATTCCAAGGCAACAAAGCGGATTCCAAACAACCAAGAAGGTTTTCAGAGTAAAACACCCTTCGTTCCTAACAACAATCAACAAGGATACAGACCTCAGGCAAGAACAAGTGCACCCCAACACAAAGATCAAGATATGAAGAGTATGCTTCAACAACTATTAGTCGGACAAACTAATAGTTCGATCGAACTCACCAGAAGATAGGTGAGATTCACCACAAGGTGGATGAGAACAACATGAATTAAACTCCAAATTTGAACAGCTGAGTACACATGTAAAGGGGCTAGAGAATCAGGTTGCATCAGATAGCTTCTACTTCACAAGGCCGAAAGGAGTTTTACGGGTAAAGCGGTAGATAACCAAAAGAGTATTGCTTGGCGATAACTCTAAGGAGTGGAAAAACATTACCCTCTAGAGGAGAAGTTGTTGTAGAGGTTAGTGATGAAAGAAAGATGTTGAAGAAATACTTGAAGGAAAGAAGAAGAAGTACCCATGGGCAACTCCAGAAATCGATCCACAACGATTTCGGGATCGATTTTTGGAAGAATTCGGGCACAACCGAATTCATTGACCGTTCGGCAGCTAAGCCCAGAAACGGAGAAATCACAATCGTGGCGTGTCCGAGCCGTGCCCGATTTCCACTCCAAATCTCAGAGATCAATTCTAGTACTCAACAAAAAGGATTCCAAGAGAACCAACCAAAACAATCTAGAAGAAGGTCGACTTTGTACTTCCACCCTTTGAGCCAAAGCTTCCATTTCTGGAGATTCAAGAACCAAATCATGGACGAAGAATATTCAAGAAGTTTTAAAAAGATCATGGAGTCCTATCAAGTGACCTTACTTTTGTTGATCTTATGATCGAATGCCCTATCTACAACAAGCTTTCTCAAGGACGTGCTAACTAAGAAGAGGCAGGTTGAAGAAGCTATGGTGATGGTGAACCATGATTGTAGCGCGATCATACAAAACAATTACCAAGAAAGCTTAGGATCCTGTAGCTTCACATTACCTTGTGCATTAGGACCTTTGTTCTTTGGAAGATGCTTTAGTTGATTTGGGTGCAAGCGTGAGTCTAATGCCATTGACGGTGTCCAAGAAGCTTGGCTTAACCAACTTCAAGAAAACGAGGATTTTGCTAGTCTTGCGGATAGAACCACACCGGTTCCCGATCGGTATTCTAGAGGACTTACCATTGAAGGTGGAGATTGCATCATACCCACTGATTTTGTGGTACTTGAGATGGATGAGGAACCGAAAGATCCTATCATCTAGGAAGCACATTTCTAGCACCGCAGGAGCTATAATCAGATGTGAAGAAAGGCATCATCAACCTCCAACTTGGAGAACATCAACATGAGGTTCGATATTTCTTGACGTGATGAAAAGCCAACCATTGATCGGGAATGTGTTCTACATCGAAACCTAGAGAAGATGGTTGATGAATATCTTGAGGAGTGAACATGGAAGATGCTTTACAACTAACCCTAACACAACTCAATGAGAAAGATGTGGTTGTGAAATGAGGAGGCGTTTGCTATGAAAATATTTGGATTCTCAATTGCACATGGACAAGAAACATCCTTCTTGCAACTTGAAGAGATTACACGTGAATGAGGAAGAAGACTTTCACCAACGATATGGAGCGACTCAATGCTTCCCCAACTCGAACTCAAACCTTTACAAAAGGATCTAAGGTACGCATTTCTTGGACCTAACTCAACATACCCTGTGATAATCAATGATGCATTGAATGATGAGGAGACTTCTATGTTGTTGCACGAATTGAAAAAAGTATAGAAAATCCCATAGGATATGCAACTGATAAGGACATTAAAGGGAATCACCATCTTTGTGCATGCATAGTAATTCACTTTAGAGGATGAAATAATCATCTCATTCAACATCAAGAAGGCTTAACCGAACCTTAATGAGTAGTTTAAGAAAGCAATTTTAAAACTACTTGAAGTCGGTGGTGATCTATCTATCTCCATAGTAACTCGATCTCACGGTAACATGTTGTGGCCTAAAAAGGGAGGAATAACGGTTTTATTAAAAACGAAATAATGAATTGATTCCAACAAGTAACTATTAACCGGACATAGAGTATGGCATCGATTATAGGAAGTTATACTTCAGCCAGCTCGTATGTGATCATTTTCATTTACCAATGTTTATGCGATCAGCTTGAGAGATTGGCTAATGCATTCATAACTATTGCTTCCTAATGATGGTTACTCTGGTTTCTTTCAATAACGCAATTTCATCCTAGTGACCAGGAAAAAAACAACATTGTACTTGTCCTTACGACAACCTTTGCTTATCGATGAGGATGCCATTTGGTTTATGTAATGCACCTGCGACTTTTCAAAGATGCATGATGTCGATTTTTTTCGGATTTGATTGAGAACATAAATGGAGGTTTTTATGGATGGATTTTTCCGTATATGGCTCTTTCGTGTTCGTTCTTGTTGTGCTGAATTTGTGGCAGGGTACTCAAGACGCTGGGCAAAGAAAACGAACCTCGTACTCAACTGGGAAAAATGCCATTTCATGGTGAAATTTAGGGTAATCGTTCTGGTCATAGGATTTCTGAGAAATGGTATTGAGGTAGACAAAGCAAAGATTCGAGGTCTATGTGGTTAAGTTGGCAGCCTCCATAAGACAGTTTTTAGAGGTAAGAAGTTTCTGGGACACACCGGTTTTTACCGAAGGTTTTGTCAAGGACTTTTCAAAAAAATTGCCGAGACCCTTTGACATAAGGCTTTCTCTGCAAGGAAGCTGAATTTTTGTTGTTGATGAGGCATGCAATGACACCCTTTGAGAGATTGAAAAACGAGATGATTAAGTGCACCATTGTTAACACCACCAGAATTGGAGTTCTTACCTTTTTTGAGGTATATGGTGTGACGCCAGTGACTACGCAGTTGGTAGCTGTGCTGGGTCAGTAGGAAAAGGATAAGGAATATCTTGCACGTCATCTACTAGCTAGCCGCGACGCTAGATGAACGCCCAAGTGAGATACACAACAACGAGAAGGAGTTATAGCAGTTTTTTGTGGTATGCGTTTGAAAAGTTCTGTTCTTACTTGGTAGGATGCGAAGGTGATTGTATCTATACCGACCTTCGGCCTGGAATTGCGGTATCTCTTGGCTAAGAACAAGACGCAAAGCCGAGATTGTTGAGATAGGATCCTTGCTTCTACATAGAATTCGATCTAGAGATAAGAGACAAGAAGGGTATAGAGAATGGTGTAGCTGATCACCTTTTCAAGATGAAGATCGAGGAGGACATTACCGATGCGATGATTCTTACCTGAAGAGCAAGTGAATGTGGTTCGTGCTGAAAGAGTTGTTAGCAGTGAACACGTTGAACGTGAGCCTAACGCGTGGTACGCTGACTTCGTCACTACTTGATAAGCGAAAGAAACCGCCTAACCTCCATGGTTATGCGAAGAAGAAGTTCTACAAGGATCTTCACATATATTTTTGGGATGAGCCCGTATCCTTTATGGCGCTGCAAGGATGGCTTGTTTAGACGGTGCCATCGCAGAAGAAAGAAGTTGTCGGGGTTTTGGTTTGGTTTGTCATAGCTCAAACTATGGAGGCACATTTTGGCCTAACTTACAGACGGTGCAAAAAGTGCTGCAAGCAGTGGTTGTGGTGGCCAACATGTTCAAGGATGCTTATGATTTCATCTCTAAATGCGATGCTTGTCAAAGGAAAGGGCAATTTTATTAAGCAAGAGAAAATCGAGAATGCCCCAAAAGCTTTTTCTTGGAAGTTTGAATCTTTGAATTGTATGTGGGTATCGATTTTCATGGGGCCATTCCCGTTCTTCACATGGCAACTCAATATATACTTGTGGCGTGGATTACGTATTCAAAATGGGTAGTAAGCTATAACAAGTCCGAAAAAACGATGCGGCGGTTGTTGTGAAAGTTGTTCAAGAAGGCAATCTATTCCCGAGATTTTGGAGTCCCACAGATGTGATGTGATGGGGGAAGTCACTTCATCACAGATTTTTGAAAGGACTCATGAGGAAGTATGGAGTTAAGCATAAGGTACAAAACACGCTTATCACCCTCAACAAGCGGTCAAGTAGTAGGTCTCTAACCGATAAATCAAAAGAGGATTCTCAAGAAAATATGTTTGGAACAAACTATAGAAGGATTGGTCCTAAGAAGTTGAGATGCTTGTTGGGGCATACCGCACCGCCTACAAGACGCCCATTGGACTATCCATTCAAACTTACTCTATGGAAGTCGTCCATCTCTCTTTTAGAACTAATACAAAGCAGCAATGGGCAATTCGCAAACTCTAACTTCGATCTAAAAACGGACTGGGGAGAAGCCGTATTTGATACGAATTTGAAGAGTATAGAAGAAATCCCGCCATAGGAGCGTATGAAAACGCAAGATCTATAAAGAGCAGACCAAGGCCTTTCATGACAAAAAGATCATACGCCGAGACTTCAAGGTTGGAGACCAAGTCTTACTGTTCAATTCCCGGTTGAAACTCTTTCCTGGGAAGCTTAAATCGAGATGGTCAGGACCATTCACCATTAAGGAAGTAAGACCATATGGTGCGATAGTATTGTGGAACAAGTCCGGGGGAGACTTCATCGTGAATAGGCAACGTGTCAAGCCTTACCTTGTCAATGAATACGTCGGAGAAGGAACTACGGTTTCTCTCTCGAACCCTAACACCACATGAAACATCGTAACGTCAAGCTTAGTGACGTAAAACAAGCGCAATAGGGAGGCATTCCCTAAGTTTCACTGTATAAATGTATATATGTTCCACTTTGATATTTTGGATCTTATTTAGATATGTTTTGCATTTCACGAACAAAAATGAGTGAGACGAAGAAGGAGAGTACGTGATCGGTTTTGCAAATCGATCTCAAACCGATTTGAGGTAAAATTTGACAGAGTTAACGTCCACCCAACACGTTTCATTGAACGAAATATACTGGAGAAGATGGATCTTTTGACTGACGTGGACGTTCTACTAGAAAATATGGGGTTGAGTTGCCTGTCGCACTTGGATTACCCGACATTCGAGACCGAAACTAAGCACTTCCTCTCAACTGTTAAGCTCGAATATGCGAACCCGAAGAACAAGAAGGCGAGTGAAGGGTTCATCAAATTTAAGGTGCATGATATGAGCTATAAGATGAGCATCTTCGAGATATGCAATGTTTTCTCATTCCCAAAGAACGAGGTGATCGCTTTTCCTGTATTCAAAGGCTCGAATGATATGTGGGACACAATCGCCCATGGCGACTACATCAGCAGCTCCGCCAAGATGACCTCAATCAGAAATCCAGTCATCCGCTATGTTTGTAAGCTTCTCGCGAACACATTGTTTGCAAGGAAAGAAGCAGGAGCAATCACGATGAAAGAACTAAGTCTCATCTACTTGGGAATCACGCACATGTATGTGCCGGCATTTGGTTCTGAATTTGATGATGGAGTGAATCTAGGTTGTGTTCTAGCAGCAGAGCTGGCATACATGAAGAATTGGGCAAAGAAACCTCAGCCACAATTCCTATGGATAGGAGGTATGCTCACACCGATTATGGAAAGAGCTGGTGTTAATCTCAAGAACAGCACACCAATTCCGCGGAGGAACCACTTGGATAGAGAGTACTTGACAGGATCCTGGTTTTTGAAGGGCAGAACCGCTCCAAACACATTCCACTACAGAATCAAGACTCGACACAACTTGAATAGGACATTTGAGCTCCCGAACGTAGGTAAGACGAACATCATTACCATGGATAATGTGATATTTGATCTTGGGGAGGATGAGTTCTTGGAACAGGGATTGAATACAATGGTACCCGCTGATGATGATGTTGAAGAGGGAGTTCGAAAAGATGATCTCCACGAACTCAACAAAATGGAGCTACTAGAGATTGACTTTCCAGTCAAGACGACACGAGAAAGAATACTCCACCAGGCGTACAAAGCACAAAAGAAGATCAACGACCTCCAAAAGAAGCTGATTAACAAACTCTTCAGGAAAATCAAGAAGATTCAGCCGCCTGAATATGTCTCGAGTGACGAAGAAGTTCCCGAAGACAATGAGCCCCAGAGAGACGAGTGAACACCATTACTGTGAACCAAGGTGAAATTGTTCCTATCTATCCCATTACTATGACATAGTTATTTCCTTTTGTTTGAACTTTTGTTTACAACACCGAGACGGTGTCCAACAAGTCCGCCGGGGGAGGATATTGTTGTTGATTATCTCTTGTATTTGGATTTGGATTTTACATTGGAATTTAGTTGTGTTTGCATTATTATTTGTCTTCATTATCTAAAAAAAAAAAATATATATATATATATATGTACTATTTTCTTTTCTTTATGATGCCCTCGATGATGGTTTTACATTGCTTGAACGATTTCGAAAGACTTGAAAACTTCGCACTTTGATCTTTAAACTTGAAATCCATACATATTATGCATGTTTAATTCGATTTCAACTCCATCTTTATTAGGCATAATCAAACTTAATTCATCTTGCTTATGGGCTTTAGATCTTAACCATGGTTTTACATGAACATTCGAGTGATCTTATCCTTTTGTACCACACTTGTTAACTCGAATGGCCATCTTCCTCTTTAAGATGGTTCCACACCCAAAACCCAAAACCTTTCTTTAAAACCAATGTGCATATTGTTGAGTGAGGTCTTTTCTATACGCATTCATGTACAAAATCTTTCGAGATAGAAACGACAAGCTCTTTCTTCTAATTGTTAGGTTTTGTGAAGGTTATTGGTTGGGATTGATGGGATTGGTTTGAAAAGAATAATGTGATTGAGAAAGAGGTAGAAAAGCCATGTTGTACTAAAAAGTTTCTAGGGAATAAGAGATTAAAACGAAAATACTCTTTGCTGACAACCAGCATCAGAAAGAGAATAAAAGGAAAGTAAAACAAGAGATGAAGAGAAGGTATGCATAAACTTGTCTTCCCCATTGTCTACGTTATTGCTGTTTGTATACGATGACATTGCGTTTGATATTTGAGAAGATAACCACAACCCTAAGCATAGAACGCCGCTTATACATAACAATCTTTTTTCCACCAAGCCAATTGGAGTAGACTATTGCTCATAAATAAGAATTCAATCGCTGAATAAAAACTGAATGTACGGGAGTGAATTTGACGAAAAGGCATTGCATGTATTTGTGTTGGATCTTAAGTCGTGATAAGTCTTGAGAAGTTAGAGTCAGCATGGAATACGTTATAAGCAATGTCGTGGCAATTAGTTGGCTATCATATTGAATGCATATCGAAGCCATTCTCGGGTGTTTGTCGATCCGGTTCTTTTGTGCTCGAGGATCAATGCAAAAGGCAAGTCTGGGTGTGATAACTATCATTTTATCACTTTTATCAGAGTTGTAAATATCCATTTTATTGTGTTTATTTTCTTTTTCTTTGTTTTTGATGCATTTAGTGTTAACTATAGTATTTTTGCATTTTAGAAGTTCTTTGTGTTTTGTGTGTATTTGGTGTGTGTTTTATGTGTTTGGATATGTTCAGGTTGTAATAATGGGAGAGCACTTTTAGATGGAAAAGGAGAAAACAACGATGCAGAACTGCCCAGTATCTCAAAGATCGACTCAGATGAACGTTTTCAATAACGCGATTTAGCTTCAAGCTCTTCATGCAAAAAGATGGGAATTGAGTTAGCTTTTCAATGAAAGAAATTTCGGAGCATTTGGATACGTGGTCAAGAGTTATGGCCGAATTAGTGAAAGACATGTAAACGACGGTTTTGAAAAACCGATTTTTTATTTCCAAACGACAATGGCTGAGGAACACACTGGGACTCACGACCCGGTTTTGGAACCTGCAAAACCGATCACACAAGATTAAAATGACTGTAGCGGTTTGAAACCGTATCAAAAACCGCTCAGCTGGACTTTCCTGTTTTCTCCACTTGCGAACCACCACCTTAAAAGCCTAAAAACACTCAACCACGGGAAACACTCTTTCAGATTCTGAATGTCTTCTCATTTTCCTCTAGTTTTTCATGTTTTATAAGCTTTAAAACCTTGATCTACTCTTATGTATTAAAGATTTGCCATTTTCTATTTTATAAAATCTAATTATGTCTTCTAATATCTTGTTTTCTATGGTTTATTTTTTGATTTGACATGTGTGAGTAGACTCCTTTTGGATGGTTGGTTGGGTAGATTTAGGATGTTTGATGCTTGATTTGTGATGTTTGGTGTTTGATTATTGTTTATTCTTCACATATAGATTCGTTCTCAAAGCTT
>SMJT01000117.1:0-96495 GCA_004349715.1 Crucihimalaya himalaica | reverse complement strand
AAAGGAACAAGAGATGATTCAGCGGAAACTTGGGAACCTTTTAAGCGGGTACACAAACAAATGCCCTCATCATGGGTTTTCAAACGAATCTCTACTAAGCACATTCTATCGAGGAGTTTCCTTAGGATCAGAATGTTACTTGACACCGCAAGTAACGGAATTTCCTAGGGAAACAGTGGACGAAGGAATGCAACTCATTGAGAATTTGGCTCAGAGCGATGGGAATTACGGGTGAGGACTACGATAGAGCTCCAAGAGGGAGTGGAGAAGATCAACGAAGTTAAGAATCAAACCTCTTCATGAAAGATGGATAAGGTACTGCAAGCCACAGAGCGATTCTTAACTCGTAGGAGAATTCGATTGGAAGACAAAACTTGTCAAGAAGAGTTTAGTGTTGAAGCTCAAGAAGAGCATCAACTTTGTGGGTAAACCAAGGAGGTTATCAAGGAGATACAACAGGAATTACAAACACAAACTACCAATCACGACCTTTTGTTGTGCACACTCATCGAACAACAAGGCAAAGTTTAACACAAAACCAAGATTCATACCGAACCCGCAATTCCAAGGCCAACAAGCGGATTCAAAACAACCAAGAAGGTTTTCAGAGTAAAACACCCTTCGTTCCTAACAACAAATCAACAAGGATACAGACCTCAAGGGGCAAACAAGTGCACCCCAACCACAAGATCAAATTATGAAGAGTATGCTTCAACAACTATTAGTCGGACAAAACTATAGTTCGATCGAACTCACCAAGAAGATAGGTGAGATTCACCACCAGGTGGATGGAGCATACAATGAATTAAACTCCAAATTTGAACAGGATGAGTACACATGTAAAGGGGCTAGAGAATCAGGTTGCTCAAGTAGCTTCTACTTCACAAGGCCCGAAAGGACGTTTACCGGGTAAAGCGGTAGATAACCAAAAGAGTATTGCTTGGCGATAACTCTAAGGAGTGGAAAAACATTACCCTCTAGAGGAGAAGTTGTTGTAGAGGTTAGTGATGAAAGAATAAGATGTTGAAGAAATACTTGAAAGGAAAAGAAGAAGAAATACCCATGGGCAACTCCAGAAATCGATCCACAACCGATTTCCGGATCGATTTTTAGGAAGAATTCGGGCCACATCCGAATTCATTGACCGTTCGGGCAGCTAAGCCCAGAAACGGAGGGAGAAATCACAAATCGGTGGCGGGTCCGAGCCGTGCCCGATTTCCACTCCAAATCTCAGAGATCCAATTTCTAGTACTCAACAAAAAAGAATTCCAAGAGAACCAACGCAAAACAATCTAAAGATAGTCGACTTTTGTACTTCCACCCTTTGAGCCAAAGCTTCCATTTCCTGGGAGATTCAAGAACCAAATCATGGACAAGAAATTCAAGAAGTTTTTAAAAGATCATGGAGTCCATTCAATAGGACCTTACCTTTTGTTGATCTTATGATCGAATGCCCTATCTACAACAAGCTTCTCAAGACGTGCTAACTAAGAAGAGGCAGGTTGAAGAAGCCATGGTGATGGTGAACCATGATTGTAGCGCGATCATACAAAACAACTTACCAAGAAAGCTTAAGGATCCTGGTAGCTTCACATTACCTTGTGCATTAGGACCTTTGTTCTTTGGAAGATGCTTTAGTTGATTTGTGCAAGCAGTGAGTCTAATGCCATTGACGGTGTCCAAGAAGCTTGGCTTAAACCAACTTCACGAAAACGAGGATTTTGCTAGGTTTTGAAAACCGAATTGTAAAACCGATCGCTTATTAGACTGAGGAACGCAACTGAGCTGAGCGGTTTGGAACCGATTTCAAAACCGCTCACGGACTTTTCATCTGTTTTCTCCACTTGCGAACCCACTACCTTAAAAGCCTAAAAACACTCAACCAAGGGAACGAGCACTTTTCTCTGCAACTGAGTCTTCTCCTTCATTTTTTCTCTCTATTTCATGTTTTTAAGCTTTAAAACCTTGATCTACTCTTATGTATTAAAAGATTTGCCATTTTCATTTATAAAATCTGAATTATGTCTTCAATATCTTGTTTTCTATGTTTATTTTTCTTTGAACATGTGTGAGTAGATTCTTTTGGATGGTTGGTGTGGTAGATTTAGGATGTTTGATGCTTGATTTGTGATGTTTGAGTGTTTGATTATTGTTTTTCACATATAGATTGTTCTTAAGGCTAGAAATGAGCTTCGAAAGAGAGTTTTCTAGATTTTTGATTGATTCTCACCCGGAAGGTGTTGAGAACCGATATGTCCTATCTATGTGTGCGGTTTCTATTCCTTAACCAACGGGAGTTGAGTTTTAAGGAAGATTTGATGACAAATATGAATTAGTGTTCATTGTTTTGCAACGTTTGGTTGCATTCGGAAGTCTAGCTAACCAAATCGGTTTGCAAAAGGATTAGTACTACGGGAGTGGACTAATCTAGTTAATAGATTCATGTCATAAGTTGAAACATAGTCATTTTTAGAAATTTTCATTCATTGAAGCATCATTCATTCTTTATCGTTTGCCATTCCAACCGTCCATTCATTTAGCATTTAAATTTAAACCGCTTAAGTTGGTTAGTTTGCTTGCTTGTTAGCTTCACTTCAGTTTTGTACTTGCATTTATGTTTCTTGCATTTCGTTTAATTTTCTAATTTCCTTGTTTCTTATTTACTCGTTTAAGCGTTGAGTATTTAGTTTCTAAACTTTTGTTTTATTTTACAATTGCAACATAAAAAACCAAAAACATCAACCGTTTAGCTCGAATAGTTTCTTGCATTCATAGTGTTGTTATCTTTCCTTCCCTGTGGATTGGATACCTTAAGTGCTACATACGACATACTTTTAGGATTGAGGTATTAGAGCACAATTAGGTTTAATTGTTGCACAAGAGCCCGGAAACTCTTTGCAATCAATATTGTGAAGAGGCATCTATATAATAGAGGATTTAATGCCGAACTATTATGTCTGGTTTTCACATGGGAAGGTTATAGTCTCGGTGCCGGAAGTAGTAGTGAGCGGTGATGGTGTTGATCAACGAATTATAATGATAATATATTAATTATGGCCAAAATATGATTGAAGATTATGAAAGGGATCAACAAGGAAATAGGTTTCATTGATATGGTTACTGATGTATTTCATGAATCTAGTCCTGCATTTTGCTGATGACTAGGGAAGAAACACAATGTTAAAGCACAACATTTTTATGATATGTTGACGCTGCAGATCAACCTATCTATGAGGGATGTAGAGAGGGTTATCTAAACTTTCATTGGCATCTAGGATAATGACAATTAAAAGTGATAATAACCTAACTGAGAACTGCATGGACGCATGGATGAGCTATTTAAAGAGTATTTGCCAGAAGATAATATTTCTGCAGGGAGTTACTATGAAATACAGAAATTAGTTGCTAGTCTGGGGCTACTTCGGAAATTATTGATGTTTGCAATTGACAATTGCATGATTTTCTGAAGACGATGATAAGCTACAGGAAGTCGATTTTGTGGGAAGCCAAGATATCAACCCAACTACCGGAAGGAGTCGTGTCCCATACCAACGTATGTGGTACTTGCCCATCACTGATAGATTGAAACGGTTATACCAATCGGAAAGGAATCAACGGCAATGAGATGGCATGCAGAACATACAACGAATGATGGGAATTACGCATCCGTCAGATGCAAAGGCGTGGAATTACTTTCAGACGGTACATTCTGACTTTGCTAACGAGAGTAGGAATGTCTATCTTGCTTATGCACTGATGGATTTAGTGCATTTGGTTTGTCTGGGAGACAATATTCTTTATGGCCTGTGATATTGACGTCATACAATCTGCCACCAGAAAATGTGCATGCAAAGGGAAGTCTTGTTTATGAGTATTCTGTGGTACCGGGGTCCTAAGCATCCAAAACGATCCCTTGATGTATTTCTGCAACCCTTGATTCATGAGTTGAAACAATTATGTATACAGGTGTACGCACATTTGATTATTCACAGGAATGGAATTTTACAATGCGGGCAGTGCTATTGTGGACCATTAGTGACTTCCCAGTATGGGATGTTATCGGGATGGACCAGGCACGGAAGGTTATCTTGTCCATATTGCATGGATCGATCAGATGCCTTTCAACTGAAGCATGGAAGGAAGTCGTGCTGGTTTGATTGTCATCGTTGCTTTCTTCCCTTGCATCATCCGTATCGGAAGAACAAGAAGTTGTTCAAAAAGAACAAGGTTTTGCGTATTCCTCCCCCAGTTTATATGTCAGGGAATGATTTGTTTGAGCAGATTGATTATTATGGTGTTCAGGAAACATGTAAGCTGGGGAAATTGGCACACTACAGCGAACATCCTGACGGATATGGGAGTTCTCACAATTGGCACAAAATGAGTATCTTTTGGAATTCCCATATTGGAAAGATCACCTATTACGGCACAACCTTGATGTGATGCACATCGAGAAATTTTTTTTCCGATAACATCATGAATACGATTTTGAATGTGCAAGGAATGGGAAAGAGTAAAAACAACTTCAAATCAAGGTTGGACTTGGCCGAAATCTGCTCAAGAAGCGAGTTACATATTACAAGAGATGTGTAAATTACCGATTCCGATCTTTCGATTGTCTGGGGATGCGAAACAGACGTTGTTTAACTGGATTTCTTCTGAAGTGAAGTTTCAGATGGTTATGTGTCCAAATTCTCAAGATGTATTGAACAAGCAAAAAACTTGCCGGTATGAAGAGCCACGATTGCTAGTTTTCATGCAACGACTATTACCCTTTGCATTGGCTGAGCTCTTACCGACAACCGTCCACGAAGCAATTGATGGTACATATTAATTAATTACATTAATTATTGAAATAGTTTTGTCATTTTATTAAATTATTCTAGTGGTGTGATTATAATAACAATGAACGTGTAGGCATTGGAGCATTTTTCAGGGGTCTGTGCACACGAACACTTACAGACGAGGCGATTGTGCAATTACAGAATAATATACCAGTGTTGCTCTGTAATTTGAGAAAATATTTCCACCATCTTTTTTTGATGTGATTAGAACATCTTCCAATCCACCTACCACATGAACAGCAGTCTTTGGAGGCCTGTGCAATTTCGATGGATGTACCCGTTCGAGCGATTCATGGACATCTAAAAGGAAAGTGATATATCATGGTTTTACCCCTTTTAGCCATGATATTGGTCTTGTTTTTAGAGTTCTTCTAGTGTTTTTGTAGTCTTTTTGAGTCTTTCAGGTTTTGGCACGTTTGGAGCATAATTGGAGATATTGGAGCATTCTGGAGTTTGTTTTTGGCATTCGTTGAATAACTTCTCACCGTTGGATTGGGCTCAAATTTGGATACAAGATAGAATCAATGGATTAGCTTTCATTTGGAAGTGGTTTGAGGCCATTCTAACGGTGCGATCAAAAGTTATGCCAGTTTTTATGAAGACAGTCCAGTATGCGAGCACAGAGTCCTGGTATCGACCGACACCCAACCTCGGTATCGATTGATACCGACTGTGCAGAAAAGGAAAACACGTGATTTTACAAGTCTGAAGAGTCCGAAACTTGGCCCAAAGGATCCTACTATTTACAATTAAGCCCAGAACGTGTTTTAGCATTATATTTGGAGTTTTCAGCCACTTTTAGAGGGAGACTTAGCTTTTATCATAATTCTGAATACTTTGAGAGAGATTGGTTCCGGTTTTGTGGGAGCAAATTCTGAACCCTTGTTTACTCTTGATTTACTTTATGCAATCTATTTTATTCATGATGTTTGTTCTCATCACCATGTCTGAGTAGATTCCTTGTTAGGTTTAGGGTTATTCAAAGGTGTTTGATGAATGTTAGGTTGATCTGAATTGATAGGAGAGATTCAATAGAGTTCTTCATCTAGACTTGTGATTACTGCGTTTCTAGCTTCATGACCTAGAATCTGATCTTAGGTTGTTTGATTGGCACGAAAGTGTGATTGATTGTCTGAACTAGTGTTAGATGAGCAAAAAGACTTATTCGCAAAGAAATTGGTTAGGATTTTGTAACAATTGAACATGATCATTAATGCTTGTTTGAATTCATAGGATTTGCGCAAAGAAATTTGGAATTCTAGGTTTAGACATAGATAATCTTCGCAGCGACGGTTGGTTGATTTTATATTTGTGTTTCAAGTTCAAGAACAGTGCTTAATATCCTCCTGACATTTTATTTGATCTGCAATTCTGATTCACCGGAGAATTTCCCTAGGCCTAGCGTCTTTCATCCATTGAATTACATAACATTTATATTATGCTGCTTATTTCCTGCATCACTTTGTTCGCTTAGCTTAATTCGAGTCTTAATATCTATTGAGTGAATTCTTGAGTCTTTGTGGTTCGACCCCTAGAATACTACAGCTACTACTTAGATACTTTAGGGTATTATATTTGAGCATATCAAATTTTGGCGCCGTTGCCGAGGACTCGAAATTCACCATTAGATTTTAGATTAGAGTTTTGACTAAGTTCATCGGCATCGATCGATACCCAGCTGGTATCGATCGATACTCGTCGTAATTTTTTATTTATTTTTGTTACTTACGTGTTTTTGACTCTTGTGTTTCAGGAAAGCAAAGGGGCCAGCAGAGATGAACAACCCATTGGTTCTAGTTCGTGATGAGGCTGGTGCTTTGAGAGACCATGAGGGTCAATTGTACAATGAGAGGGGACAAAGACTTGATGGATATGGAAACATCATTGTCCCTCCAGCTGTTGTGAATGTGGTTAATCGTGCTAGGACGATTGGTGAGTACAACAGGCCTGATCAGTTTTATGCCAATCGAGCAGCGATTCGTGTTCCTGCGTTTCAGATGAATGACTTTGAGCTGAAACCTGCATAATTCACTCTTGTGGGTCAGCATCTCTTTCATGGTCTTCCTCATGAACACCCAATGGATCACATTGAGAGGTTTGAGGACTTGGTCACTAGCATCAAGTACAATGGAGTGTCCTATGATTTCCTCTTCTGTAAGCTTTTCCCATACTCTCTTGCTGGGGATGCAGCTTACTGGCTGAAGCAGTTGCCTCCGGGTTCGCTGACTACTTGCGAGGGATTTACGACGAAAATTGATTTACGAGACGAGATTTGCGACGGAATGGTGTGTCTCGCAAGTCCATCGCGAAAGGCCATTTGCGACGGAATTGCGAGGTATATTTTCATCGCAAATGGCCTGTTTTCTTGTAGTGTTTAGAGAAAAATTATTAGAATTTAATTTTGATGAGACTAATTATGCATTACAACAAAAACAACATCGTTTTGAACCAATCAAATGCTAAATCGAATGCACAATAGCATTTTAGTCATCAAAACTTAACAGTTGACTAACACCGTCTAAGTCAAAATTAGTTTCCGCTAACGTTCAATTAATAGTTTATGCATCAAATTTGAATTTTGTTACAGTTCAGGTTGGAAAATGCATTGTATCATAATTTGGATATGAAATTTCATTTTGCAAATTGTTCGAACTGATTTTGGCCGTTTACCTGTCAATATCAGCAATTGACTACATAATTTTTTTATTCTTCATAATTTACTAATGAAAGAGATATTTCTTAACCTTTTTAATTATAACTATATCTTTTTGGACTTAGTTTTTTGTAAATAACAAACAAACATAAATTGATTTTTTTCCTTTTAAAAAAAATTATTTTATCTTTTTATTATTTTCTTTACCCTTTTAAGATCAATCAATTGATTGCATAATTTACTTATACTTCAAAATTTACTAATGAAAGAAATGTTTAATCACCTTTTTAATTATAAGTATAACTTTTTGGATTTGAAATTTTCAATATTTATGTTAACATAATGTCTAACTTTAATTGGTTGAAGTTTTTAACACTTGTCGAAATCTTATTGATAAACATTACATGTGACGTACATGTGGTTACTAACTTTGAAACCAAAGTTTATATATAATAAAAATAAGAAAGACTGATTGCATACTTTATTTATTCTTCATAATTTACTAATGAAAGAGATAGTTATTTACTTTTTTTTTTTTAACTTATAAGTATATTTCTTTGGATTTACTTCTTTTCTAAGTCAACAAATAAAAATAAATTGGTTTTTCCCCTTTAAAAAAATATTTTATCTTTTTATCATTTTAAAATCAGCAATTGATTGCATAATTTACTTATCCTTCAGAATTTACTAATAAAAGAGATGTTTATTTATCTTTTTTTTTTAATTATAGGTATATCTTATTGTATTTGAAATTGTTCATATTTATGTTAACATAATTTTTAACTTTAATTGGTTGAAGGTTTTTACATTTGTAATTGGTTGAAGATTTTTACATTTGTCTAAATCTTATTGATAAACTTACGTGTCATCACCGTGTGAATTACTAACTTTGAAAAACAAAAAACTTTATATAGTAAGATTGATGAGAGTTTAAAGAAAGTGAAAGGGTTGAAACAAATTTGGGTTGAAAGAAAGTGAAATAGTTGAACGATCGGCCATGGAAGAGAAGACGGGAAAGATCAGAACAAAATCTTCTCATCAACAATATTCTCACATGATGATAATGATAGATCTCAATCAGAGCATATTCCTCTGGATTTAACCATTGAGATACTCTCAAGACTTCCTGCGAAATCGGTTATGAGACTTCGCTCCGTCTCTAAGCTCTGGTCAGCCATCACCACCAGCCAAGATTTCATCAACTCCTACGCGACTCGGTCCTTGTCATCACCGCCTTCTCTACCGCTAGTCGTCAAAAAATGCGACATGCTACTCGTTTTCTCGTCTCCGCTACACAAGAATAGTCCTTTTTCTTGTCTGGGAAGATATCATTTTACAAACCTCAATTACAGTTCCCACTAGAGTTTTCAACTTCATTACGTGCGTGGCTTGATTTTATTGGGAGGTTCTAAACAGCACGTGATTTAGAACCCTACCATGAAACGCTTCTTCACATTACCTAAACCTGAAGGGGATCACTACATAGGAGAGAGTGTGGGATATGATCCCAGTGATGGTAGATACATAGTATGATAGGTTAAGAGCTCATGTGGCTTTCATGAGGAAGAAGATTAGGACTAAGGGAAGAAATGCTCGACAATGGAGAAAGGCAAATGGAGCTAATAGTGGCGGAGTGTGGAAGAGACTAAGTGAAGGAGAACCTCTAATCCATTTAGAGGGTTTGAAGTCATGTTAAATAAATAATGCAATGTCGTTTTAAAGTTTGTGTTGTTCACTTAAGAGTGTTTGTATTTAAAGAGGACCCGAAACTTTACTTTAGGGTTCTCATAACATTAATCAAGAAATCAAATATCAATTATCTTATCCCTTCCTCTCGTATCCCTTCTTCTCTCTGGCTTTATCTTCTTCCTTTTCTAATATCTTCCCTTTCTCATCTCTTCCTTCTTAACTTACTCTTTCTTCTCTTTATTTCTTCTTTCACAAAACCGATCGTATCATAGTATTACGCATTCTTACATACTCCAAGATTTGCATACTTACATTGGGAGCTCAAGGACAGAAATCATGTAGAATAATAACCAACGGTGTCCCTAGGCATCGACCTTATAATAAATACTACACGACGTGGGGGACGCATTAATGGAGTCATGTACTATAAAGCCGCTGTTATATTGGTGTTGGTTTTGAACACTGTATAATGAGCTTTGATGTCAGATCTGAAAAGTTCAATCAGATTAATTATCCGGGGGATAGTTATTCTTTTAGGGGTTCTCATGTGGTACCTTATGAGGGAAGATTAGCCATACTTAAGGCTATGAAATTCCCCTCTATTGATCTATGGATTTTGAAGAATGGAGATAGACACAAATGGACGCATAAACACTTTGTTATGCCTCTTTCTGAAATGGACCCAATACCAAGCGAACCACTATGCTTTTATGGTGTTACTGATGCTGGTGAGCTTATTTTTCACCATGGAGGTTGTTTGGATCGTTTTATATTCTATATATTTTGATCCGATGAGAAACAGTATTAAAAAAGTCTTGATTGAAGGAACTGTCGGTGAAGAATTTAGATGCCGCAATGGACTTGATAAGGGCTCTATTATGTCCATCATGAATATGTACCCAAATCACTTCGAGAGTCTCGTGTCTTTGTGACGTAGCGCCTTCAGCGGTCAATTTTTTCTTTGTTTTCCCTTTCAGTGACCTATGAATCTTGATATATATATATATATGATTCCATTTATGTCTTTGTTTTTTCTTGTGATCTTTATTTGATCAATCCTTGATTTGGTGTGACTCTGCATACTATATATAATAGATCTTAGCGGCGATGTATAGTTTGCCCTTCAAAACTTTCACAAGCACCAGTTTCACCTAATCTTTGTCCATTTGTTTAATAATCTTCGTTAAGCAATAACAAGTGAAATAGATAACAAGAACATTGTGGAAACAGGTTTTGAAATTTCAATATGTGGAGAAATATGTGTAAAACTTTGGGGGAAATAGACATATGGACATTCAAGCTCATAAGATAATTCTCCGGCAAGACCAACCTAGATAAAAGCCAGAGAAGATATCCGACCCTAGTAACAAACCAATATAACGACAATTGTCCCTAAGTATAGATACAAAAGGACTTTGTTTGAAATACACAAGTGGCTAAGAGAGTACAAATAAGGTGAAACGATGGAAGATTGATTAATTAGACACGTGGAAACATCTCCTTCACTCAAACAGAAACACAGTGGCTCTTTGGATTCACCAAGAAAGCCGCCATCCCAACACTTTCAAATTCCTCCACCATATATTCTATCTCTTCTTTAAACTGACATCAAAATATCTTACATAATAGTGAGATTTTCGAGGTGTATCAATTCACGAAGAGATGAAGATAGAGTTTCCAAAGTACAATCCTTGCCGTTAAATATGATTGAGAGACCCCTTAGCCTTGTCATACGGTGAAGATCTGTCACACTGCTATGCTTTGTTGAGAAATTACCAAGTCTCTCCAAGTTGATTAGATTACCTAATTCCAACTTTGTCTCACCTTGTATTCTTCTCGGTAAAGCGAGGTATCTCAATTCTCGCATCTCCTTCAAGAAATCGGACATGTAGATTGGAGATTCAGACCATACATCTATATCTAAATAGAGGAGCAACTTCAGATTACGCATAGAAGAAGGTAGATGAGTTAACCATAATTGGTTTAAACTCAAGTATCTTAAGTGAATGAGCTCTCCAATGTTAGAAGGTAACCTTATTCCCTTTCCCATTAACAGCATTCCGGAGAGATCTAACACCCTCATCAACTGTAGCATTGTAAAGTATATAGCTGATTTCCTGCGAAAGGATGAGAGCTGCATGATAACCAAGAGAGATCTAAGGTTTGAATTTATGATATACCCCTTCATATGATGAGTTGAATGTTGTATGGCAAGCCTGCGAGATTCACAAGGAGACTGAGATGTTGCAGTTGAGGTTCTTGTATTAACAATTTGTACGAAATTCTCTTCCTCGGCTTTATGTAGGCAAACTTCTCTCATCATGTCATGCAATTGACATGTTTCAAATCTTAAAGAACTAATGTCTCTTTCTGAAATAACCATGTTTCTCTTGACCAATTCTGCTATGTATCTATCTCCGACCTCTCGAATAGTCGCTCCATCATAATACCTTGGCTTTGGTATTCCTTCTGCAGACCAGAGATAGGACAGCTTCCCAACATCTATTGGAAAATCTTCGGGAAAATGGGCAAGGTAGAGGAAGCATTTCTTCAAATAAATAGGCAACTCTTCAAAGCTTAGAGACAAAATGTGATAAACTGAACTGATATTTCTGTCATTGAAGCTAGTCCCTCCAACGATATGAGATCTAATATTCTCATATACCCTTTTCCACTCAGGCAATGTGTATTGTGCAGCTAACAACCCAGCTAACACCTTAATAGCCAACGGTAGACCTCCACAATGTTTGATCATCTGCTTACCCAACTCTTCCATTTCTTCATCGACTCTATATTCTACACACGACATCATCAAGATATGGTGAAGTTACATGAATGCCAGTAAGTATTAGAAATATATTATTAAGGAAAATCAGATTGTGATCATCCTAACTAGAGTTTTGTCGTAAAACTTACCAATAGAGTTTTCTCTAGGAAACACTATCCTATGGAAAACTGTCCAACATTTTTCGAGAGTTAGACAATTTGGTTTAGAGGTGAGACATTTTGGATCTGCTCGCAATCCCACACCCTCGTTGCGAGAAGTAAGTAGTACCTTCCAACCTATACAAAATATATCTAACTTTGATTTACTTTCTAACAGAAAAGAACATAATGCTTTGTGACCAATATGTGTGTCTCGTTCTGACCTTTCTCTTCTTTACTCAGAAGGTGAAAATTACATATATTAAAAAGAAAATAATTTAATGTATGTAACTATGTATCATAGAATGTCACCTTTTTTCCGTGGAAAGATTGGTTTAATTATGTCCCAATCTTCTTCTCTCCATATATCATCAAGGACAATCAAAGTATTTTGTGTTCCCAGCAATTGAACGAGTTTTTCTTGAAGTTCGTCTTCAGTCATCTCTAACACCTTATACTCTGGCCCAAGTTTCCGCAAGATCGTCTGCCACACATACTTCCTTGTAAGTTGTTGTGAAACACATACCCACGCAAGTCCTGCAAAATGACTTTTTACTCTCTCATGGTTAAAAACTTGTCTTGCGAGGGTGGTTTTACCGATACCACCCATCCCACTAATAGAAACCACTTGACTCCTATCTTCCTCCACTAAATAGCCAATCAATTGCTCAACACTCTTCTCTAGCCCTACAAGATGATCATCATCATCGCTAGAAAACGTTTGTCGCATTTCCCTTTGTCTTTCCTGAAGAGACTGTGTAACCCTTTCGTTGACAATGACCTGTTGTACGCCAAGACTCTGCATATCCCGAATCACCTTAGAGATCCTCTTGCTTATGGCTTCAATATCGAAAGCAAGCCCCCTGCGTTTATTAAACCTTCTCACACTGTTCCTGATCATGCCATT
The DNA here is from genome assembly GCA_004349715.1 of Crucihimalaya himalaica. NCBI lineage: Eukaryota > Viridiplantae > Streptophyta > Magnoliopsida > Brassicales > Brassicaceae > Crucihimalaya > Crucihimalaya himalaica. Next base: position 83,477 of record SMJT01000117.1, on the reverse strand, counting down.
TGTTTTCCCCAATTCTTCCTTTAAAAGAAAGGTTTCGTTATATCTTCAATGTCATAAACAGTTTCCTTGATCTCTTTCACAGTGTTTCTCACCATTGCACTTCTATGTTTCTTGGCATCTGCATCTTCCAAAAAGCACCTTAACATATTCAGATCATTTTTCAATTCATTAAATTGCTCTTTAACTCCTTGAAATCGCTCAGATTTTCGGACTAGAAGGTCCCAAAGCTTCTCGACTCCAAACGACAAAAGTGTCTCAGCCATAAGTCTCCTGCTAAACAATGAAAGTAGTAGTCAATAATCACTTTAAGAGGATCCATGAGTTCACAATTCCGATATATTTTTTTTCCAAATTTACAGAGTAAATATACTATTTTTGTTGGATCTAATCCACAAATCTTTGTACAGACAAAATATTCACATGAACGATATTGAAAACTAAAAAAAAAGAGGAATGCAAAATACAAAAAATCGAAGTACCTTCCTACACCGAAACTAAAGAAAGAAAAGTAAAAATCCTCCACAGATCTTCTCGTTCAACTGATCTATATAGATAAGTTTTTTAAAGATCCATTTGAGGTCCAAGTCAACACCTACCTTTAGCCAAAAAGTCTTCAAGGCAACCTTTGGCCACGTGTTTCATCACATTGTTCAAGTCTTCTGTCTAATGAAATAAAAGATAGAAAATGATAATCACTTCTTTAGAGGTTTATTTCACAGAAACAATATAACATGACTATATATGATGATAAGCTAAAACATTGAAGCTATCATAGTGATCACTGGAATCAAATCGAAAATGTGTACCGACGAGTTTTAACACATCTGCTACATGAGCTTTAACCATTCTCTTCCCCGCAAAAGGTTGAAGGTAAGTGTGCATATATATGCTCAAACCACACAAGAACGCTTTCATTGTCGTTTGAAAACGCTTTCGCATTCCCTTTGTATTTCCTATAGTAACTCATTGACGATAATCTGTTCTCCTCGTACAGGCTATTATATCGAAAGCAAGTCCCTGCAATCAGAAATAACGCAAGCAAATGTTTTTCACACGCTCCAAATGCCACTTGTATCGCCGAGGTCTTCCCTTAGAAGAAAAGTTTCGATTTTATAACTTCTGCGTCATAAACATTTTCTTTGATCTTTTTCATAATGATTTTCACCATTGCACTCGTATGTTTGTGGAATAACACTAGAGTTTGATTGGGGCAAGAACATATTACCTGATTGTCTAATGTTAATGTTGGAGAGTCCTCGTCTGAAGTATTCTTGTCAAATACAGGAATTTTCAAAAGAGGAATGTGTTGGACTTTGTAGTAATCTTCTCCTCCTTCATTCAATTTAACTAAAAACTCCCACTTAGATGTATAGATACTCAGTTCTTTCAAGGAAGTGATATATCTCAGCCCATCTGGAAGCTCCTTTAAATTCTCACAGTGACGAATAGTCAGAGTACGAAGAAGAGCCATGGACCCTTCTTCTACTATCCATTCTTCCAACTGACTTAGTTCTTTCAATATTAGCTTCTGCAACTGAGGAAACCCACCGCTCGAGCAAACCATTTTCCTCCCAACAAACGCGTTATGCCATAACATAACCACTTTTAAGTGAAGCATCTTCTCTAAAATCGGCATTGGCTCCTCCACCAAACGACAATGATGTAGAGATACGGTTGAAACGTGAGAAGGGAGGTGTTGCTCATCAGGTAACCTTGGCATATATATAGTCAAATTCAGCTGTTTGAGATTACGGCAATCCAAAACAAATCCTTTTTCATCATTCGTGGGAGCATATACCTTATACCCATATATAGTAAGATTTTCCAGGTGTCTAAATTTACTTAGAGATGAAGATAGTGTTTGCATAGTACACCCTTTGCTATTGAATATGATTGAGAGAACTCTTAGCCTTGTCATTGGTTGAAGATCCGTCACACTACTATGCTTTGTTGAGAAATTCTGTAACGTCTCCAGAATGACTAGATTACCCAATTCCAACTTTGTCTTATCTTGTATTTCCCAGGGTAAATAGAGGTATCTCAATTCTTGAAACTCCTTCAGAAAATTCGACATGTAGATTGGACATCCCAATACATCTAGATTCAAATGAAGAAGCAACTTAAGATTCTGCATAGACGAAGGTAGATGAGATACCCATGCACGGTATAAACTCAAGTATTTCAAGTGGATTAGCTTTCTGATGCTAGAGGGCAACTTCCCACCTTCAAACCGGCATCTAGAGAGATCTAAAACCTCATCAACTGTAGCCGTGTAAAGCATAAACTTGAAGCCATCCTATCTAACCTCGGGAGCTGCTTAATAAACAAGAGAGATCTAAGTTTTGGATTCTGTATATGCACGTCCATATTGAATGTATGACCAGGCAAATCTATGACAAGTCTGCGGGATTTACATGGAGATTGAGAGTTTGCAGTTGCGGTAGCGGTAGCGGTACTTGAATAAACAATTTGTACAAAATTCTCTTCTTCAGATTTACGTAGACAAACTTCTCTCATCATGTCATGCAACTGACATGTTTCAAATCTCGAAGTCATAAGGTCGCGTTCAGATTTAATCATATTTCTCTTCACCAATTCTTCTATTTATCCATCTGCGACCTCACGATCAGACGCTCCATCGTAATACCTTGGCCTTGGGATTCCTTCTGCAGCCCAGTAATAGAACAAATTTCCCACATCTATTGCATAATCTTCTGGAAAGTGAGCAAGGTAGAGGAAGCAATGCTTCAAATATATAGGCAGCTCTTCAAAGCTGAGATACAAAATCTGATAAACCGAACTGATATTTTTGTCACTGAAGCTAGTCTCTCCAATAATGTGGGATCCAATATTCTCATATACCCTTTTCCACACGCGGAATGTGTATTGCGCAGCTAACAATTCGCCTAACACCTTAACAGCCCATGGTAGGCCTCCACAATGTTTGACCATCTGCTTACCCATCTCTTCCATTTCTTCATCAGAATTATGTTCTACACAACATCATCAAGATATGGTGAAAATTACATGAATGTCTGTAAGGATTAGACATAAGCGAGATATGGATAAGAAAAAGAGGATTGTAGTCATCCTAAGTAACAAGTTCTGAAAGCTTACCGGTAGTGTTATCTCTAGGAAATCCTATTCTTCGAAATAGTGTCCAACTTTCTTCGGGAGTTAGACAATCTGGTCTAAAGGTGAAACATGTTGGACTTGCATGTAATCTGACACCCTCGTTACGAGAAGTAAGTAGTAGCTTCCAACCTTCAAAAAATATACCTCTTTAACATAAGTCCCTAACCAAAAATGAGCTTTATCCTTTATGACCAATAAGTGTTCAGTGTATTGTGAATTCGTATAAGGTATGTACCAAAAGATGTCACCTATTTCCCGTGGAAAAATTGGTTTGATTATGTCCCAGTCTCCTTCTCTCCATATATCATCAAGGACAATCAAAGCCTTTTGTGTTTCTAACACCCGAACAAGATTCTCTTGAAGCTCGTCTTCTGTCAACTCTAACACATGATGAGGCTCAAGTTTCCGCAAAATTGTCTGCCAGATATACTCCCTTGTAAACTGTTGTGAAACACATACCCAGGCGAGTCCTGCAAAATGACTCTTAACTGTCTCATGATTAAAAACTTGTCTTGCGAGGGTGGTTTTACCAATACCACCCATCCCGGTTATAGAAACCACTTGACTTCTATCTTCCTCCACCAAATAACCAACCAATTGCTCAACATTCTTCTCCAACCCAACAAGATGGTCTTCACAATCGCTAGAAAACGTGTGTCGCATAACCCTTTTTCTTTCTTGTAGAGACTGTGTATCATTTTCATTGACAATGACCTGTTGTATGCCAAGAATCTGCATAACGCGAACCACTTTAGCAATCCTCTTACTTAGAGCTTCCATATCAAAAGCAAGTCCCCTACGATCAACAATAACACAAGCAAGTTGTCTGATAAGTTTCTTGATGCCACTTGTTTTGCCGAGTTCTTGCTTTAGAAGAAAGGTTTCGATTATATCTTCTGCATCATAAACAATTTCTTTGATCTCTTTCACAGTGTTTCTCACCATTGCACTTGTATGTTTCTTGGCATCTGCATCTTTCAACAAGCCTCTTAACGTCTCTAGTTCACTTTTTAATCCATTAAATTGCTCTTCAACTCCCTGAAATCGCTCAGATTCTCGGTAAATGAGATTCCAAAGCTTCTCGAATCCGAATGACAAAAGTGTCTCTGCCATAAATTCCCTGTAGCACTAAAGGTTCAAAACAAATATATTTTTATCAGCTTCTAAGTCACTACCAAGTCCCCATCAGATTTGTTAGAACAAAACACTCAGGATCACCAAGACTGACCAAGAAAGACTAAGTACTGAGGAATTATTGAGGAATTTTCCCAAGAATAAACCATAAAGACAAGAGAAATGTCAAATGTCAAACCAAAATTTCAGATTCGTTTTGAACAAAAACCAGATACTGAAGAGTCAAGATCATATTAAGATTTATAAGTTTGTAAATAGGTTTGGTTAGTTACGGTTATTTCCGGTTTAGCACATTCTTTGGTAATTGTATATAACGTTCACATTTGTACAGTGTTTGATAATTGAATTGAATGAGAAATAGTTTTTCTCCTTCTTCTCTTTCAAGTCACGCACCTTGCGTGATATGGTGTCAGAGCCATCGTTCTTGTGATTTTGATCTCTTTTCTTCGATTTTGAGCTCGGATTCTCATCTCAGATCATAGATCTAAGCTCCGATAAGCTCAGTTTTCGAAATCATGGTGAAAATCACAAAACTCCCTCGACGATCGACTCGATTACAAGATTCTTCAGGTTCCGCTTCACAAAAGAAATCTCGATCTGCTGTGTTTGAAGATTCTCCACTCCGATCTCGTCTTGATGGCGATTTCCGTGCATCTCGATCTCAGAGTGACCAAAACTCATCAAAAGCTACAGATCCGACACAGTCTCCTTTCTATATGCAAAGTGGTGATAATCCAGGTCTCAATATCATCTCAATACATCTGGATGGTACGAACTTTGATGATTGGTTTGCTGCTATGCGTATTTCTCTTGATGCTAAGAATAAGTTGGGATTTGTGGATGGATATATGCCTAGACCTTTAATCACAGATTTGAACTTTAAAATGTGGTCTAGATCTAACTCTATGGTGAAAGCTTGGTTGTTGAACTCGGTTTCTCCACAGATTTATCAAAGTATTTTGCGTATTGATGATGCATCGGATATATGGCGTGATCTCTATGGCAGATTCCACATGTCCAACCTTCCAAGGACTTTTAATCTCACTCAGGAAATACAAGATTTTCGTCAAGGATCACTCTCTCTATCTGAATACTACACTCACTTGAAGACTCTCTGGAATCAGTTGGAAAGTGTAGAGGAACTTGATGATCCTTGTACCTGTGGAAAAGCTGCTCGACTGCAACAGAAGGCATAGAGAGCTCGAATTGTAAAATTTCTTGCAGGTCTCAATGATTCTTACACCATAGTAAGACGCCAGATCATTGCAAAAAAAGCTCTACCGTCCTTGGTTGAAGTTTATAATTTGTTAGATCAAGATGACAGTCAGAAGGGCTTCACTAATGTTATTTCACCTCCCACTGCATTCCAAGTTTCAGATCAGTCTCAACAGTCACTTGAGATATGTTATGTTCAGAGTGGACCAAACAAAGGGAGACCAATATGCTCTTTCTGCAACCGGGTAGGACACATTGCAGAGAGATGTTACAAAAAGCATGGATTCCCACCAGGTTTTGTTTCAAAGAACAAATTCTCATCTGATAAGTTGCAGAAAACTGCATCAGTTTTGCCTGCACAGAAGAGTTTTCAGAATATCTCACCAGTAGCTGCTCAAGTTAATCTATCCCCTACTCCATCTTCTCCTAATGTTGAGAGTCTGATTGGGGACATGACTAATGATCAGTTGCAAGCTCTCATTGCTCTCTTCAGTTCCAAGCTGCAAAACTCACATATCAGCTTACCAGCTGAAGCCAGTTCCTCCCAAAGCCCTATTGGTAACACTGATATCTCCTTTTCTCCTATTACTTATAATTTTGTTGGAATCCTGAATGTTTCTCGACATACTCTCTCCAATGAAACTTGGGTAATTGACTCCGGAGCAACACATCATGTCTGTTATGATAGGACTTTGTTTGTATTTCTAGATACATCCATTGTGTGTTTTGTGAACCTTCCTACAGGCTCTACAGTCAACATTAGTGGTGTTGGTCAGGTTCAATTGAATCAGGACATTCTTCTCCATAATGTTCTGTTCATTCCTGAATTTTGGTTAAATCTGCTAAGTATCAGTTCAATAACTACTACTTTAGGCTCCAGAGTGGTTGATCCGACATGTTGTGAAATACAGGATCTTACCAAGGGATCGACGATTGGAAAAGGTAGAAGAGTTGGTAACCTGTATATGATGGATACTGTAATTGATTCTCCATCAGTCAATGCTACTGTGGACATTGGCTTATGGCATCAAAGGCTAGAACATCCTTCATATGCAAGACTGGATCTGATTTCAGAAGCATTGGGCACTACCAGGCATAAGAATAAAGGAGTTGCTTATTGTCATGTTTGTCATTTGGCTAAGCAAAAGAGACTATCTTTTCCCTCTGAGAACAATATGTGTAATTCAGTTTTTGACTTGTTACATATAGACTTGTGGGGACCTTTTCAAATGGAGACAGTTGATGGATATAGACATTTTCTTACAATAGTTGATGATCATTCAAGAGCTACATGGATTTATTTGTTAAAGACAAAGAGTGAGGTTTTAACAGTATTTCCTGCATTCATCAACAAAGTGGAAAATCAGTTTAATCTTAAGGTTAAGGCTGTCAGATCCGACAATGCACCCGAACTGAGCTTCACAACATATTTTCTTCAGAAAGGAATTGAATCATTTCACTCTTGTCATGAAACACCTGAGAAGAACTCTGTTGTTGAACGCAAACATCAGCACTTGCTCAACGTTGCTAGGGCCTTAATGTTTCAGTCCAAGCTACCACTTCAATACTGGGGAGACAGTATATTGACGGATGCATTTCTGATTAACCGAATGCCTCTACCGATTCATTCCAATAAGTCTCCATATGAGATCCTCACTGGGAAAGCTCCTGCTTACAATCAATTGAAAACTTTTGGCTGTTTGTGTTATAGCACAACATCTCCTAAGCAACGTCATAAGTTCATGCCAAGATCAAGAGCCTGTGTATTTCTAGGATATCCTCATGGTTTCAAAGGTTATAAACTTATGGACTTGGAAAGTCATAGGGATTTCATATCAAGGAATGTTGAGTTTGTTGAGGAGGTATTTCCTATGGCTCCTCCTGTGGATTCAGTGCATGAAGAGAATCCTTTTGCCTCAGGTATTCCCATATCCACTTCTACTCCATCACCTCAAATTTCTATCCCAACACAAATTTCTTCTCATAGGACTCGAACTATGCCTACTCATTTAAAGGATTATCATTGTTACTCTCTATCTAATAATATTCCCTATCCTATTTAATCCAACATTTCATACTCACATCTCTCACCCCAGTATATCTCATACATCAATAATATCACTCATATCAAAATCCCTCAAACTTATTCTGAGGCAAAAGATTCAAAAGAGTGGTGTGAAGCAGCTGATAAAGAGATCTCTGCTATGGAATCCACAAATACTTGGGATATTGTGAGTCTTCCTGCTGGTAAGAAAGCTGTTGGTTGTAAATGGGTATTTACATTGAAATTTCATGCAGATGGAACCCTTGAGAGATACAAGGCCAGACTTGTTGCAAAGGGGTTTACACAGAAACCTGGCCTTGATTACACTAAAACATTCTCACCGGTTGCTAAGATGGCTACTGTGAAATTATTGTTGAAGGTCTCTGCATCCAAACGTTGGGCTCTCAAGAAACTAGACATCTCTAATGCTTTCCTGAATGGTACTTTGGATGAAGTGATCTACATGAGACTTCCTAAGGGTTATGATGAACGTCAGGGGGACAGTTTGCCTCCTAATGATGTTTGCAAGCTCAAGAAATCTATCTATGGTCTTAAGCAGGCTTCTAGACAGTGGTTATTAAAAATTTAGGAAGCTTTGATGAATTTGGGGTTTCTTAAGTGTCATGGAGATCACACAATGTTTGTTAAGACTACTTCAGATGACTTCATTGCAGTTTTAGTATATGTTGATGACATTGCTATTGCAAGTTCATCCGAATCTGCGGCTGACACTCTGATTGATGCTTTAAAGAAGCTTTTCAAATTACGAGACCTAGGCCCTTTGAAATACTTTTTAGGCTTAGAGGTTGCTCGTTCTGATGCTGGTATTGCCTTATGTCAGCGGAAGTATGCCTTGGAGCTTCTCACATCCATGGGCATGCTAGCTTGTAAACCATCATCTACTCCTATGGTTCTTAATCTGCAGCTTTCTCAATCGAATGGTGACTTACTTCCGGTCAAGGAGATGTATAGAAGTTTGGTAGGGAAACTGATGTATCTCACTATAACGAGACCAGACATTACTTTTGTTGTCAACAAGCTTTGTCAGTTTTCTTCTACTCCACGGACAGTTCATCTTCAAGCAGTTTACAAAGTTCTTCAGTACCTTAAAGGCACAATGGGACAGGGTTTATTTTATTCTGCTGATCCTGACTTGACATTAAAGGGTTTTGCTGATTCTGATTGGGCAGCTTGCAAGGATAGTAGAAGATCTACCATTGGTTTCACAATGTTTCTGGGGTCTTCACTTATCTCTTGGAAATCCAAGAAGCAGCATTCCGTGTCTCGCTCCTCCGCTGAAGCTGAGTACAGGGCTTTAGCTTTGGCTTCTTGTGAGATTTCTTGGCTGGCCACATTATTAAAGGATTTACATATTGATACAGGTTCTCTTCCTGTTCTCTATTCTGATAGCACTGCAGCCATATCCATAGCTTTAAATCAGGTGTTTCACGAACGTACAAAGCATGTGGAGGTTGATTGCCATACAGTTCGTGAAAAACTTGACAAAGGTCTGCTCAAATTCTTACATGTCAAAACAGAGGATCAAGTTGCAGACTGCTTAACCAAACCTCTTTTCCCGGTTACTTTCCACCATCTTTTGTCCAAGATGAGCTTACTAAACATCTTCAGCTCATCTTGAGGGGGACTATTAAGATTTATAAGTTTGTAAATAGGTTTGGTTAGTTACGGTTATTTCCGGTTTAGCACATTCTTTTGGTAATTGTATATAACGTTCACAACAGTGTTTGATAATTGAATTGAATGAGAAATAGTTTTTCTCCTTCTTCTCTTTCAAGTCACGCACCTTGCGTGATAGATCACAAAAAAAAAAAAAAAGATCACAAAGACAGACCAAGGACTAAGTACTCACCTCTCTAAGGCACCAAGGAAGTAAGGAACTCACCGGTCTTTCACATCAGAAAAAAAAAAAAAGATAAAATATGTTGGACATCAGAAAAAAAGAAAAGAAAAAAAAGACGCAAACAAAAAAAACTGACCTTGTCATCAACGAAGGCAGACCAGAAGAGAGCAACTGAGCAAGAACTCGATCATGAGGATGAGAAGGAAGAATGGACGGTCCAGATGTGTTCCACGTATCATCGATGTATTTTACGATGTTAAGAGACTCGCAAACCGGTTTACTATTGTGGATGAGAACCGGAACTTTCTTGTGAACCGGGTTTGATTTGAGAAGCTCACTCTTTGATCCGAACAAATTATCTTCAACGTAATCATAATAAACCGATTTGAGACGAAGAGCAAAGATATCACGACCGGACTGTACCATGTTCCCAACAGGTTCACTTCCTCTTTCTCTCCCATCTTTTCTTTTGTTTAAATTATTTTTTATTAGGTCTGTAATAAACCGGTGAAAAAGACCAAGAAACAAGAAAATATTGGTGGTGAGACCTGTTTTGTGTTCCCTCTACGGCTCTTTTCTTCTTTTGTCTGCTTCTTAATAAGATATTAATTGGCGAAAACAACAAAATGAATATGATTTTTTCTAGATTTTGATGATTCCACTTGTTGATATTAACTTCTCCAGAATTTGACGGTCATAATCCAGATTTCAGGGTCACATGTCTTAGGTTTGATTCATTGTCTAAGTGATTTATCATTTATCCAAGGTTTGCTTGCAGAAAATTTCTGCCAAAAAACCCGGATTAGTCAGATTTGACTTTAACCGAGTTGGTTCAACAGAGTGAAAAATGAAAAATCAGTAGAACATAGCCTCTGAAATTTTTATAATCCAATAACTAAGTAATCTTTTCCCTATAAAAACTGGTAGAGAGAGGTTGAGCCGATGAGGTAAAAGCTTTGACATTATATTGACAAATTCCAAAAGGTAAAAACAAAAGAAAAACAAGACACTAGTCTACATATGACAGACTTTGATCCTTCTACACATCATCTTCATCTCCAAGCTTGTAGGAACTGAAATGCTCCACCTTGAACATCCACTCGCCATTCACAGCATCATAAGACACAAACTGAGCTCCTTGTTCCTCAGCTTTCCTCTTCAGCATTTCCTTGTACTTGTCCAATCTGGCGCCTTCCTTCACTTGCGTACCGGTCTTCTTGTCCATACATTTTATGTTCAACAAAGTTACTACCGCAGGCTTATTCAATCCTTCACCCACCGGCGGTTTTTTGCTCTCGTCCATGTACACATTCACTTCTCGGTTTTTGAACTGAACCACCTTTTCCAGGTCAAGTCTACACACATCTGTCTCCCCTAGAAACTTTATACTCCCGTAACCGTGTCTCCCAACAACAAAGTCCTTTACCCGCTTGCAATAACCCGGATCAACCCTTTCTTTTGCAGCCAGTTCTTGGATCCGAGGCTCTGTGAAATATTCAGAGTGATGCAGCTTCGGCATCAATGACTCGATATCTGCTCCATTTGGTGAACTGTGTGAACCATTTTTGTAGCCTCCGTGATTTTCATGTGTCCCGTTTGGTTTCTGATTGGCTTTAGCCGGAGGAGCCTCACGAGTTTCACCGTTATACTTATCTGTAGATAGTAATAGTAGAGTCAGAGAATGGTCCTCACAATGCATAAACGTTAATCACTAATTCATTACATGTTCATATTTTAAATACTCACTCTCATGGTTGTCTCCATTAGTAACCCCATTCAACTTCTTACCTGAAATTCACATGTAAAATTAGGGGTCAGATATGATCAAATTCAGCCACTATAGTAATATGGAAGCAGATCACTTTCCGAGTCCCAAGTATCCTTGAAAAGTTCAGCTTGGAGGTAGCATCAAATTAGATGTTCTAAGTGAAAACTTCTCACTTCTTATCTAAGATAAACTATTGGAGCCATGTATAGAAAAAAGGAGGTATTTGGGACAATGGAAAGCCTCTTTTTGCAATAACAAGTCTCCGATCTTGCAATGATTAAGCCAATAAATGTAAAAGAGCAAGCTTACCGTTCTCCTGCAGTGGGATCGGACCATCCTTTGGATGTTCTGATTTTACCCTTTCAACTGGGCGTATAAATAGAGCTCTAGGGTTTTCCCTTGGAATGAAAAGCGCATCAGCCTTTGGTGTACTGAAATTCTCTTCGTCGCTGAAGAATGGAACCTGAAAGACCAATGAAGAAACAAACAGGTGGAAAGAACCTCAGTAACAAAACTAAAGACTGAGGTATTCAAGACCAAGCCAAAATTCATAAAATAGAAAACATACCTTTGGACCATCATCACCAGGACGGTACTTTCTTGTAGGTAGCCTGACCCGCCTTTGTAAAAGGTGTCGAGAAGTCAGGAGCCGTGATACTCTAACAGGAGCAGGCTTATCAACGACCTGAGAAGAAAGGAAAATATACGGGTTAATAACATGGAGTAGTCATTTGTTTCTATCATAACATCGTATCTATGTGAGCAATGACAAACTTCAAGATGCCATGTAGAGGAATTCAATGCCTAGCAACAGAATTTAATCTGCTTCAAATTTAGAAAGAAGTTATGAAGAAAAAAGGTGGTGTGTGAGTGTTGAAAAAGGCAGAATAAACTTACAGGCATGCTGGAGATTCCATACTGAATCGAAGGTGAATTTCCACCTTGAGCAATTGAAATCTGAGGCAAAGCAGGAAGCGTTCCAAATGGGTTTGTAACAGGAGTTGGTTGCATACCAGCAGAGTTACCCAACGCAGGCCTGTCAAAAAAAAAAAAAAATGAAGCTCCAGGGATGCAACTTCCAAAGTACAATAAAACCACCGGGTTATTAAATTATCTAAAAGGAGACACAAGAGTCGGAAACACTGATGTCAGAGAGACCATACTCTTGCTTAAAGTTGCCTTGGCTAAAAGTTCCCATTCCACCTGTAACGCCAGTTGTATTAGCTTCAGAACATAAACATACAGGACTTAGCTTCTAGTATTCAAGATGATTATATTCAGTGTGCTTTGATTGATTGACATACCTATTTGGGTTTGACCAAAGTTGTTGAAACCAAAAGCACCTGATGGTTGAGTTGGCTGAGCTGATTGGTAGGGTGTCAAAACAGCAGGCTGCAAAAATAAACCAATATTAGAAATCCCTACATAACTCAAAAGGCAGTGAAAGAGACATCAACTCTGAAGTGAACTGGCATTTAAATTAGTAAAAAAGAAACTCACCGTTGCTTGACTAAAGGGAGAGATGCTTGTAGTTATGGATGGAGAGCCTGAAGACAGGTTCGCGAAGCCAGTGGAAGGTGTACTGAAAATGTTACCCTGTCCAGATGCAGGATTGGTATTCTGTCCGAATGCAGGAGTAGTATTCTGTCCATTTGAGGGGTTTGATCCAAACAGCGGAGACGGCTGACTGTTGATAAAATTTCCACCAATGCTAAATGCAGGAGTTGGCCCATGTGCAGGAGCTGAACCAAAGGTTGATGAACCAAATGGCTGCGGTGTGTTTGTTGCAAAGCTAGGGGATGATCCAAACACGGATGTGGTATTTGATGCAGTTGACCCAAACATTGATGGGGTAGTGGTTTGACCAAAAACGGATGTGGTATTTGATGCAGTTGGCCCAAACATTGATGGGGTTGTGGGTTGACCAAAGGATGGGGTAGTGGTTTGACTAAAGGACGGGGATACAAATGAGGTAGTTGTTGAAGTCTTCTGTGCAAAAGAGTTTGTGGTTATTGAGCTTGAAAAAGGGTTTGCTGGATTTGCAGGTGTCTGGCCAAACACTGGTGACGAAGAGAATATACTTGGCTGAGAATTGGTTACACCAAATCCAGTACCTCCAGGAGATTGACCAGCAGGAAGTTGTCCACCTGAAAATTGAACAACAAGAGAATCAATATTTTGGTAAATAAAGCACAAACATCTAACCTTAAGACAAACGCATAACATGGATTTGTTTGGCATATGACCTTTATCTCCTCGCTGGTAGTCCTCCCACCTAAGCTCCTCCTGGTTTTTTTCTTTGTATGCAGGCATGGCAGATATAGACTGTAGCCTCCCAGCGGGCTGGTTACCAGTGCCTGACTCTGCCTCAGTTGTAGGTGCATAAGGCATGACCCTACTACCCCCTTGTTGACCCCCGATAGTTGATTGACCCCCAAATGTTGGAGTCGAAGCCTGTGCACCTGCAAAACAAAACATGTGAACATTATTAGTTACCATTTAAATGGGTGGGAACTTTCACTTCTAATCTGTAATTGAATAGGACTAGCTAGAGAACCTTGGGCTCCAAAGGGAGATTGTGTAGAACCAAAGGAACTGCCACCAAATGCTGAGGTAGACTGTCCAAAAGCTGGGGAAGAGCCAAAACTAAAAGATGGGGTGCTTGATGCCCCAAAGGCAGGAGTATTTGATGCCCCAAACGTAGGAGTGCTTGATGCCCCAAACGCAGGAGTGCTTGATGCACCAAAAGCACCCCCAGAACCGAAGGCATTGTTGCCAAATGCAGTGCCAGATCTACCAAAGGCTGGAGCGGGTGACGCACCAAATGCAGGTGAGCTCGAGGCGCCAAATGAAGGAGTACTTGAGGCACCAAATGCAGGTGTGTTTGTGGAGCCAAAGGCAGGCGCGCTTGATGCGCCAAACCCAGGTGTGCTAGTGGCACCAAATCCGGGCGTGCTTGTGGCACCAAACCCGGGTGTGCTTGTGCCTCCAAACGCAGAAGTGTTTGAGGCGCCAAATGCGGAAGTGTTTGAGGCACCAAAGGCAGGCATGCTAGAGGCACCAAAGGCAGGCGTGTTTGAGGCACCAAAAGGTGTAGATGTACCAAAAGTGCTGTTTCCAAAGGCAGGCTGTGATTGCTGTGTGGTGCTTCCGAAAGGACTTGACTGAGGCGTTGAGAGGCCAAAAGACTTCTGACCAAATGTAGAAGTGCCTGTAAGAAAAAAATTCGTCAGATAAGGTGCACAAGAGAGATAAATCAAAAGACTAATGAATACCTGGAACCTAAAGAAAACAAACAAACTAGACCATATCAGGAGCTAGTACTGTCACGAAGATAACCCAAAAGACTACTAATTATGGAAGTAGTAACAAATATTTTGAACACCAGAAAACTTGGATATTGCTACCCTGAAACTAACAGGCAATCAAACGCTTAAAGAAATCAGAAACCAGAAACCAGTAGATCCTATCAACGTATCTACCACATGATATGAACACAACCCACGCAGTAAAGCACTAAATCAAAGAAATGGTTGACAAAACCAACGCAGTAAAATACATAAAAGGTACTTACCACCAAAAGGTGAAGTTGAACTACCAAATGCAGGAGCAGAAGATGCTCCAAAAGACGGAGTAGAGCTCCCAAACGCTTGTGATGAAGCACCAAAAGGGGAAGAAGTTTGAGGTGCACCAAACACACCGGTTGAAGTGCCCCCAAACATGGAACTCCCTGTCTGTGCGCCAAAAGGAGTAGAAGTACCAAAGGGTTTCGGAGTAAAAGGATTATTACTCGCGTTATTGGTCTGCCCGAACATAGATTGAGTTTGGGTCCCAAATGGACTGCTGTTAGATGACTGTCCAAAAGCTGTAAAACATATTAAACGGGTCAGGTTAGCATAGCAAAAACTATAAATATCCAAATTGGATAAAGAAACAAAGGAAACAAATGGAAGATCCGTGCAAGTTAAACCCATAGTAAATAAAGAACAAGGTAAGGATCACTTACGATTAGAAGAACCAAACATCTTTTTCTATATATTCACGAATCCGGGCTCAGCCAAATGAACTGCTTCTTCAACCATGGTACAACAAAGCAAGAAATATCAAGAACAGTAATAAGAAGAACAAAACGAAAACACAAATTCCAAAACATGAACATGATTTAAGAAGAAACAGCCAATTAAAGTAGTTCATACGTGGATTAAAACCAAACAGAAGATAAAGATGTTAAATTTGCACCATTTTACTACAAATTGAATCGACATTGACAAAGTAAAATCACAATTTGTGTAATTCATAACCAGTAATCATCAAATTAGAAAAACGAGTACGAAAATCAAAACCAACACTTAACG
The DNA here is from genome assembly GCA_004349715.1 of Crucihimalaya himalaica. NCBI lineage: Eukaryota > Viridiplantae > Streptophyta > Magnoliopsida > Brassicales > Brassicaceae > Crucihimalaya > Crucihimalaya himalaica. Next base: position 67,965 of record SMJT01000117.1, on the reverse strand, counting down.
ATAACATCAAATTCAACAAATAGTACCTATAAACCGATGGAAATCAATCTATATAGACTAAACTACGTCTCAGGAATGTCAGAAAAATACACGAAAAGATAGAGAACCGGAATTTTCCGTACTCGTTCGTCTGATGTCAGGAAAAGTTAGGGTTCAGGCGTGAGAAAACCGCCGAAACAGTTAAGGAAAACGATGTAGTTCGTCGTCGACTCAAAGAGGATTTGAGGAATGTACCTGAAACACCACGATATGGAGTCGACGGAGAACAAGGAGAGAGAAGCAAAGACCTCGCCGGAATCAAAGAAGCCTATAAAAGTTTTACGTACAATGTAAATAGTGGGGAAGAGGCGGGGGCTCGCTGCGTATATAAACAGAGAGTTTCTGCGTTGTATTCAAGTCAGTGTAGCGTCTCTCCGACGCTCGGTTTGCTAACCGGGATCGATTGGCCGGTTCGACCGACTCGCGTTGTATTCAAGCAGTGTAGCGTCTGTCCAACGCTCGGTTTGTTAATCGGGATTGATTTGCCGGTTCGACCGACTTGAGTCATGGTTCATTTCCTCCTGGTTCGCCCGCGTGAATTTGTTTTTGTTCTGTTCCTTTTAATTTATTTTACTGTCTTTTTACTTTTTTCCAATTATTTTCTTCTTTCGCGTCAACTTTTTATCAATTTCTTTTTATTAGATGATTATTTGGCATCAACTTTTTAACCTTTTAAAAAAAAATGACATTTGTGTAAATATGTGTAAAAATGTGTAACTAAATATGACATTTGTGAAAATAAGTTTGCCTCAACAATCTTATTTAGTCCATAATTAATTGAATTTGTGTAAATATGTGCAAACAACTAAAATGAATTACATATTCCTTCATTTCTTTTCCTTTTTTTTTCCTTTCTTGTTTTAATATTCCTTCTTTCTCATTCTATTATGATGAACACATAAGTCAGAACACTAGTTCGTAGCCTCGTAACTTCTGAAGTACGGTCATGTTTCGGAATGACGTATGTTATTGTGTTCTTTAAACGAAAAAGCTCTTTAGATTTTGTGTTCTTGAATAACAAAAAGAAGAAGAAAAAGAAAACACAATTTTGTGTTTATTATCATAGGAATTCTTGACTAATAGCTAACTGATGATAATTCATGTAATCAATCCCGTTTAACCGGACGCAACACAGAATCTGCTCTGGTAACTCTTCCGGTTTATTCCCCTGAAATTGAGATTTTACAGTTACTAACCACATAGATTTGACCCTAAAAATCCATCAAACAAGCACCAAATTGTAATACATTACCTGAATTGTGAGTCCAACATCAAGAACACAGTGCTTAAGCCTGTCTAAGAATGCTTCAAATCCTTTCCGCGATATATAACTGAATCTATGCATATCGATATCAATCTCAAAGTAATTTTCACCCTACAGGATTAAATTTCAGAGTTAAGTAAGTTAAGCATTATATTTGCAGGCTTCAATAGGATTTGTATACTTTTGACATACCGAGTAGAACTCATGCTGTGGGCGTGAAAGAACAGGTTTTTCGTTATAAGCATTCATGAGTTTTTTCTCTGCACCGTTCAGCTGGAGATCATCTACATTCGCAACACGCCCCAATATCTTTAACCGTTCTCTAAAGGGTACATTTGTATCCACAGCAAAGCCTCTAACTTTCTCAACCTCATCATCTATTAATCTCTGCATATATCCAAAGACAAAGCGATTCAAAAATGCATATTCAACAGAAGAGCACAGAGCAAAAAACAGAATCACGACTGGAAGATTAAATTACCTGAATGCTTTCTTGAAAATGAGGTGGAAGCTCCTTTAAATAATTATCCGAAAGTTTAAAGTATAAAACAAAATTCATTCCTTCTCCATCAGTTTCACCTTGAAAGATTGCAGCTGGATACAATGGAATCTATGATTCCGATAGCAATATCATCATTAAACCGAAACACCGAAGATTTTGCAAAAGAAGAACGATTTAGCCATGGAATTAGACAATATACCTGAACATTTACAACAAGGATTGATGGGAGCTTGGTCGAGGTGGTACTAACAACAGGAAGCTCCACATATTGCGCTATATGGTTTATTTTACGTTGAGATAAAAATACATCGACACCAAATGGATTATATGCAGCATAGTTTGGTGCAAACTCTTTCTTCTTTTCTCTAACAAAGAACGAAATATCAGTTAAGAGTTAGCAATAGACATATAATCAGGTACTCGAAACAACAAGCTCTCCCGTATGTTTACCTGAAATAAGTTTTGCCACGAACCCGGAAACTACCAGGCTCAATGATTGACCAGCAATCGAACATTTTCTTTTCGAGCGGACAAAACGGAACCTGAGAACCTGCCATTGGTCTCTGCAACTGCATCTTTGCAGAAACTGAAACATTGTAAAGAACAAAGTGAGTTCTTGGATTGGAATCTCTTCAGTTCAAATGCAGTGGAACCACAATTGAAACTTACATAAAGGACCAGTAGCGTGTCCTTCTCTCCACTTGAAAGATAGTTTAAGCGCAGCTTTTTTCCTCGTACTTGGAGGACTAGAGCTTAAAGACCTTCTCTTTTCAATAGAAGGAACCGTCGAATGAAGACAAGGCAAACAATTTCCTGGAAGAATCCCACAGTTTTCCAACAATCTTTCATCTTTTCTAGAGCTATCATCAGCATTTGAAGATATCTCGTCGATCAAAACAGGCTGCTTAGTGTCAACCAAAGCACTCTCTGATTTTGATTGCGAGATGACGTCATCTACGGTTGAGGCATGAGAGTTGGAAGTTTTGGGACCCTCGCTTAGAGAATTCCGAGCGGAACCTCCAAGGTTAGAGTCTTTAACAGATGACATACTAGATACTGATATACGCTCACCTCCATTTACTGACAACATATCTGAAACAAAACCCCATAAACAATGAAAAGAAAGCGATAGATGAACCTAGGACGAAGCAAAATGGGGTTCAAAGAAGCATTTTTATTTTACCTTCCTGAACACTGTGAAAATCATCATCACAATCTGTTTCAAAGGCGAGGTTGGAATCAAACCAGGCTTCATCAACACTTGCTGTTAAAAAAAAGTAAGACCAAGTCAGGTGAGTAATTATAACTCTAATATAGACTGAAGAATTCAAGTTAAAGTGACACAACAAGTCTTGAGTGTCATATAAACAAAATGTAAATGCCGTTTCTTAGTTTAATCCTCACAATTCAATGCTCATCAAAGATTTTAACAATTTAGAGAAAGAGTCACTCTTTTGAGTAATAAACCTATAAATCAAATCCCCTTTTCAACAAAAAATCACAAAACTTTTAGTTAATCTAACAACACTCTAACCAGAATCTAATCCCCAATTACCCAAAACTACACAATGACAAATCAAAAGACCAAACATTTCGAATTCCATCAATGAAAAGCTAAAATAAACCATCGAGATACACAAGAAAGACGAGAACCCACGAAGCTAAATCGATCAGAAAACACAGACGAAAGACAAAATCAAGCAAAATGCAGGGAGAAACAAAAGATGGGTTTTTGATAGAGAGATTAGAGGACCTCTGAAAGTGGGATTAGAGAAGGAACGATCGTGATTATCGAAAGATCCGTCGGATAAGCGAGAAGAAGACACAACTCTCTTCTTCTGAATCTTTCGTCTTGTCCGAGTCTTTCTCCTCTTGCTTGACCTTATTTTACCTCCAACACAGCTCTTAGGCGTTGACACGCAACCTCCCATCTCGCTTTCTCTCTCCTCCTCCTCTGATCACAAAATCAACATATAAGATCTCTCTAAACCCCCAGAACTTGTAGAGAGAGAGAGATAAAGCTGTCTCCTTTAGCTCTCTCTCCTTAAAACCCAGAGCTTGTAGAGAGAGAAAGAGAGAAAAAGCTGTTTCCTTTTTATCTCTCTCTTCCTCTTCTGATCAGAAATCAGATAGAATCTGCCAGACACGATCTTCAAATCCACTAATTGGAAAAATTTAGAGAGAAAAATGGTAAATGAGACACAGACAACTAGACAAACAATTTGGTGAAGACGAAGCCATTTTTTTTTCTCTTTACTTCCAAAACAAAGAAAAATGTGTTAAAAAAAAAGTATTTTTTTCATTGGTTACATGTATTTTTGGGATTTGTGAAGTCAATGAAAAAATTGGAAAATTATCAAATGGCAAGTTGTTAAATTTCAATAGTTATCGCATATACGGTGAGTTAACGGCATCTTCCAAAAGCAATTATGGTTATTTAGAGTTTTTACGATTGAAGCAACAACACTTTGGATTTATCTTTATTTAACGTTTTGTACTAATCTGTAATTAGTCAATTACATAATTTATGCTTATTTAGGGGGTTTTCTTCATAATGTAACACTATGGATTTATCTTTATTTAACGTTTTGTACTAATCACAATTACATAATTTATGCTTATTTGGGGGGTTTTCTTCATAATGTAACACTTCGTGTAATGGAGATTGAGAATACAGAGATTATGATTGCAAATCATTTTCTTCTATTTTACATGAACACGGTTCTTAGAATTGGTTGAAAGATCAATATTTATTAGTTATTAGAATCTTTTTTTTTTTGGACAACTACTAGTTAATAGTTATTACTTATTACTTATCAGAATCTAATTTGGATTTGTTTAGGTTAAGACTTAAGAGATACTTTTTGTGCACTTAAAAAAGTGATCAAATGAATATTATTTATATTTCAGTTCTCAAAATATTATTTATATTTTTTTTTAAAGGAATATTGATCAAATGAATATAACTTGAGTTTTTAATAATGACAACATGTTTCAAAACTATACAAAAATTATCATTGAATTCAATTCTTAAATATGAATTTTATCAAAACAAATATGAGGATCATTATAATACGACGTTGTAGTTTTAGAGTTTCTTTGTTTAGTTTGATGTTATATAAAGGAATATATTTTTTCATATACCTTTAACAAAAAAAACTATATATTTTAATTTCCCCATAAAATACATCTTTATGTTTAAGTGTACAGTTATATGTAAGTAGATGTGGAACTTGAACCAAGACATAGCTTAGAAAATGGGTGAAGGCAAGTCACTAAACAAATTAAACAATAACACATAAAATATATATTAGATAATCATATCTAAGAAAATAACATAAATTAACATCGATTGTATAAGATATATATAATTGTATTTAAAAGAAAAAAGAATAAATTGTGAAGAGATAAGCAATAGACACAAGTTATTTCTAGACTCAAGAAGCAAAAGATTGATTTCGATTAAAACATGTGTCAAAAAATTTCTTCAAACGTATGATGTGGTTCATATGTTATCTTTGACTTCTTGGTTCCAAAAATAAAACCATAAAACTTATACTTTACAAAGAAATTTGGAGGTAACTAAAAGTATTAGTATCAGGTAACATTTTTCGTCATATATTTCATTTGTTAGGCAAAGTATGGCCATCTAAAATTACACGTGTCAAATAATAAGTGGTGTTTGACGTTTTCACACGTTGGCTGGTTGTCTTGTCCTTTTTATTAAACTATATAAATCGACAATATCTTGATAATTAGATGTGCTTGTGATTTTTGACCAAAAAAAAACATCATAAAACAAAAAGGATGTGTTTGTGATTAATTCCCAATCGTTAATAAAAATCTTATAAAATCCCAAAAAAAAAAGGGAAATTTGGCAAAAAGGGACAAAAAAACTAATCTATTGTCCCAATAATACTTTGCTAACATAAGTTTGTCCCTTTAAGATTTTGTATTTTGTAATTTCTTTTTTATCCTTTAATATTGTTATTAATCTTTGATATTGTTATTAATCCTTTAATATTGTTAAATGAAATTTAACAATTAGATTTAAGTAAATAAATCCCTAAATTAGATTACCTAAACACATAAAAAAAAAAAAATAAACCACTCACACATTCCCTAAAAATTTGGCAAAAAAAACAAACCCAACTCTCGCCGTCGCCGATTCCATCTCTCGCCGACAATCCAACTCTCGCCGTCGCCGATTCCATCTCTCGCCGACAACCCAACTCTCGCCGCTCACTCTATATTCAGGTTATCTCTCTCTCAATCTCGATCTCTCACTCTCGAGATCTCTCTCTCTCTCTCTCGCTCTCTCTCTCGCTCTCTCTCTCGATCTCTCAATCTCGATCTCTCACTCTCTCGCTCTCTCTCCCTCTCGCTCTCTCTCTCTATCTCTCTATCTCTCTATTTCTCTCTCTCTCTAGGGATGTATCTCAAGCTCTCTATCTCGCTATCTCTCTATTTCTCTATTTCTCTATCTCTCGATCTCTCTTTCTTGCTGTCTCTCGATCTCACTCTCTTGCTCTTTCTCTCGATCTCTCTCTTGCTTGAATTATCGTTTGTGGTTGTTATAGAACCCAAAATTTTTGAGTTCCTGTGAGATATACCCTTAGCCGTGATTTACAATTCCTCTAATTTTGTTCTTAATTAGCTCTCTTAGTTCACTCCTTCATAATTATAAACGGCATAAGCTTAAGGATATTGCTTTGTTCCATTTAATTTGATGACTGAATGTAAATTGTTCTTTTGTTTGATTGGGAGATTCCTCTACATTTGTTTTATATGTTTGATGATTATAAAATGTTGTTTGTTGTTTTTATTTTTTGTAGGTATGGATTTAGAGTTGCCAAAACGATTTTTTAGAGAAGGAAACGAACCGCAAGTGGAAAAGATTAATAACAGCTGCAAAATGTCGCTTTTGAAGACATTGCAGAAGGTGTTGCCGGGTGAGTACGCTGAAGTGAAGAGTGACCCTGTATTTGCTCAGATTCTGGCAATTCATGAGAATTGTCTCGGATACTCGGGGAGATTGATACACAGCTTCATGTGTAAGCAACTTGATACCGCCAAAGTACATGAGCTATGGTTTGTGTTTGCTAGGAGGCCTCTACGGTTTTCTTTGCAAGAATTCTATGCAGTTACTGGGCTCAAGTGCCAAGGAGATGAGGACTGCGGTTTTGAGCAATGGAAAGATGATATGGGTTTTTGGAGTAAGCTGCTAAAGAGAGGCGGTAATATTAGCATAAAGACGATAAAGGATGAGCACATCAAAGTTGTTCACAAGTGGACTCGTGTGGACAGGTTGCGGTTGGTGTATTTGTGTGTCGTTGCGGGTTTGTTAATGGCGAAGGATGAGAAGGTTAATATCTCACACACCTTCATCAAATTGGTTATGGATCTTGGTAAGTTACGTAATTATCCATGGGGTCTTCATGCATTTGATCATCTTGTGAAGTCAATCATTAAAACTAGGGAGAAATTGAAGCAGAAGAAGAGCTACGTTTTGGATGGCTTCTCATACGCATTTCAGATTTGGATTATGGAAGCTATTCCGGACTTTGGTGTTATGTTGGGCCGAAAACTGAAAGAGGAAGATTTATTATGTCCTAGATGTGCTAACTGGTCAGGAGCTGCAAAGGTCTCATATGAAGAAATCATTGAACTAGAGAACTCATTTGGATCGGAGGTGAGTATCTCTATTTGTAAATTTCCTTTAATTTTAACGTTCTTGTAACCGTTTTTTTTAACTTTCTTGTAGGGTGTTCTGTATCCATGCATCTCTAGTACTGGGAATTTTGATGTCATTGACTCTGCTAAGTTTGCATGGGACGATGAGATGACTGATGAAAGAGTTGATAGTGTGAAGGCGATCATTAGAGCTGGAAATGATTGGAGTCATCATATATTTGAATCCAAAGCTGAGGTAGAGGAGATAGAGGTAGAAACTGAGATTGTTGGTGATGTTGATGATGATACAACTCCAATTGCAGAAGACAGCTCAGGTTCGGGTCCGTCGAGAGGTAAGAAAAAGATGCCAGATCATGGTGCAGAGAGACGAAAACATAAACTGTTGTGCCAACGATCATCAAGAAAAAATATAGGTGATAATGAAGACATGAAGAGTTTCATTCAAGGTTTGTTTCATGCTTCTTTCACTTCTTTGGAGGAGAAGATTAAGAAACAAATTGAAGACCGCTTTGGTAAATTAGAAACTGAGGTAAGAAGTCTCAAGGAATCAGTCAGCCTAGCTACATCAAACAGCTCCATGCCCTCCAATGTCGACCATGTTGAGCCAGATGGAAAGGTAAGCAAGGAGAAAAATTCTAAGACCTGATCAGCTCTTCTTGTTATTGTATTTTGTTTTCCATGGAACTTCCTTTTGCGTTTGAGTTGTATTGTATCATGTATGTATGGAACGTTATGTACTGTACTATGTATGTATGTAATGTTGTGAGTGTTTGTTATGTTTTTGTAATAATTTGAGTAGAAATTTTCGATTGTGCAGGCCGAAAATATTGATGGAATAGACTGTAATGTCTCGTTGGAAGACACACATGGACCAGATTTCTCAAAAATGATGGAATTGGGTACACAAGAGTTCCTCAGAAAAACCATGGACCACCTATCTCAACCTTCACAAGTAGACAATTTCGATCCATCACAGCCTTCAAAGGCCCAAAAGAAAGTTGATTGGTGTACTCCACTAACTTCTTTTACAGACTTGGAAATGTCGCTTGTTGGTAAAAATGATGCTGATTACCCATTGGTTTTTTTGTCACAAGAAGATTGGCATAAACTACAAGTCTGGTCTATGACGCCCACGTAAGTCCCAAATATTTTTAAATTACTAAAATTTCAGTTTTTGGCATCTCTAATTCTTAGCGTTGAAAACATTTTTTAATTTCAGGAATCTACAGATTGGTCCAAGTGTTTTTGACTTTGAATTTGCTTCTCGTATAATTGGTCCTAAAGAATGGCTACAAAATAAGGTTAGAAATACACTATATTATATTAGATTATATTATCATATATACTGATGTCTCTAATGCAATTCACGGTTCCTATATCATTCTCAGGAAATAGACGCAGTCATGTACTTATTCCAGGAGAACACATCTTTGCGACGATGGAAACCAGATCGTGTTGCATTCATGAACTGCCTATTCAGTGTCCAAATCAAAACTGCATACAATCAGTTTTTGAAGGATAAGAAAAGATTCAAATGTGATAGTTTCCTCTTATCTTACGGAAACGGTGAGCTTCCATCTCATGGAAGAACAAGAAAAGTTTGGGATGTGGATGTTGATCGTATCTACGTGCCAGTCTTTGTCCAAGGTAACCACTGGATATCGTTGTGCATCAATTTTGTACAAAGAACAGTAGAGGTTTTCGATTGTGCAGGCTTGAAACACAACAAGGACGTAGAAGCATTCGCAGTCCTCATTCCCCGTATTGTGAAAGCAGTTCAATCACCTGCCAATAAGAAACATCTTAACATTGGTCAATATTCAATCATCTACGTGCCGATGCAAGGTGGTTTAAATAAGAGTTGTTGTGATTGTGGAGTGTATGCGTTGAAGTTCATTGAATGCCACCTGCTAGGACTAGACTTCTCTCTGATGGACGATGACAACATTCGAGAGGCCCGACATAAGATTGCTTTTGATCTATGGGAAGCGGCTAATGATTCTGTTTTGGTTGATCGAATGTCAAAGTATGAAACTCCTAAAAATGTTGTCTCCAACGTTGTAGACATTGATTGACTTTTTTTTTTTTTCAAATTTCATTTTCAGATGTCTTAGTTAAGCGCTTGTAAAGTATTATTATTAAATCTAAAACAATTAACTATTATATGTTTTCTTCTAACCATCTATAAAACTCAAACTTAAACGTAATGGGTAATCTCCTCTTGTCTCACTAATGATGTGCTCAAATTTTAATCCCAACTAATACCCCAAGCGCAAGGCAATCGAAGTAGTAGACTAGGTATCGAACCACAAGGACATAGAACTAACGCAGTAAGTATGCGAGAAACTTCTTAAGCTAAGACGATACGAAAGAGTAAAGAAAAGAGAACAAGGTGTTCTTGGGAGAGAAAAAAGCGTAGGAGAAAAAGAAAGAGTAAAGTGTCTTCTATATTACAATGATTAAGGGATAATATTAAGTTTTTAGTTGGTTTTGGGTTGACCCCACATAAGTCCCGGGTCAAAATCTTCGAAACGAGCAAAAGTGGGGTTCCATCGGTCATCTATATCGGTCGTTTGACCGATAAAAATCATCTCAGGAACATCCGTAGCTTTAGTCCTCAAGTTAGCATTTTATCGGTCATCCTTATCGGTCGTTTGACCGATAATTCTTCTTCCTGGAACTTCCCTTCTTTTGGCCTTCATTCCTATCGGTCCTCTATATCGGTCAAATGACCGATATTTCTTCAGTCTGGGACATCACTAAATCTTGAGGCTTCCTTTGGTTTTATCGGTCCATCCTATCGGTCGGATGACCGATAATTTCTCATCCTGGGACTTCTCCGGATTCTGAGATTTTCTTTGATTCTATTGGTTGGCTTTATCGGTCGTTTGACCGATGGAATACATTTTAAGCTTCTTTTTCACTTCTTCTTCATTTTGAGACCCCGTCTTAGTCATCCGTTGGCCGTCTACACTTCTTAACACACCAAAACACCTGAAAAAGGCCAAAAACCACCACACAAGACACATATATACATCCTAGGACTCTAAAATGCAACTTAAAGCTAAATGGGACACTTATGTACAAATGTGATGCATAAATGTTAGAAATGCACACAAATCAATCCTAAAAACTAAGGAATAAACACCTAAATCTAGCATATATCAACTAACTCCAGCCCACCTGGAAAATACATCAATTTTGTGTGAGTTCCAATCCAGTAATGCAGTAAAACTCACACAACAAAAGGATTACAAGCAAAAGAGAAAGCTCACTTTCTTTCAGGAAGATTTGAAACATATTTGATCCTCTGCAATATTAAACGGGTTTGATGTTTGCTAACTGTATCTGCAGCAGCATGGTTCCTATACTCCTCAAGCTCTTTGGTTATCAATTGGCCAGCTATTGCATGACGTGATCCCATCCTCTGGGCGCATAATAAGACTGCTTGAACATCTTGTAGCCTATTTGATGTAGTTGCAGCGGCGTCCAAGTTGAAGAGAACCTTATGTATATTTGAAGAGAACCTTATGTACATGGGAGAAATAAGAAATTTTCAACGTTTCAGTCCCCAGGAAATAGTTACTCTACAGTTTAGTATTAATTAAGAAAGGCATAGCTAAATCTCTTCAATGATAAAAATATATAACAGAAGAAAGTTATATAACGGCAGATACAGGCTAATGCGTGCATCCTGTCCGATTCTGCTCTCAAGTTCCTTACCATAAGCAATAGTCTTCTATTATATGTTTTCTTCTAACCATCTATAAAACTCAAACTTAAACGTTTAAAATGGCACCAAATATTTATGAAATAGATTGGAAAAATTTCAAACTAAAACAATCGAAAAAAAAAACGAAAGCATTAAAAACACTATATTGGTCTATCACATGTCGCTCGGTTGTGACCTTCAACACCACAACGGCTGCACTTGTTCCTCTTACACCCTTGTGATCCTTGTGATGAGCGTATCTTGTCTTCAACTGTTTCGTGTCTTCGTTTTCTTCGCCTACCAGCAGCTCTTCTTGTTTCAGGAGGTAGAACTTGGGCATTTTCAACATCTATTGGGACACGCCAAGCATCCTCAGGAACAGCTATTGGATTAATACATTCCTCGTAAACTGTCCTCCATAAGGCTGTTGTATACATTTCATCGGTGAGTGTGTGTGCTTCCTTGCCTACAGAAAGTCCTGCTTTGATGGCATGTCTGCAAGGAATTTTTAACAAGTCATACTTTCCACATGAACACGTTCTTCTGTCCAAATCAACAAGGCATTCGAAATTGTCTCCTCTAACTTGAAAGCTGGTGTCGGTAATGGGATAAACAATAAATGATTTACCCTTCTCAATCCTTCTCTCAATCTTTTTCTCAACTTCAATGGTTAGACGGTGCTTATGCTTTGAGCTTAATATTCTACGCTTATAAAACCACTGAGTTAACATTTCTCTGATGCTGTCCAACAAAGGAATAACTGGATACTCTCTAGGTAAACGCAATGCAGCATTTATCGATTCAGCCGGGTTTGTGGTCCTAATGTCGTACCTGAATCCAGGAAATTGACAACGAGCCCATTTTGTCACATCAGCCTCAATTAAATATTTTCCAATGCCTGGACTAATATTGCAAACATCAGTGAACCTCCTCTGAAAATCGGCAACCCTATATGCTTTTGAAGCCTTAGCAATCAAGCCAGCGAGACCCTTTCCCTTAAAATATGTTACCACATTATTCAACAAATGGTGAATGCAAATTCCATGTCTAGCTGCCGGGTAAACTTTATCAAGTGCTTTAGCAATTGATGCATGTCTATCTGAGACAAAAGCCAAACAATTCTCGTCAGCAATAACAACCTTTAGTTGCCTCAAAAACCACTCCCATGAACGATCGTTCTCTGAATCAACAACCCCGAATGCAATTGGGTACAAATTAGAGTTACCATCTAAAGCTGTAGCAACTAGTAGAACTCCTTTGTATTTACTCTTTAAAAACGTACCATCAATAACAATCACCCTCCGAATGCCTTTGTAGAATCCTCTTACAGATTGACCGAAAGAAATAAACAGGTATTTGAATTTACCATCGCAATCAGTTTCATAATGAGAATGCGTACCCGGATTTGCTTCTTTTAGAATGTGCAAATATTTTGGTATTTTACCATAACTTTTCTCCGGTATTCCTCTAACAGCGTTAACTGCATACTCACGTGCCTCCCATGCTAAAGAATAAGACAGCTCGCATCCATGCTCCGTACGCATGATCTGGATGACATCATTTGGTTTAGGCCCTTCCTTCACACCCTCATATTTATGCTTAATCAAATTGCCGATGGTTTTAGCTGAAGCTGTCCTACTAAATTTGTTTTTGCTTGAAGGAGCACACGTATGTTCAGCCACATACTTGTTGATAATGAAATATGTAGACCCCTCTAAACACTCTGCACGAAGACCCCAATTGCATAAGTTATCTGCACAGCGTATATACCACCATCTTGTATCAGATTTTACAACCTTGTAGTCGAAATTATACTTCATTGCACAGATTTCCATTGTTGACTTCAACTCTCTTTTACTTCTGAAATGTTGATCCTTCTTTACAACATCCACCAAAGAAAACCGAACCATCTTTTCATTGGCTTCTTCCGTATTTTTTGCCATTACGCCATCATCACGATCATCACCATGAACTTGATCGTTAAGGTTGTTGTGTTTGATGTGATCATTCCGTTTAGCCATGGACAATAATACTTCTGATTTTTTGGGCATATTACCTTCATCTTCTCCATTACTTGAATAAAATGGCTCCTCATTCAAATCAATGGTGACTTTATTCTTTCGATTTTCAACTACAGTTGTAAATGTCACACACAACTGTGTCGAAGCGTTCTTCCTCACATACCCAACAAAATTCTTGACTTGACGATCATTTGAGATAATAACTGGGGGAGATCCTAACTTATTAATCAAATCACCAGGTAAAAAACTGCACTCAATATTAAAAACGCCTTGTTCAATTCCGTAATCCTCCGAAACCATCGTCTTTAACTCCTCAAGAGTAGTAGTAGATTCCAAAGCAAGTAATCTACCTCGTTTTTGCTCATCAATAATAAATCTCCAACCATCATTGGCACACAAAATCCATTCACCACATGTAACATAGATATGCAGCATATTAATGTGTTTGAAAGGTAGAAGAGAAAAGATAAGTGGAAGAGAAGAGAGATCAAACGTGGAAGAGAAGAGAAGTGGAGGAGAAGAGAGATCAAACGTGGAGGAGAGGAGATAGATGTGCAAAATTTCAATTAATTAGGTTAGCCAAATTAGGATATATCAAATATTTGCAGAATATTCTGTGCTAGATTTTAGGGAATTATTAACTAACCGTAGCACACACATTCTACCAAACGTAGATAAAAGAGAAACCGTAGACTTTCTATTCTACGCAATGTAGAAGATATAGAAACATGTAGAATGCGTATTCTGGATTAGGTAGAAATAAGAACAACGTGTATAAAACATATTCTACCAGAATGTAGAACTTACAGCAAGTGTTAGAATACAAATTCTACTTCTGGTAGATGTATAACAAAATACAGAAGACATAATCTACTAACGCGTAGAAGTAGAATGTCAGTTCTGGAAGTCGTAGAACAAAATAAAAAAATATTTTTTAAATTAGATTTTTCCATAAACGAATTTTTGAAATATTAATATGGAAACTTATTTCAATTTTTATGATTTTAGGAATTTTTTTAGAATTTACAAGCATTTATTTTAAAATTTTAAAATATTAATAAGGGTAGTAGAGTCAAAAAATGGTAAAAATGAATAAAGTACTATTGGGACAATATGTTAGTTTTTTTGTCCCTTTTTACCAAATTTCCCAAAAAAAAATCTTATTACGTGAATGTATAATTTTAGATGTAATAATAATAAGTAAAAGCAAATCACTCTTATCCAACCTACGACATAGCTATGCTAAGCAATTTTCGAAAAATATAAGCGTATAACTAATTTACCTGGTTAAAAAAAAATCTTTACTGTGCAAATCAAATTCGAATTTACTACTCTTTTGTTCTTAATTAATCCAAGTCTGAAAGAATTGTTTCAAAAAGATAGATTTTTAAAGTTTTTATGCGTTTTTTATGAGTTATTGATGATTAATTGTAAACTTCAAGAAAAATAATCTAATTTTATTGGTTTAGAGTTATAGAAAATTGTAAATTATACAAAACAATGCATTTATAGTCAACTTTAATATGTTTTCTTAATATGTGTGAGAAACTTAAAATTTGAATTAATTAGGAAACAAAGGGAGTATTATGTTGGTAGAGGGAACTAAAAGTTATTAATAATACTATCGAATTTTTAAATACAGAGAATAAAAACATAATTATTTTATAAAATTTGCCCAAAAATAAATAATTTTAGGAATAAAAGTACATTACATTATAGAATGTATAAAATGCAATTAGTATGACTAGTAGAAGGAATATAGCTACTGCCAAAATTTAAAGTTGATGTACGTACGTTTGTAATATGTTCTATTGGCAAGTGTTCTAAAATCTAGTTGAGTATAAATAAATGAAGGTGGTGAAATAAAATTTATGAATTTGGTTGCGCAATGAAATGGAGAAGAGTAGATTGGCAAGAAAATTAAATAAAAAGAGGAGGTTGAGTCCAACTTATTTCTTATGTTTCTGACAACTATACAATTTCTTCTTCATGGACCCTCACTCCATCTACATCCCACCTTTTTTTTCCTTTTTATTTCATTTTCCCAATTTTTATATAATAGCAATAATTATCACCAATAATCAGAAAATGTTAGAAAACTAACACGGTCGGTGCATGGGTAGGACTACTTTTACAAAAGTGAGAAAAATGTTGTTCTTGTTTTATTGTTTTCAATGGGAAAATATTGTCTTTATTGGATTGGCATTTTATGAAATGGTATCATCATGTTTTCCAATGAAATGATAAGATGGTGGAAACTAAAAAGTGGATACATTTTGTCTTGGTGGCAAAAAAAAAAAAAAGGATACATTTTGTCTCTTCTTATTTGATTGGTGTATAGTAAATTACAAATGTATTTGTAGTACAGCCAACTAACAATTTTTTTATGATGATAAAATGATGATCGGTCTATAAACGTTTATCATCACATCTTAACGAAAATTTGCATGAAGAACACACAGAAAAAGCAATTAACAAGAATCTACTTTCTAGTGATCATATTGTTTAGTCACAAATACGTCTTGATAGGATTCACATATTCTATGAATGACAACCTAATAAACTTTTATACTTGAACCAGCGAATACAACAATATAAACAATGTAAGAAAGAAGATTAATATAATTTTATATTTTTTAACAAAGAAGTCAATAATTTGTTTGGCTCAGAACTAGTATGTGATGATACCTATACAAGGCGTAAATCATCTCGTCTATAGCAAAACTCATTAAATTTGGGACAAAACATCATCACAATTTACAGCAACCCCTTGATAACCAAGAGAGCTACATGCATTGCGTGTTATGAAACTTTCTTTCTACTTTCCTATATTCATATTCTATTGTCACAAATGAATTCGATTCCTGGGTATCAACTCTGTGGAAACTTTGAAGTGGTTTAAAAAACTAATTGAATTCAGATCAGATTAAAGTAGCGACGGATGAAGAGTCTTTCTGTAAGTATAATTCTAGCTCAATGAGCTTTATTAAAAAAAAAATATTAGATTGAAATGAAATAGCTCATTGGAGATTTATTTAATATTTAGTGCAAGAAAAGTGGAGCTTTATTTAGTGCAAGAAAAGTAAAAGAGGGAGATTAATTTAGAAATATCGAGACTGTAGTTTCTTAGATTCATATCATAAAATAGGAAAGGAGAGTTGCTAAAGTGGTAACTATCAATGTTAAAGACAATGATGTTCAGTACTTACTTAGATGAACATGGCTTGTATTGAGTTTGCCCATTAATGTAAAACTTATAGATTTGGGTTTGTTATGTTTGCTTTAGAAACGGAGACTTAAAAATAGTGTTGAATGCTTGTGTCTTATTGGGAACTATCTAAAAGTTAATTAGGTCTGTCAATTTCGGCCTAGTTCATGCAATTTTGTTTTACGAATTAAATTTATAATAGAAAATAATTTAAACTATATTTATATTAAATGAATTCATATGTACAGTATATCAAGATATATAGAAATATTAAAACTGTTTACTAATAAATACAGTATATTTAGCATTTTTAAAAATAGATTAAGATCATAGAATAATCTAATACAAAATTTCATTACTCATTCAACATGTTTTTCTTTTGTTTCCAAAATCAAGATCCGCTTCTGTCCAAACAGTCCCATTTGGACCAAAGCCACAAGTTATATGCTATTGGGTATGGGTTTCGCCCTTCCCCTCCAAACATGTCCAGTCACAGAAAACGGCCCATTAGAAGTCGGCTGAACAAAGGAGTAAAGGGCAGATTCGACTGTTGCCCCTTGCGTCGACCTAAAGTACGGAATTACCCCTTCTTAATCCCTATAAAAGAGGGATTAGTGAACAATGTAAAGGGGGACCTGATTTTTTGGGAGAAGAACCTTTCAACTTATATACTTAGAGCGAACGAGATAGCTCTAAGCCGAACTCCGTTCGCCTCATCTCAAACCTTCTTTAAAGTCGATCTCATTTGTAAAAGAGCATCACGCTCGACTCACCCTGTATCAAGTCGATCAAGTTATAAAACATCGTTCGGACGATCAATTAAATCGCACTGCCTTCGTTATTATTTTATTATTATTTGTTTGATTGGGCTCGACCATCAACATATGCACATATCTAAAGCCGAGTAAAGGCAACGTCTTCAAAAAATTGATTTGGGAACTCAGTCCTTACAATGGTAAGTCAAAAATTGTGTTCTTCTTTGTCCATCCTATAGAATTCGTAATTATGATGATGGTCTTTGGTCAGAACATAGATATTACTTTTCAACTATCCAACAAACTAATACTTATTTTGCAGCCGTTGGGGTGGGGAGGGGTTAAAGACCATCTCTAATCTCAGTTGTTTGAATATATCTCCTTTGTTTCTATCCTAATGTTGTTGCTGATAGCCTAGCTATGTAGTTACACTTTGAAATCATATTAAAAGCCAAGGAAAATGTAAGAAACACACAAATAATCAAATAGGTTTTTTGGTCATAAATCAAATAATTAGATTATGATTAGAAGTATATTGTAAATTTTTACACTAAATGTAGTTTAAACATGCTATAAATTTGGGTTTTGGTAAGCAACTCAATTTATTTGCGGAAATTTAGAACCTATATTTAGAATCGTTCTACACTTAGGTGGCTTAAGCCGGAAATATTCTTATAATTATATCAAAAATAAGTTTTGTTTATTGGAAAAAATATGAGAAACCTCTTACGATGAAATTCAGCTAAATTTTTCTTTAAAAAAAAAACTATAAACACACATCATATCTTGCTAAAGGAGTCTTAGTTTTTGTACTTGAAATTTAATTATCATGACTCTTTTAAGTGATTTCCCCCTACATAATTCAGCTACATTTAAGGCTATGACACAATCACATCCAACGTTTTCGATTATATGTGATTAAGTAGTCATTATATAACTGTGTGAATATACATTGTGATCCCAGAAATAGAAATCAGAGTTTAGATATCAGACGAAAAGGTTATTCATAAAAGCAAATGCTCTACGATATTGGTTCTACATCTCGCAGTCTGAATTCAATAATTTATACGGTTCAATTTTTGAGTTATCTGCGAGATACTAGTTTATCGTTAATAGAAAATAAGCCCCTTTGAAGGTTACAACAATTTTTATAAGTTACAAAGGTATAATATATGCAGTATCTTTATATGGGCCTTATGTGTTATCTTGAGCCCAACACTTAAAAAGTATATTTTTTAGCATAAGAAATATATATAAACGTCAAATT
Organism: Crucihimalaya himalaica; assembly: GCA_004349715.1. NCBI lineage: Eukaryota > Viridiplantae > Streptophyta > Magnoliopsida > Brassicales > Brassicaceae > Crucihimalaya > Crucihimalaya himalaica. The sequence goes on along the minus strand of SMJT01000117.1, from coordinate 49,503 downwards.
GGAGAACGATATGAAATACATATTCAACCATATAGTTATGAAATAAAATTGTTTCAGCAGTAAGTTTGATGAAATATTGTTGAATCATTAATTGATACTTTGATAGAGATTGATGTTGATCAGTGGTAGTGTACCATCGTTTTCTATCTTAGAAAAGGATTTCATATTTTCCAATTTAAAACAAAGTACAAACCGTCCCCTCATCATAAATGATGGAGTGACAAATACATTTCGTTACAAAATATTATGATTTGTTATTTTTGGGTTTTGTTCGTTTGATCGACAATGACTTCAATATCTAGCATCACCAGTCAAAATATATTCGTTTTTATAGAGGATCATCTAATACTTAATACTGATAATAATAACGTTTATCGATTAAATTTTTAAAAGGATGAGATTTTTTTTAATATATTTTATTTCCATTTCTGCTAGGAGTGTTTAATCCAGATAAATATCTGATACGAACTTGATTGAAATACTCTAGCCGAAAACCGAATTCGTTCAAACAAAAAAGGGTCTAGACTAGAACCAATTTTCTGAAAATTAAGAATAGATTTTACTAAAATCCAAATTTGAAGAGAAATCAAAACCATAATAAATCATCCATTATAGATTAGGATTTTGTTTTAATACCATTATTTATAAACCAAAAATCCGAAGAAAACAAAATAACTCGAACCGATACATGACTAAAACTAGGATAAATCAACCGTAGTTCCGTTTTTGAAAAGAAAACATAAAAAAAAAAAAATGTAAACAATATAAGTTAGAAACAAATCTTTAACCTTCTCTCGTTAGTCCTTTTTTCACTACCACTAGTTGAATAAATATTTTTGTCATCAAAATTTTGTTTTAGTGGAACGTTTTCGACCTCCAAATAATAATAAGACAATTTTCTCATTTTTCTTTCGAACCAGTCAAAGCCAAACTTCTCTAGATGCTTTCTATAAATTTTGTTCTTTTACAGCTAGAGTTTGCATGATTATGTTTCTAACCACGGTTATGGTTTCGACGATTACAAAACTTTTGTAATCTTAACTTTAACCATTTAATATATGGTTTAAACAATTATGATTAATACGGTTCCAATTATTAGGGTTGCGGTAAACTACAGTTATAGATATTTGATGAAAATGATATGGTTAATAAAAATAAAATACCCACTAAGTTTAATTCCTCTCAAAAAAGTTAGACGATAATATATCAACTAATATTATTTACTATGATACAAAAATTTTATAATATGAATTTAATATGATTAAATGATTCAGATACTTATGTTGTGAATTAACAATTATGGTTAATATTTTTTTAAACGTAGCTAATATATTTTTACGTTTTTTCTGCAACTATATTTTTACAGTTTACGTTTACTGTTTTAACCATTTTATATAGTTACAGTCTGGTTACGGTTATGCTTTGATTTTTGTCATACATATGTTGCATAGTGCCAAATTTTGCATTTAATTTTTTTTTATTTCAATTTATATCACTACAGTTTTCGCTTACGAATAAGTGATGTCAATTGCTATTTATCAAAAATCATGTTAGTGATTATGTGATCGTACCTTAAAACGAATTGGCAATTATTGAACTGATCTTTGCTCTTTAATATATTACAACATCTTTCTTTTAATCTCCGAATACACTTGTTTGAGAGGATAACTCCCTCCATCTTAAAAAGAATCCCATCTACTACCAGTAATAAAGTCTATTAAGACCAAAATATTTCAGCTGATACCATAACAGTGATTATAAGGTTCCAACACAATCAATTAGCTATGCGTTGATTAACTCATGTTTGTTTCATATATCTAGATCCCTTGTAATTTCCGATATGAAAATGAAAATGATGTCTCAAGACTTCCGATGCGCAATCTACGATGTTCACAGCAAACAAGGATGACAACATCGCCTATAGTTTGGTCGAACTTTTTGACCATTTATCAACTAATTGTATCAATCAAAATTTTTTGACCAATTACTAACCATTTTAAGTAATCATCATAATTTGATCAAAAAAATTTCAATAAAAAGTTTGACCATTTTTTATGCAAGCCTCGGTGGTGAGATTTGCGAAACATGATTCCTAGTCCACGGACGGTCGTCGGCGTTTCTTAAGAAATCTCGAACGCGGGTGGAGATCGGACACGATGGCGTTCGCTTCTCTCGTGTGGGATCGAACAAGGGGAAAGCGTTGGCAGAGTGAAGTGCAGCACAGAGTGATGGTGATCTCTGATACAGCACGGATCTTGCCTTGAAGAATCGCTCGTCAAGAACAAGAACAAACTAGAGTTTTCTTTGTTTAAGAAAATGCGATATTTTATTGATAGTACACGGCTGCAAGGGGACTTTATAATAGTCCTATCAGCTAGCCCGAAGGCCCAAAAGAAAATAAAAACCCAACAACAAAAGAACAAAACACAAAACAAAGAAAAAACATAAACTCATCGTTTTAATAAAGCTAAAATAGGAAACTAGCTAAGCGCACGTTAAACTTGGGTCTTGTTGTCGTTTTAGTCGAGGAATTAGTCGTTGAAAGGACTTGGTGAACCTGCAAGGATGGTATAAATGGAATAAAACTTACCTTAGTTTGTGCGGAGACGAATGGCCGTGTCGGACGCTGCCGTGGATTCCTCGTGGAAATGTGTGGTGTCCTCGATACTGCGTCGTGGTTCCTCGGTGCCTTTCGTAGATTCTTCAGTGATTTGTACGGAGTCCTCGGTGACTTGCGTAGACTTCTCGGAGACTGGTGCAGAGTCTTCGACGATGGAACGTGGATCCTCAGAGCGATACGTAGACTCTTTGACGATGGAGCGTGGATCCTCAGAGCAGTACGTGGGATCTTCGACAGTGGAACGTGGATCCTCGAAGCGGTACGGTGGATTCTCGTGATCGGTACGTGGAATTCCAAGATTGGCTCGAGGATGGTTGTGGACATTTGGTGCCAGCTCCTTCCCGATGACATCCATGATATCTTGCACAGCAAGGTTGACCCTCCTTTGAAGTTGTTTGTGTTTGGATCGACTCATGGCGCCCTCCCTCACTTCGGGTACCGGGTTGGATTCTCCTTGAGGTTCGATGTCCGCATCATTTCCTCCCTCTTCAAGAGTTTCTGACCTCAAAACATGTTCTCCTACATCATATGGGGAAAGGTCAGCAACGTTAATGGTATGGGAGATTCTTTTCTCGTCGGGTAGTTCGAGACGGTAGGCGTTATCGTTGATTTTCTCGAGAATTTTGAACGGTCCGTCGTCTCGTGGTGATAACTTGGAGGCTCTTTGTTGTGGGAATCTATCTGCCTTCATGTGAAGCCAGACCCAATCCCCCGGTTGTAGCAACATCTCCTTTCTCCCCTGGTCCGCCCTTCGTTTGTTATCTTCGTCTTTCTTTTCCAAGTTTGCCTTTACTTCATGGTGTAGCTTTTGAATAGCTTCGGCTCGGTGGAATCCATCTTGATTAGCCTGTTCGAGTGGTGGTAAAGCTACAAGATCTAAAGGAGCCAACAAGTTAAATCCGTAAACTATCTCGAAGGGAGATAGTTTAGTTGAAGAATGCACGGCCCGATTGTAAGCAAATTCAACATAGGAAAGACAATCAAACCATGTTCTCATGTTGTTACCCAAGGTGGCTCAAAGTAGGGTCGTGAGTGTTCGGTTCACAACCTCGGTTTGGTCGTCCGTTTGCGGATGGCAACTTGTAGAGAATATAAGTTTTGTGCCTAGCTTCCTCCACAAGGTTCTCCAAAAATGTCCAAGGAATTTAGTGTCACGATCCGACATGATTGTTCTCGGAATTCCATGAAGCCTCACCACGTCTCGGAAGTATAGCTCCGCAATCTCAGAGGCATCATTGGTGTTGGCACACGGAATAAAATGCGCCATTTTGGAGAATTGGTCTACCACCACGAATATAAAGTCCTTTCCTTGCGTCTTGGGTAAACCTAGCACAAAATCCATGGAAACATCCTCCCAAGGAGCATTAGGAATAGGTAATGGTAAATAGAGTCCGTGGGGATGTGACCTCAATTTGGCTTTGTGGCACACGACACATCTTCCGCAAAACCTCTTCACATCTCGCTTTAGGTGCGGCCAAAAGAAGTGCTCTCGGACCATGGAAAAAGTCTTATCTATCCTGAAGTGCCCCATTAATCCTCCTCCATGAGCTTTACTTAAGACAAGCTTGCGTACCGAACATTGGGGAATACAAAGCCTCTTGTCCCGAAATAGGAACCCATTTTGCAACTAGAATACCTTGTATAGGCCTTGGCCTTGTTCACGGTAGCATTCACTCAACTCCGGGTCATCTTTATACAGTTCCTTGATGTGCTCAAACCCATATCTTGGCCTCCATGGTCAAAATGAGAGTGTATCTCCGTGATAGGGCATCAGCAACGATGTTCTCCTTCCCCTTTTTATACTTTATCACGTACAGAAAGGTTTCTATGAACTCGAGCCACTTGACATGCCTCCTCTTGAGAGATGTTTGTCCCTTCAAATGCTTTCGACTCTCATGGTCCATGTGGATGATGAACTCTTTTGATAGTAAATAGTGTTGCCACGTTTCTAGGGCCCGAACTAAGGCGTAGAGTTCTTTGTCATACGTCAGGTAGTTGAGCGTGGGACCACTAAGCTTCTCACTGAAGTAGGCCACAGGACGTTTCCTTTGATGTAGCACAACTCCGATACCGAGACCAGACACATCGCACTCAACTTCGAACGTGACATTTAAATCCGGTAAAGCCAAAACCGGTGCTTGTGTGAGCCTTTCTTTGAGGGTGTTGAAGGCTTGATCTTGGGCTGGTCCCCACTTGAATGGCACGGTTTTCTTGATGACAACGGTCATTGGTTCCGCCATGGTACTGAAATCTCGAACGAATCTTCGATAAAAACTCGCGAGGCCGTGGAAACTTCAAACATGACCGATGGTGGTGGGTGTGGGCCATTCTCGGATAGCTCGTATCTTCTCCTCGTCCACTTGAAGGCCCTGTGCACTAACTACAAAACCTAGGAACACACATTTGTTAGTACAAAAGGTGCACTTCTTTAGGTTGGCGTATAGGCCTTCCTTCCAAAGCGTTTGCAAGACTAAGTCCAAGTGTTTGAGGTGATCCACATAACATTTACTATAAACTAGTATGTCATCAAAATAGACAACCACAAACTTGCCAATAAAGCCACGTAGAACCTGGTTCAAGAGGCGCATGAAGGTGCTCGATGCGTTCGTTAAGCCGAAAGGCATGACAAGCCACTCGTAAAGGCCTTGTTTGGTTTTGAACGCGGTCTTCCACTCATCACCTTCTCTCATTCGAACTTGATGATACCCACTCCTAAGATCAACCTTGGAAAATATAGTGGCTTCGCTTAGTTCATCCAACATGTCGTCCAACCGTTGGATTGGATGCCGGTACTTGATGGTTACATTGTTGATGGCTCGGCAGTCCACACACATACGCCATGTCTCATCCTTTTTGGGAACAAGGAGGACTGGAACGGCACAAGGGCTGAGGCTGTCACGGATGTAACCTTTTTCCATGAGGTCACGTACTTGCTTCTCCAATTCCTTAGTTTCCTCAGGGTTCATGCGGTAGGCGGGCTTGTTCGGAATGAGTGCCCCGGGTACAAGGTCGATTTGGTGTTCGATGCCACAGATAGGTGGTAACCCCAGAGGTATCTCCTCAGGGAATACGTTCTTGTATTTGTCGAGTATCGACTGGATTTCTTGAGGTAACTCCACTTCACCTGTCCCTACACTTAAACATTCTTTGAAAACCATTGGTAGCACGATGCCTTCGGCACGCATGGTTTTACAAACTTCATTAGAGGTAATGAATAGGCTGGAGTTTCTTACCTCTTCTTCCTTATTCATGTGTTTTTGCATTTCATGAATTTCGGAAGGACTAAAAGGGGCTAGATTGAACTTATGCTCCTTGAAGCTAAAGGAATAGCGATTGGTTCATCCATTGTGGTTAGTGGCTCGGTCGAATTACCACGATCTCCCTAGAAGGAGGTGGCCTGCTTGCATTGGCACCACGTCACAAACCACTTCGTCTTGGTACTTCCCCACACTAAAAGGTATGGTGACTTGTTCGGCGATTTTCAACTCGGTATCGTCATTCAACCACCGTAGCTTGTAGGGTCTAGGGTGCTTAGTCTTTGGTATACCTAACCTGTCCACCATGTACTTGCTGGCCACATTAGTACACGATCCACTATCAATAATGAGGTTACATACCTTGCCCTTAACGGTACATCGCGTGTGGAAGATGTTTTCACGTTGAACCTTCTCCTCCGGATTGACAAACACACTAAGTGTTTGGCGAATGACTAGGAGTTTTCCTTGGTCCGGATATTATACGTCTTCATCATCTCCATCCGAGTCTCCTTCTTGTTCGTCATGGAATTCGTACTTGCCATTGTTGGTGAGGATCATCACCCTTTGGTTCAGGCATTTGCGTGCATAGTTTCCCCTGCCTTGACACTTGAAACAAGTAATGTCACGAGTATGGGATTGATTCTGATTAGGGAACTTACCTGGTTCCGGCTTGGTGACCTTGGGCGTTTCGAACATTTTCCCCTTGAGTTTGGAGCTATCTCCTCCGGATGCCCCTATGTTCAAAAACCGGTTGTTGTTGGAACTCCACGGCGTGTTGTTGTGTCGGTTCCTTGTGCTTAGGGATGTTTTCCTATGAATTTGTTGCTCCACTTGAACCGCTAGGTGGAAGAGTTCGTGTATCCCACTATAATTAGTCCGTTCAACTTTGCGTTGGATACGTTTGTTGAGGCCATCCACGAATTATGCCATGAGTGCTTCTTCAGATTCTTCCAACTCCAAGGAATTCATAAGTTTCTTGAATTCTTCGAAGTATTCCTCGACGGTCCTAGTTCCCTGCGACAATTTCCAGAAACATTTTTGCAAATCACGGTGATAATAATCGGGAACGTACCATATCCGTAGGAGGTACTTCATATCTCCCCATTCGGCTATGGGTCCAAAACGTTGCCTTCTCCGGTCCGCTACGGTTCTGTCCCACTATGCCAAAGCATTGTCCGTGAGCTGAGCCACGACGAGTGAGACCTTACGCGTCTCATTGTACCCGTAGCATTCGAAGATGTACTCCATCCGTCGCTCATAATCCATGTAGGCCTCGGGGTTGGATTTCCCTGCAAAAGTGGGTGGAGTTAGTTTTACATCCAAGTTTTGTTCACGTGGTACCTCAATCCGTCCACGGTTCCGCATGAGTAGCGGATCATTCCACCGGTGGTGTTGTCGTTGAAGTGGGTTGGGTGGTAGAACTTCATCTCCATCCTCGGGGATATGGTCGGCTTCGTTCCGAATGACTTGTTGAGCATGGACACGTCTCCCCTCAACCAGAGGTGGTGGTGGAGGTAGAGGGTGTGGACCTTTGAGTCGTCCGAGGCATTCACTGAATCCTCGGATCTCTTCACGGATGGCAGCTATCATTTGTACGAGGGCATCTTGTGGAACGACATCTTCCTCTCCCATATCGTCGAAAATATGTGTCCCTGTACTTAGACAAAAACAACAATATGTCACCGTACCCTGGGTAAAGAAGACTTAAAGAGTTGTTCGGAAAATACAAGACATGGCGAGAGAAACTTGGGGAACACGGTTCACGGATGCGAATATTCGAAAAAAGGCAAAGGCAATATTCGAAAAACGATAAAGAAAACTTAACAATTTTTTTTTTGTTTTTTTGACAAGACTCTAACGACAATCGAACAACTAAGACTCAATATTTGAATGGGCAAAAGCGATGGAACTAGCAACCTAAACGAACAAGCACACGAATCTCACACTTCAAACGAACACACGATGGATCTAGCAACCTAAACGAACTAGCAAACGAGATTACGACTAATACTATTATTTTTTTTTGAAAGGAAACAAGCAAACAAAGTAGATCTAACGAAACAAACGAACTATAGTAGTATATGATTTTTTTTTTTGAAAGGAAACAAGCAAAACACAAAAACGAGATTAGATTAATCAAAAGGAAGGGATACAACCGGCGGAAGCGTGGAACACAGCTCTGATACAAGATGATGCAAGCTTCGGTGGTGAGATTTGCGAAACACGAACAAGGATCCCTAGTCCACGGATGGTCATCAGCGTTTCTTAGGAAATCTCGAACGCGGGTGGAGATCAGACACGATGGCGATCGCTTCTCTCGTGTGGGATCGAACAAGAGGAAAGCGTTGGCGGAGTGAAGTGCACCACAGAGTGATGGTGATCTCTGATACAGCACGGATCTTGCCTTGAAGAATCGCTCGTCAAGAACAAGAACAAACTAGGGTTTTTTTTTGTTTAAGAAAATGCGATATTTTATTAATAGTAGGGTAAAAATTGGTTACACGACTGCAAGGGGACTTTATAATAGTCCTATCAGCTAGCTCGAAGGCTCAAAAGAAAATAAAAACCCAACAACAAAAGAAGAAAACATAAAAACAAAGAAAAGACATAAACTCATCGTTTTAGTAAAGCTAAAATAGGAAACTAGCTAAGCGCACGTTAAACTCGGGTCTTGTTGTCATTTTAGTCGAGGGCTTAGTCGTTGAAAGGACTTGTTGAACACCTGCAAGGATGGTATAAATGGAATAAAACTTACCTTGGTTCGTGCGGAAACGAATGGCGCTGTCGGACGCTGTCGTGGATTCCTCGTGGAAATGTGTGGTGTCTTCGAAACTGCATCGTGGTTCCTCGATGCCTTTCGTAGATTCTTCGGTGATTTGTACGGAGTCCTCGGTGACTTGCATAGACTTCTAGGAGACTGGTGCAGAGTCTTCGACGATGGAACGTGGATCCTCGGAGCGATACGTAGACTCTTTGACGATGGAGCATGGATCCTCGGAGCAGTACGTGGGATCTTTGACAGTGAAACGTGGATCCTCGAAGCGGTACGGTGGATTCTCGCGATCGGTACGTGGAATTCCAAGATTGGCTCGAGGACGGTTGTGGACATTTGGTGCCAGCTCCTTCCCGATGACATCCATGATATCTTGCACAGCAAGGTTGAACCTCCTTCAAAGTTGTTTGTGTTTGGATCGAGTCATGGTGCCCTCCCTCACTTCGGGTACCGGGTTAGATTCTCCTTGAGGTTCGATGTCCGCATCAATTTTGTTGGTCAGAAAATTGGTGGAAATGGTTTCTTATAATGATAAAGATATATATTAATATAGTTGTTTACGAGTCGGTTTACATTCTCTTAGGAAGAGTCTCATATAGGTATCAATGACTTGTCTCCCTTAAATTCAACTTGTTTTGTGTTAACTGATGATATTTACGACAATGTTGAAAGGAATGGTGGCGGTGCATGGCGGTGTGCCCGTATTCAGAGCATTTTACACTTATTTTGGCATTAGTCTCATGCGAAGCGTCAACGAGACTACAAATATATATATATATATATATATATATATATATATATATATATATATTGACATAGTTCACAAATATTTAAACATATAAAATATATCCCCAATCTAGTAGACATTCATTAAATGGTAATCACTTAAATTCAAAGTTTATATACTTAGAGTAAGAGGTAAAAAGTAAGGACAAAAGTTTTAAAAAATTGCTGCCGCAAAATAAAGAAAGAATGAACCATCTTTATAGAAAAGAAAAAAATGCAAATAAATAGTAGAAGTTTTTCGTCGATGATAGTTTGCTCTTGTGTAAAGCGTCCGCAGTGGAAGCGCAAGAAGTCCAGAGATGCTTATCAGGTTATGAACAAGCTTCAGGACAAATGATTAACTTCCAGAAATCATCAATTTATTTTGGCGTGGGGGTGACAGAAGCAACAAAGCAAGCAATTATGAGGATTTTAAACATTTCACAACTAGGGGGTGAAAGTAATTACTTAGGCCTGCCTAAGATGTTTAATGGGTCCAAGGTACAGATTCTAAGTTTTCTTAAAGGGAAGTTATAGGGACGGTTGAATGGCTGGTTCGCTAAATCTCTCTCTTATGGAGGTAAAGAAGTTCTATTAAAATCAGTTGTTCTTGTTTAACCGCTCTACACTAAAATCAGTTGTTCCTCAAAGTCTATGTCATAAGTTAACAAGCGCCATGTATGAATTTTGGTGGAGTAGTGGTAGTAACAGGAAAAAGTTACCTTGGATTGCCTGGAAAAAGCTTTGTCGTAAGAAAAAAGATGGTGGACTAGGCTTCCACGACATTGCTATGTTCAATCAAGCTTTATTGTGCAAACAAGCATGGCGGGTGTGGGCTCAGCCTCATTCCCTGGTGGCCAGAATCCTCCACAGTTGATATTTTAAAAATAGATCTATCTTGGACTATGGTTAAGGAACAAGGCCCTCCTACGTTTGGCAAGGTATTTTACATGGTAGAGATTTGTTGAAGAAAAGACTCTTGAAGTCAATAGGAGACGGTAGAGACACCTATGTATCGACAAAAACTGGATTATGGATGATAAACCTAGACCTCCACGAAACAAAAACCGAGACATCAATGTTATGCTGCGAGTTTTAGACCTTATTAATCCGGTTATGGGCTGTTGGGACACGACAAAGGTACGTTCCCTATTCGAGAATACAGATGCAAAGCTAATTTTAAAAACCAGAATAGCCCATTTCCTTAAGGATACATTCATTTGGGGGTTTACCAACTCGGGAGCTTACTCACCACAAGGTGGGTATCAATTATTGCAGTCAGCTGAGGGTAATGGGGTGGAGGAGGATAACAGAAGCTTGCTATTAGAAAAGAATCTATGGTCAGAAATATGGAAAGTTAATACTCCTCCCAAGATACGTCATTTCCTTTGGCGTGTGTTGGTCGGAGCCTTAGCAGTCTCATCAAGGCTTCACTCACGCGGAATACAGATAAATGTGCAATGCCAGTTTTGTTGCTCCTCACCTGAGACGATTAATCACTTATTGTTTACATGTCCAAGAGCACATCTTGTTTGGGAAGAAACAACTATCCCGCTGCCACATATGGGTTTCTCTACTTCCTCAGTCCCTTTAAATATCTCTTACTTGTTGCGATGCATGAAAGACAAGAAGATAACTCACAACCAACACCAAGCTATTCCTTGGATATTATGGCAGTTATGGAAGACAAGGAATGCATGGGTCTTTAAAAAGGTACAATATGATGTTAGAGCAATAGTGACTAAGGCTGTGGAAGACGCTTCTATCTGGATCTCAATCAACCATGGTGACACACAAGCTGTAGTATATGGGTTGAATACTCCTTTTACCCAATCATGGTATGTTCCCCCGCAGGACTATTTCAAATGCAATGTTGGTACATCTTGGATTAACAAAAATCGGAACAGTGGAGCTTCTTGGATCCTTCGGGACTGTCATGGGTTAGTGACTAATCATGGACGACGGTCCTTTTCTTCTATTGCTTCAAGTCTAGAGGTTGAACTAGCATGAATCTCGTGAGCTGTGGAGTGCATTAAGACAATGTGATTCACAAATGTTATATTTAAATCCTCCGCACCGTTAGGTGTGAAGGCTATTATGCATCCTCACCATTACCCTTTATTCAGATCTTACACGATGGCTATCCAAGGAAATATGCTTGCCATCCAAAGTGGGAAACTTGAACACGTTCCTGTATCGAGTAATAGAGTTGCATATAAAGTAGCAGAGAGTGTTACAAGAGAGACAAGATATCAGTCTTATATTTCACGTTGGGGTACGCGGTGGTTGGACAATACGATCGCGGAGGAGGCAGATTCCAATGTTCCACATAGAGCTTGACAATCCTTACATAGCCGAGCCTTGTCATAACCAAGTTGTTGATGGCAAATGTGTCTTTTTCACGTCACCTATTGGTGATTGATGTTTATGTTTTTTTAAGTTTTGTGGTTCGTTTGTTCCGAACTCTAGTACTTCTGTACCCAAACTACTTTTCGTACTGAATAATTTTACAAGTGTTAAAAAAAAGTTTTTATAATTCAAAATGATGGTGAATTTCTTTAAATCAGTAACATGTTTAAAATGTGTATATATATTCTATGATATATATATATATATAGTTTTTTTTGAAAGATGCAGTAGTTTATTATCAATATATATCATTTACACTCTTTTGTTTCTATATTAAAATACTGATTCTAGATTAATTTAGCATTCATATTCACCATCCAAAAAAAATCTACATAATTGAAAAAGTCCATTTATCTCATGCCTCCAAATGATACAAATGTAAATTTTGGGGTTTCATGAATGTTGAAATTATCTTAATTTAATAGTTAAATGCATTAAATTGCTTCTAGATGGAAAGTTCAAATCTTTTTTAGTTGATATCTTTTGGAGCCCTCTTCTTTTTTTTTTTATGTCTCTTTTTGTTCTTGTTCAACATTTTATTTTCTTGTCCTTTTACTTTCTTACCTAATGCAAACTATTTTTAGTAAAAAAAAAAATTATGAACTTTCAAAAATTACCTTGCTCAAAATCCTAATTTTTATTATTTTCTTTTCTATTTGTTAGTTTGCATAATTTTTAAGGCTTTCAGCCAAATAGACACCTCATTGCTTTTGTTGGTTTCTAAAAGAAATTTGGCAGAATAAAATTACAGAAATTTAAAATACATATAAACTAATTTTCAGACAATTTCCAACGTGCGCCAATTGAACAGATTGAAAACACTACCTTATAGAGAAATGAAGCACGTGAAGTATTGTTATTGCTCATTTCGTGACGTAGACAGTTAGTTCATTTTCACACAAATTACGTATTTTCCACGTGCATAATATCTTCGTACGTGAAAATGAACTACATGGTGTTAGTAGTGAATTTGTACCGTAATGGGTTGCTGGTGGGATAATCTTTCCAAATGGTATATGCGATTTGGATTATGATCATGGGACATAAGCAAAAGACAACTCTTCAAACCGGTTCAACCATATTCAAATGTCTTCCAACATAATTTCTATATTTGCATCCCTACCTTGGATTTGGAGAAAATCATTATAGACATTGCAGTCACCTTCCATGATTATTAATAGATTGCCTCGACACTAGGCTGATTCCATAGCACGAGCAAGAGAAACGCCTTCTTCTTCTAAAGGGATGCTCGCTTATTTGAGTTTTGAACTATGTACCCAGAGATAATGAATGCTTTATGTTAATCGTTCATGTTGTGTGAATAGCTAGAATATGTATGCCATTATAATTACATTTAACCATTCCGGATCTTGAGGGTTTCCGATTGGCTTCACTTGTAGTACACATAGACCGATGGTCATCAACATCACAAACCCGTCTTGTTGCATTAGTCCAACTAGTAATGTATTCCCAGAATTTCTTAGCATCATCGTAAGGATGCCCGTATAAACGATTAAATATTACATCATTTAACGATTCCTAAAGTCTCTAAATAAACTAAAAAAATATGAATTTTTATTTCTATCTCCGGTAAGTCATAGATTTTAACTAGCATTTCATATCCTTTCTTGATCATCATTTGGATGTTAAACATTTTTTTTTTGTTAAAGGGCTTTTATTTATTTGGGTGTTAAACATCAATTAAAAAAACAATTTTGATGAGTGCCATACCACTATTGGGTAAATACAAAAACAGAATATGGTTAGTGTATCCGGGAGATGACAACATATTAAAGATATCTATGTTTCTATATGGTTTAGAGTGTATTTAATTCAAATATAGATGTATTCATAACCGTGCCCTAGGCCACATTATATATCATAATTTTAGAGGCCACATTAATCAATAATCTTCTTCGAATTGTCACTTTAATAAGTCATTTTATCAAGGTTATAGACCCAATATTTGTAACATTTATTCACATTTTTTTTGATGTCTTAATTAGCCCATTTAGTCACATGTTTATTTAGAATATATAATTAACTTTGAAACGTATTTAAGTGAAATTTTGCCTAAAACCTCTAAATCTGTAAGCACACTGGATGTACTTATGGAACACAATTATGTTTACTAAAATGGAAACTAAAATTTTTGGTTTGAGTTAGGGTGAGTTAAACTGGGAAATTTTGATAACAAAAAATCAGAAAAAGAGCTAATTTCGTAACAATGATAACAAAAATGAGGTATGTAGATTAAAAAAAAAAAATTGTTGTTCCGTTCCGTCACACTTTAATCCGTCTGAAAAAGAGTTGAGTTAGGCGGAACATGGTACGGCGATGATTGCGTGATGCTCACTTACTCACGTAGTTGTCGGGAATCAACAACGACACGTGTCGATGAATCATAGGACAGAGAGATGGGCGGTACTGAGTTACGGAATAGAAGAAGGAAGGAGAAACATAGAGCTTTATAGGTGAAAGGGAAGCCTAACGAATCTTTTACATAAGAATTGGTCACAAGCAAGAGTTTGGCACAAACTACTATTCCTTTTTTCTCAACCATAAAGCTGAAAAACGAAGTATTTTTTATGTTATATTTTCAACCAAGCAACATTTATAGTATAAAATATCAAAAATTAAAATACTGACAATAAATAACGAACTATCATTATTTTTCCTACAACATTGTACGAAAAATATTAATGTTACACTTATAACGACGATTAATATGTATACTTAGAAGTTTATTCGAAAAGTTATATAACTAAATTTTGATTCGAACTCATTGATGTTCTTATTCAGATGGTATATTTATATTTTTTGATGTCTTAATTAGCATATTGATTATATAATTCGAATAAATGTTTTAGCATCTCAAAGTTTGTTTTCTTGCCAATGTTTTGAAAAAGATACTCATATGGTTTACTAGAAACTATAATTTGTTTTAAGCCATTTTAGGGTTTAGTTCAACGATACTAAAGTAATACTACTAGTCATGTTCTTTTTCAAAAAATCAATTATAATAATCATGTATAGGTTTAATTATGGAGGTATATGGCCTTAATCAAAACTTATAAAGTTATAATTATAGCTTAAAATATTTGTAACTAAATAAAAAGTTTAGTAGATTGAAAAATCCAACATAGGATTATCCATCATCCTTGCTTACACATCATTAAAATCCACAACCCCATCATTGCCCATCAGTAATCAATAAAAACAATAAAACCATTAATAAAATATAAAACACATTATCAGAAACCTACGTGGGTCCCCACTTCCCCGCAAGTCCTTTTCCATTTTCATAAAGTATGTTTCTTTTCCCTATCACACAATTGCCTTACGTGGTTCACTTAACCACCGTCGATTCAGATCTTAAATAATCAAACGGTGAGGGTCAGAGAAGCGTAGGTACACCCGCGTCACAGAAGATAAAAAGTCAACGATGGTCAGAGTAAGGAAACCTCGCCATGAAGTGAGTTAATAAACCATCGTAGCTCCCGAGGTACTAATAAAAAGAAAGAAAAAACATTAATTTATTTCAAAAACTGAAAAATTTATTATTTTATTTATTTATTTAAAATGTTGGGAAAATTATTAATTTATTAACACAGTAACGCAATCACAGACTCCACAGTCCAAGGAGTTTGCATACTCACAAAGCCACATCAATCATCTCTCTCTCTCTATATCTCTCTGATTTGAATCGGTGGCGACTGAGTCAACTCGGTGGAGGTTGTTACTGGTTTGATTCAGTGATATGTGATGGATCCGAGTGGGATGATGAACGAAGGAGGACCGTTTAATCTTGCGGAGATCTGGCAGTTTCCGTTGAATGGAGTTTCCACCGCCGGTGACTCTTCGAGGAGAAGCTTCGCTGGACCGAATCAGTTCGGTGATTCGGATCTAACAACAGCTGCTGCCGGCGATCCGGCGCGTATGAGCCATGCGCTATCACAGGCGGTGATTGAAGGTATCTCCGGCGCGTGGAAGCGGCGGGAAGACGAGTCTAAGTCGGCGAATGTCGTCTCCGCCAATGGCGCGGTACGGATTTTTCTAACGTTTTTCCGGTTTGATTCGGTTTTGTCCGGTTTGTGAATAATTTGAATTGATGGAGTTATGAATCCCAGTGTTACTGTAGATTGATAGGTATAGTGTGATTATATTAAAATTCTTTAATTGTTTGATTAGAATGAAGGTGAGAACAAAAGACAGAAGATGGATGAAGTGTGTGATGGGAAAGCTGAAGCTGGATCGCCGGGAACAGAGACGGAACAAAAGAAGCAACAGATCGAACCAACGAAAGATTATATTCATGTTCGAGCAAGAAGAGGTCAAGCTACTGATAGTCACAGTTTAGCTGAAAGAGTAATGACTTTACATGATGATGATATAAAGCTTTCTTTATTTGGTTGAATGAGTAAGTATTGATTTGGAGTAAAAGACAATTTGCTTTGGGTTTTTTGGTAGGCGAGAAGAGAGAAAATAAGCGAGCGGATGAAGATCTTGCAAGATCTTGTGCCGGGATGTAACAAGGTATTGTAAACATTTCAATGGAACTTTCATTTCTCTTTGTAGATTGGTAACACAATTGAAATCTTGTTTATATTTTGAAGGTTATTGGAAAAGCACTTGTTCTAGATGAGATAATCAACTATATACAATCTTTGCAGCGTCAAGTTGAGGTGTGAAACCTCTCTCTCTTCTCTTGTCTATTGTTTTTGTTACTCTACTTTACATGTGTGTTCTCATGAGATGGTTTGCGATTTTCAGTTCTTATCGATGAAGCTCGAAGCAGTCAACTCAAGAATGAACCCTGGCATTGAGGTTTTTCCACCCAAAGAGGTAATAATTCTCATGATTCATCAGCTAAACCTTCTCCATTTATTTCAAAATACTACATGTTTCTATGTTTATGCGCTTGGTTCATCTTAGCATTGCAATGAACCGGTTGAGCTCTGTTTTTGCTCCTGCCGTTTTCTTGTTATGTATTGGTTAGCTAACTTCTGTTATTATTGGTGAAACTCAGTTTGGTCAGCAAGCGTTTGAGAATCCGGAGATGCAGTTCGGGTCGCAGTCTACAAGGGAATACAGTAGAGGAGCATCACCAGAGTGGTTGCATATGCAGATAGGATCAGGTGGCTTCGAAAGAACATCCTGATAAAGAACTACACTTGATCATCATCATACTACAAATAAGAGAAAATCCCGAGAAGAAAAAGCATACATACATATGAATCTCATTCTCATTATAGGTTTAAATATATGGATGTGACTATACACATCATATTGTTCTAAAGAAAGCAAAAAAATAGAAAAGAAGATATAGTTAGTTTCGACATCAAGAAAGAAAAAAAAGCTGGAAAGGGTTTAAAGTAGAAACCTCTTGTAAAAGTAAGAACGTTCTTTGTTATTAAATTGTATCTCATTCTTACATATTTGCCCTGGTTCTTCTCGAATAGTTGAACAGTAAATATACTGAACTCAATAATAAGGAAGACAGATTCATTTTTGTGTGGGTTAATTGGCGTGCTCAGTATCACCTTCACGTAATAATTATTTTGGGGTTTTAACGTGTTAGGGTCATTATTTAAAATAGTCAAAATTTATATGATTAATCTGGTTTAAAATAAAAGATTATTAGGTATAAGTGTTATGAAAATTTTATGTGTGGATACATTCAGTAATTTCTAATTTGATGAAGGGTCGAATTAAAAATTATTTCTATTATAAATAGAAAATTTATGGTCCCATGGCAACCTTAATCAGAAATTCAGAAAACTCTCTGCATTCCATCAACAGAGAGTCAGAGACCTTCAGCTATTCTAAGTTCGTCGTGGAAGAGCTATTACCGAATTTAGATCATAAGCCATGGATCCAAAAGGTACGCTTCCGCTATTGTTTATATTATTCAGAAACTAACATGAGTTTATGATTATGAGAAATCATAAGAAATAATTAACAATTGGTATCAGAGCCATCATATTTAGTTTCTGTTTGATAATCAGTTTATTTTTAATATTTTCGGATTTAATAATATGCTGAAAATTATATTGTTGAATCTGATTTTTTTGCTAAAGTTTAGATATTAAATTTGTATTTTGGGATATGTAGTTTGAATAGTTTTTTAAGATATATTTGATAAACATGTGTAGATCTAGTGTTTTTTGTTTATTCAATATGAAAAGCATGTTTAGATCTGAGATATTATTTTGCTGATTTCTAGTTATGAATTTTGTTACTCGTGTTGTTTCTCGAAATTTTGGTAATTTTCGAATTTTTTAGAGTAATGTTTTTTTAGAAAAGAAATCAGCTCTGGCGACTGTGTTTCGCCATTAGGTTTAGGTTTAAGTGATAAAGAAGAATAAGGGATGCATTGTTTCATTTTTTTCAGGTCTTGGTTTTCTCCCTTTTATTTATACTGGGCTTGTTGGCCCATTCATTTAAAAAAAAAATGGGCTGCTGGCCATAAGGAAAAGAAGAAGAAAGAACTTGGGCCTCGGGCCCACATACTCATTTAGAAAGCAACATAAAGTTTTTGAGTGGTTTCGAACTTGAAAGACCAACATACTCATTTAGAAAACAACATAAAGTTTTCTGATTGGTTTCGAACTAGAGCATTGTCAGTCCATTCCTTCTTTCTTTAACCATTATGCCGCGTTAACATTCTTGTACTAAGATCCCCATACTTTAAAAAATATGGTCTGAGCAAGAATAAAAAATTAAGTTTCTTAATTAATAAATAAATTTTACTGTGCAAGTTTAATATTTGAAGTGAATTAATTGATGCAAGATGTCGCTAAAGTGACATCTCTAATGGATATTTTTTCATGAATAATTTTAAATGATGTGTGTATGTATATTCATGCGAATATTAAATCGACCCAAAAGAATGTTTATATTTGGCCGAATTATATACATACCTGTGATGATGAGCATGTGACAATTATTAGGAATAAATATGTGAATGATAAATCGGTCCAAAGAAAAATTTATCTTTTATCATGCAACAAGAGTATCACTAGCAATTAATAATTAAAGATTTGTCCAAAGACTTGTTAGTAACGTTGCACTTGGTATGTTTGTACAATCTTTTATAATTTATTTATTAATTACATTTAGATACTAATTAAAGATTGTTCCCTTTTATTTTGCAGTTTCTGCAAACTTAGGTTCTATTCCAACACTTACTGGTTCTAACTACAAGGATTGGAAAAGTAAAGTTAAGATTGTCCATGGGTGTATGGATCTTGACCTTGCGTTAAGGATGGAACAACCTACTTCTCCTACGGATACCAGCACTGCTAAGTATAAAGCTGTTTATGAGAAGTGGGAACGTTCTAATCGCATTGGTTTAAAGATCATTATGGACACAATTCCAGAAACCTTTAAAGGTGATGAGGAGATCAAAGATCTCAAACAATTCATTGCTAAGATGGACTTGCGTTTTGCAAAAAGCGATAAAGCAGAAATAAGTACGCTTTTGTGTCGCTTTAGTGCCATGAGGTATCACGGCTAAGGAAACATAAGGGAGTACATTTTAGAAATGTCCAATATTGTTTCAAAACTTAAGAGTCTCAAGACTGAGCTTCCAGAAGAAGTGCTCATAGTTTTGTCTTGAACTCTCTTCCTCCTAGTTTCAATCAGTTGAAATCTAATTACAACACACAGAAGGAGAAATGGTCTCTTAATGAGCTCATTTCATATTGTATGGAGGAGGAGAATAGGATGAAACTGGAAAAATCTGAAAGTGCTCATATGGCTTACACCTCTTAGAGGTTGTTAAGAATGATGCTGCTAAAGGTCCAACTCAAAAGAAGCAGACTAAGGTTGAAGATACCTGCTTCTTTTGTAAGAAAGTTGGACACATGAAGAAGGACTGCCAAAAGTACCACGCTTGGCGTGAAAAGAAAGGTATGTTTCTTGTTATGGTCTGTTCTGAAGTGAACTTAGTTGAAGTACCCAGAAACACTTGGTGGTTAGACTCCGATGCAATTACTAACATAAATGTTTCATTGCAGGGTTGCCTGAGCTACCGAAAACCAACTAATGCTGAAAGACGCATTCATGTGGCTAATGGATTTCCGATGGATGTGGGGGCAATTGCGCATTTTAGATTGTTATTTAGTACTGGTCATTTTATGGATTTGAAAGACACTTTTGTTGCACCGTCATTTAGACGGAATTTGGTTTCTGGTTCTTATTTAGACAGATCTAGTTATTCTTGTCTTACTAAGAATGAAAAAGCTACTTTTTCTTTAAATTCAGCTTAATTAGAACTGGTACACTCTTGAATAATCACAGTCTTTGTATGCTAGACACTATATCTTCTCATCATGAAAGCTTAAGTGTTGAATCAAGGGGTACAAAACGTAAGTTCGAAAATGCAAGTTCAGGAACTCTGTGGCACAAACGCTTAGGTCACATCTCTAGAAATAGAATAAAGCGACTTGTGTCTGATGGTATTCTGAGTTCTGATGATTTCACTCTTTGTGGATTGCATTAAAGGAAAACAGACTAAGAATAAGAGATGGGGTGCATATAGAGCTACATAAGTTCTTGAGTTGATACATTCAGACATTTGTGGACTTTTTCCTACGGCATCATGGAATGTTTAGTAATAATTTATATCATTCATAGATGATTACTCTTGATATGCATACTTCTTTCTTATTCATGAAAAGTCAAGAGTCTTAAGACGTGTTCAAGAAATTTAAGGTTGAAGTTGAAAATCAACTCGACCGAAGGATAAAGTCTGTTAGATCTGATCGTGGTGGTGAATATTACAGTCGATATGACGGTTCAGGTGAACAACGTCCAGAATCATTTGCCATATATCTAGAGGAGTGTAAAATCGTTTCACAATATACCATGCCTGGGTCTCCCAGCATGAATGGTGTGTCAGAAAGACGCAACCGCACTCTTAAGAATATGGTAAGGAGTATGATATGTCATTCAACCTTACTAGAATCACTCTGGAGAGAGGCACCAAAGCCTGCGACATACATTCTTAATTGGGTACCAACTAAGGCAACTGCAAAAACACCTTATGAGCTTTGGACTGGTAGAAAACCAAGTCTAAAGAATTTTCACATATGGGGATGTCCAGCTGAAGCTAGGCCTTACAAGCCATTTGAGAAAAAGTTGGACTCTAGAACTGTGAACAATTATATTATAGGTTATTCTTAACGATCTCGGGGGTATAAGTTTTATGATCCCACACAAAAGAAATTTTTGAGACGGGAACAACTACGTTCTTTGAGGATGTTGAATTTGGGGAGAGAAATGAAGTTAGAGACATCAATTTTGAGGAAGAATCGGATTCAGTTTCTAAACCGATTTATATATTTGCTTATGATGAAGCAAATTTGGAACCTCAAGTTGATACTAATCTCTTCCTCCAAATCAAGATGACGATAATATCGTTCATGAAAGTCAAATTCAAAATCCTCAAGAACTAGTGCAACAAGAACAAGTGCCTTTACGACGATCCACTAGAGAAAGAAGAAGTGATATTTTGGAAGATTACTTAGTATTTCTTATGGAACAAGAGGAAAATCAAACCTACTTGGAAGATGATCCTATCAACTTTCGTGAGGCCATGGGTAGTTCCAATTCAAATAAGTGGGTCGAAGCTACTAAAGAATAGTATCAGTCAATGCTAGACAATAAGGTTTGGGACATTGTCCAATTACCAGAAGGAATGAAACCTATTGGTTGCAAATGGATATTTAAGACCAAAATGGATTCAAATGGTAATGTGGAAAGGTATAAGGCTCGTTTAGTAGGTAAAAGCTATATTCAGAAAGAAGGGATTGACTACAAAGAAACTTTTTCTCCAATCTCATCAAATGATTCTTGTAGGACAATCATGGCCCTTGTTACACACTATGACTTTGAGCTTCATCAGATGGATGTTAAGACATCGTTTCTCAATGGAGACATTGATGAGACGATTTATATGGAGCAACCAGAAAACTTTGTATTAGGTGATTCAAAGAATATGGTATGCAAATTAAATAAATCCATCTATGGGCTAAAACAAGCTTCTCGTCAATGGAACCATTAATTTCATGAGGTAATCATCTCATTTGGTTTTAAGGTGAATTTAGTTGAAGATTGTCTGTATCAGAAGTTCAGTGGGAGTAACTGCATTTTCTTGGTTTTGTATGTCGATGACTTACTACTAGCCACTAACGATATGAGCATGTTACATGAGACCAATATATTCCTTAAAGGTAATTTTGAAATGAAAGATCTTGGTGAAGCATGCTTTGTATTCAGAATTCAGATTCACCGAGATCGAATTCGAGGGATTCTTGGATTGTCTCAAAAGAGCTACATCAATAAAGTACTCAAGAGATTTGGCATGCAGGATTGCAAACCAGGTGATACCCTAGTCGTTAAAGGAGAAATTTTTTGTCTTAATCAGTGCCCTAAAGGAAATTTAGAAATTCAGGAGATGCAAAAAATTCCTTATACATCGGCTGTAGGGAGCCTAATGTATGCTCAAGTTTGTATGCGTCTAGATTTAGCGTACATTGTTGGAGTTTTGGGCATATACTTAAGTACTCCAGGTTTGGACCATTGGAAAGCAGCCAAAAGGGTCATAAGGTATCTAAAGAGAACAAAAGACTATATGCTCACATGTTATAGATCAGATAGCTTGGAGATCATTGTTATATTCTGATTTTAATTATGCTGGATGTAAAGATAGTCGAAAGTCTATATCATGTTTTGTTTTTCTGTTGGCCGGTGGAGCTATTTCTTGGCGTAGTGCGAAACAATCACTCGTAGCTTCCTCCACAATGACAACATAATTTGTAGCAGTTTTTGAGGCATCTAATCATGGACTTTGGCTAAAGAATTTTGTCACTGAGCTGCGAATTCTTGAAAGAATTGAAAGACCACTAAAGATATATTGTGACAATAAATCAGCTTTTATGTACTCCAACAAAAATAGCAGCGCGACATAGTCCATGTTTATTGACATTAAGTTCCTCGTTTTTCAAGAGAAGATACAAAGTGGAGAGATTTCCATAGAACACTTAGGAACAAACTCCATGATAGCAATCCTCTTACAAAAGGTATTCCACCAAAGGTCTTTCTTGAGCATACTGCTCGAATGGGTGTTTCAATGTTTGAGAATCATTTGGTTTAGTGGGAGTTTTCATTTGATTTTGGGGTTTATGTTTAAGTTGTGTTTATGTACTTTTTTTTCTGATCAGAAATAAAGTTTCTTATGTTTACTCTTATAAAGTTAAAGGATCTCAATAAGGTAGGACCACTTGAGAATCGACATGTATTGATCACTTTTCATGTGCTTTTCATGCCACAATTTTCATAATTGATCTATGTCATTTGACTATATTGATTTCAGTGACCATGGAAGGTTTAATTATTTTTTTTGTTATAACGAAGACTGCTGTGATCCTATGTTTCTATAGTCAATGGACGAGATTGTTTATGCTCTGATATATAATGACACTTTTGAGCTCATAAAGTCTATCACATTTTCAGAATACATATGTAACCCAGTGGGAGATTGTAAGAATTATTTTGGGGTCACACATGTATAATTAAAGTGTTAGGATCATTATTTAAAGTAGTCAAAACTTATGTGATCAATCTAGTTTAAAATAAAAGACTATGAGGCATAAATGTTATGAAATTTTTATGTGTGGATACATTCAGTAATTTCTAATTTGGTGAAGGGCCGAATTAGAAATTATTTCTATTATAAATAGAAAGGTTATGGCCCCATGGCAACCCATAAGAAATTCAGAAAACTATTTGCATCCCATCAATAGAGACTTTCAGTGGAAGAGTCATTACCGAATTCAGATCATAAGCCATGGATCCAAAAGGTATGCTTCGGCTATTGTTTATATTATTCAGAAACTGGCATGAGTTTATGATTATGAGAAATCATAAGAAATAATTAACACTTCAAAGCATCTTCTAATAAGCTTACATTGCTACAATAAAACGATTAGCTTTCTGCACAAAAAGACTACATCATGCTTAACGTTTCCTTTGACATTACCCTGGAGTAGGTAGACCATACTTTCTTCAACTAGGTTTATATGGCTACAAGGCGTTAGAGCCAACTAAAACTTACTGCATTTTGTTTAAATCCAGAGAAACTCATAATCTAAAATAATGGGGATTTGATAAAGCAACTTGATGAGCTGAAGATTTAGAGCCAACGAAAAGTGACAAACTTATGTAAATGCAGTCAGTTTGAACCGGGTAAATTTTATGATCTTTTTTGTTGTTTGTTCTTTCAAAATCAAAATAAACGAGTGAAGTAACTCTTCCTCGAGGTCCTTTCAGAATTCAGGGTTCACGGGTAACAAGCGGTATCAGAGCCTCATGTTTTGAGGAAAACTTCGAACTTTGTGAAGAAATCAAGAAAAAGTTTCGAGCATTGTGGAAAAAACTGCAAAAGCCTCAAGTTTTGTGAAGAAATGTTCGACCTTTATTACGAAAGCAACAAGCTTTATCTTAAAGTTTTGACCTTTGATCTGCGTCTTCCAGTTTTGTCTTAAAGGTTCAAGCTTTATTATAAAATGTGACAGCTTTCGATCTTTGGAAGATGGCAAAGGATTTGTTAGCAAATATACGAGTTGATATTGATAGGTTTAATGGTTTTGGAGAATTCTTTCTACGGAAGATACGAATGATGGCACATTTTGGTATTCTTGGCCTAAAAGATATCCTCACAGATCACAAGATGGAGATGGTGGTTCCAGTTACCCAAGGCGAGGGAGAACATATTTTATAAAGAAATGAAGCACATACATTTAAACCTTTGACACAACTAGCTTCTGATCCCACCAAGCTTAAAAAGTTAGAAAAAAACTATGGGTTTGATCATTACTTGTGTTTGTGATCATGTACTGAGAAGAATAGAGAATTTTGCTATGGCAGCTGATATGTAGGCAACACTGAATCAATTGTACATGAAGAGCCACTCTACCAAACAAGATCCATCTACAACTGAAATTTTATACATTCACGATGAATGAATCAAAGAAGTTAGATGAGAATGTGGATGATTTCTTGAAGATTATTGTAGAAATGTGTAGTCTTAATGTAAAGATTTTTGTTGAGGTTCAAGCTATTCTGTTCTCGAACTCTCTGTCAACTAGCTATGATCAGCTAAAATATACTTTTAAGTATAGAAGAGAGTGACTAACATTGGAATAAGTCATCTTGTAAGGGCAGGGGACGTGGACATTACAAAAGCAACAAAATATTACAAAAGTTCTGCAGCAAGATAATACAAATGAGAGAGGAAGATCATTTTAAAAGGATCCCAAGGACACAAATGGAAAGGAAGAAGTAAATCAAACTCAGAGTCCAAGGTAACTTGTTGATTCTGTAAGAAAGAATGTCACATGAAAAAGTATTGCTAAGTCAGAAAGAAAAAACTAGGAAATGATCGATGGTCGAGTAGAAGTTGAGCTTATCATTGAGAAGTTGGTTTTCTCAGTGACATTAAGCATGGACAATCACAAAGCAATATATATATATATATGGATATTAGATTATGGGTGCACATTTTATATGAAATCTCGTACAGACTGATTTGTTGATCTACATGATAGTAGATGTACAACCATTGAGGATCATATAGTTCAATTAGATCAACACACATGGAGGATAAATTAGGATGTTGCATAATGTTAGATATGTACCTAATCGGAGAAGAAATCTCATATGACAGGAACACTAGACAAACTAGGGTATAAGCATAAAGGTGGAGATGGTAAAGTCCAGTATTTAAAAAAACATGATTTTGCTTATCTTTGGAGGTTGGATAGTCAAGTAGAATTTGTAGCGTTGATTTTGTTAATGGGACTATCAACGGAGGACCATAAAAACCATAACAAATCCAGAGAATATTATTGAAGGTGGGGTTACTGTAGAAAGCTCGAGTGAATTAGAGGATGAATTCACTGGTGCAAATGAAAACCAAGATGATGATGAGCTAGTAGGCTATCAACTGACAATAGATAGGGTGAGAAGAGCAATTGTACCTCCTATTAGGCTCTCTGATTACAATATGGTGGTCTTTTCACTTTTAATTGCAGAGGACTCTGATCAGAGGAAATAGAAAAACCATACTCAATCGAAATATAATTTAGGTAAGTCTAAATTTAAAAACAATGTTGGTTACATTAACTCAAATAACATATGAACTGAAATAACCCCAACCAAAATGATCATCCAGTGATTCTGCTCCACATTGAAATCTAGTTCTCATTTCCCATAGTTGGTTATATAAACTTAATACATGTTTACTTACCCTACAAGTATCGTAATCCCACCCCTTTTATGGCCACCATTAGCCTCTTGGCAATGAATTCAAGCAGTTTTCTTAGATCCGTTGTGTGATATGTAGTGGTCGCTGGTTCAAGCAGTTTTCTTAGATTCGTTGTCTGATATGTAATGGTCGCTGATTCAAGTAGTTTTCTTAAATCCGTTATGTGATATGTAATGGTTGCTACAGTGTCTTCTTCACTATGAACCACTTCCTTTGTTAATGGAAACATATACAATATGTAATTGCAGAAGTCTTTGTCTTTTCAATTCAAATTCAATGAAATCTTTCATCCTCGGATTGTTGTATTTGTGGATGTTCATCCTTTTCTTTTCTGAACTTCGGTCGACAGCAAAATCTACAAATTTTGAGGAAAATAAATATTAAGCATCCTCAATAACTAAAAACACATAACCGAAACTATAATAGTATAACTGCATATTTTTACCACCGTAGTTGCATCATCATACCACAAATCAAATTTGCACGCCTTGAAAACATTATCATCTCTCGCGATTATAGCAAGCAACTTTTTGTTAAGTTGAAAGATGTTGTTAACAATGCCCATAAACCCCTCAAACTGAAAGACCTAAAAACAATTTGACATGGAAAAGATATTGCACAATTTTACCTCATCACGTATTTTTAACTCCTCGCGACATGCAATCATCTTTGTATCGTTTTCCAAACTTTTCTGGTTTTGCACATGTATAGAAGTTGTGAGTACCAGACCATTTTTCAAAGCAACTCCTGACAATGGAATAACAAAAAATTTAGTTAAATAATGGCAAGAAAATTTAAGTAAGCAAAAATGGTAAGGAAATTACTCACCAACAATATTTATATCAACATCCTTCATAGCCACAGATCATATGCAAGCAACCTTCAATTTTAGACGTTTCACCACGGCAATTTGGACACATTTTCTCACCATTTCTGCAATAATATACAAGGTAAAGTTTTTCAGCCTGAAAAATAAGGGCTTCTTGCTAAACTAGACTCTTATATGAAGTCAATTCCAAAACTAGACTCCTCTTCACATTTCTTTTAAAATGCCTTAAAATACCTTTCCAAACTTCTTTTTTTCACAAAAATACATAGCGCAGACTTCTCCTGTGAAGTCTGCTGGCTGGGTTTGAAAAATAATAAACCAAAGATTCTCACGCAATAACAAAAATGTCATCGTCTTCAATAGTTTCCAACCACCATTACCAAACAAAATTGAACTCTTAATGCTTCAAACAACCGAATTAAGAGATCTTAATGCTCTAAAACTGAGTTAAAAGCTCTATTTTTGTCGATCTTCTCTCTCATTTCAACCATTTAACTCTATAATCTCGTTTTCAATATTTACCATCCATATATCTTGCGATTCACTTAGATTTGGAAATAATAACGCCTGAGTTGCTTGGGTATTGGTGGCGTGATCAGTTCTTGGTCGTTTAAGAAGCTAAAAACAAGGTCAAACCGAATTTTGGTAATTTTTGCTTTTTCTACGATTTTCCAGAAGACAAACTTTATGGGTGAAGTCTCAATAGTTAATAATTAATAAATGTTGTACAAAATTTCTTTATGCATCAGTTTCTTCTGACCCTTGTTTTTTCAAATATCTTTTCATTATTCTTTTGATTATATATCATTCATTATTTTCTTATTCTTATAAAAATTAAATATATTCCATAAAACTATCAAAATGAACTATAGCTCAACTATTCAACAATCACACTTGTTTTTTTTTTTTCGAGTTATTATATTTGTAATTTTTAATTCGACATCTAAAAAGTCAAACATGTCAATATAAAGTATCTCACATAAGCAATTGATACAGTTTGTGGATAAAACAAATATTGTTTTTTTCCTTCACTTTTGATGTGTTTTCAAATGATCGATTGTAATGATGATTGGTACAAAGCTCACTTAAGAAATTATGCCCTATGAAGTCGATGGATTTATCACCCTAGCTATCGTGGGCTGTTTCAAAAATAATTTTTGGGGAGAAGAAAATGCGTAACATCTAAGGTAGTTGATTATAAAGTGATTGATGTAGTGTAGAAATATTAATTTATAAAGATATAAATTGATAAAAGATTTAATTTCGGAATCAGAGAAATATACTGATTTGTCGAAATATGAATTAATGAATATGAATTTATTGAGGTTTTCCTGTATAGTTTTCGGTCAAAAGGGATTTTAAGATCTATGACAATTTTTCTTTTTTGAGAAAATCAGAAAGTATGAAACAAAAGTAAATGATATAGTAATTATTTCGAAACTCTAATCCCTTCAGAATAAGAATAAGAAAAAAGATGTTTCACATGACTTTATATGGTTGGGAAGTTACAAACGACAAATTTAATATTAATATTTCTAAAATCTTAAAATACCACAAATATTTTGGCCTTTATAGTAAAACGTAAGAAGAAAAAGTGCTAGTCTACTCTAAACTCTTAAAAAAGGAAAATAAAGAAAACACTATTCAGGACGACCGATATAAGAAAAGATCTAGACACTGTTTGTTTCCTCTTTCAGATGAGTCAAGATATGTTGTGTTTTTGACGTCTTTCACTTTACGTTTTAGCGTATTTTCTAAGTTCTTTGTATCTTTGTAGTATTTTTTTGGTCGAATCTTTAGTTTTATACAGATTACGGGACGTTACGTAGGAATGAGAGGTCTTTATCTGTTATTTGGGATGATCGCGAGACAAAGCAAGAATGAAAAATAATAGATCGATCGGTCCATACTAGGATCAATCGATCCACGCTGCCGGTTGGAAGAAGAGAGACCGATCGATCGATCCATGTATGGAACGATCGATCATTCTCTCCGGACATGTTTGAGACACACAGATCGATCGATCTCCTACCGATCGATCGATCATTCTTGCCGGATTGGCTAGGGACACTCAGATCGATCGATCGTTCCATCGTGCCGGACAACTTTTGACGTCATCGATCGATTGATCTCATCTTGATCGGTCGTTCTATCTTACCATGCCATCTCCGAAAAACTAGATTGATCGATCTCTTAACCAGAACGATCGTTCCACTCTCTCGGACGAGTTTTGGTGTCCTAGATCGATCGATCACTCTCGCCGGATGAATTTCTGTCAGTCAGATCGATCGATCCACTCTCGGATCGATCGATCCCCAGATAAACATAAAAAAATTAAAATTGGGTAGGAGCAGGAGACATCGTCCAGGGCAGAGTCAGAGAGCGAGCGAGAGTCCTCCACATCATCACTGAGCACTAGTAATCTCTGATCACCCCCTATTGTCCTTTTTTTTTATTTTCTTTTTCTATCTCATGTATCAGTGGCATTCCCTCTGGGTTTGTTTTCACACCGAGACGGTGTGAAGCAAGTCTGGGGGAGGATGTCACTCGCTTACTGACGCTATCTTTCAGATGTTTTTCTTATGTCTTTCTATGTCTCTCATCTACTGATGCAGAATTTCATATGTTTATTTTCTCATTTCTTTCTTTCAGATGTTTATCGAGTCAAAACCGTGTCTGTTTTATTGAGTCAAAACTTTGTCGAAAACTATAATCTTTTCTCAGGGAATGCAACTTGCCTTTTATCATTGTCTTATGATTGCTTATGCGTTGTTTAATGGATGACTAGAAATGCTTGAAAATTCATACTTCGATCACAATACGGTAATCCCTATCACTTGGAAATTTAGATGACATGATTTCAACCTTACTTATTGGAACTTAAACTGAACTTACTATATCTCACTTAGAGTTTGATAATCATGTATTGGATTATATGTTTGGAGTCTTCTTTGCATCATTTATATCAATCTATGTAGGCTTTGAATAGCTAGACTCACCTTTAGTCTAGTACCTCACCCTGATCTTACCCATGTTTCAGACCCCATGCATCTTTATGTCATTATCATTATGTGCAACCATGTGCAAAAACTACGGAGTATACGGACCGACATAGCTTTTCTTTTGTTGAGATTAAGTTGTGTAGTTTGTATTGATGAATATGTGAGATGATTTTAGTAGTTTTGATTGATGGTAGTGTCCATGGGAATAAATTGAGAATGTATGATTAAGTTACCTTTTGATGCAGCTTATATAAGACAAGAACCGGTTTCACTCCCTGCCTAAAGCAAAAAAAAAAAAAGAACAAAATCAAAGAAATAAGCAGAAAAGGAAAAAGAAAGGAACCGGAAAAGTCGATTTTGTCTTTAGTTTTCAAAAAGCATCAAGGGAACTTACAGACTATGAAGGGTTGAGTTGGTTTGGTAATCTAGGCGAAAAGGAAGCTAAGTACCTTTCAATTGGTCTCACTGTGATTTTGCATAATGACTTGCATCCATTTGCATTTGCAGAAAACCCTAAACACTTGAGCTACCAAAAACTGGCCTTGATACCTAGACCATAACATGTTTGATACCCCCTTTGTGAGAGCGCACACATATCTTTAATGAATGTTAAAAAGTTGAGCTCGTAGATTCTGAAAGTTCTTTGTGATTCCGGGTTTTAGTGTTGTTGCTACATGTATGAAGAAGTACGGTGGAGTACAGTTTGATATTAACTGTGCATCGGTAATTTGTAGACAATGGATTTAAGGCATGATTCCAAGAGAATGTGTGAGTTTTCATGTTTTTAAACCTTTTCTTTCGATAAAACGTTTGCTTTACTTGAGGACAAGCAAAGGTTTAAGTCGGAGAGAGTTGATATGTTGACGTCTTTCACCTTACGTCTTAGGTTTATCTATGCATGAAAGTGTCGATGGAGAAATCAAGCCATCTTGATGGGGAAAACACAATTTTCCCGCCAAAAACATAATTCCAAAATTTTGCGGTTTTGGCGGAAAAATTGGGAAAATGTTTTTTCCCGCCAAAATTGAAATCAGAAAACGCAATTTTTCCGCCAAAAACCAAAAAATCGGAGAATTGCGTTTTTTCCGCCAAAACCGTAAAATCACAATTTTGGAGGAAAAACTATGGATTATCGTATTCTCCTGAAACCTCAATTTCACAATTTTTTTCTCTAAAATCGTGATTTTACAGTTTTGCCAGAAAAACACAAATTTACAAATATTGCGGTTTTGGCGAGAAAACGTTATTTCACGATTGTGCGGTTTTGCAGGAAAACTTAATTTTGCGATTTTCATTATATTTTAATAATAATTAAAATCAATATATTTAAGATTAAGATTAAAAATATGATTAGATCGAGTATGTGTATTTTAGTTATTTTCTTATTAAATTCATTTAGATGGAGATGAATATTTACCAAATTCAGCAAACAAACAATAGTTCATTTAGATGCTCCATTCAAATAAACATCCAAAAATTAAAACAAACAACTTTCAGATGAAGCATCTGGATGGAACATTGAGATGAATCGTCTGGATGAAAATGTCAGATGAGCAAACGAACATGACCTTACAATAATAAGTTTTATGCAGGAAATTAAGTGAATCTATAACGCATTTTCACAGTATGGAAGTAGATTCTTTTGGTTGGGGATTCTTCGAGGAGAAGCTTCGCCGGGCCGAAACAGATCTAACCGCCGCTAACAACAGTGATCTGGCGTGTATGAGCCACACGCTTTTTCAGGCGGTGATTGAAGGTATCTCCGAGGTGTGGAAGTGGCGGGAAGACTAGTCGAAGTTAGCGAAGGTCGTCTCCACCAATGGTGCAGTACAAATTTTTTTTTTTTTTTTTCTTTAGATATTTGAAAAGTCATTTGGGTATTTGATCCGGAAATCAATACAAATATTTCGATTGAAGGAATTGGCCTCCCTAATACTTTTTTTTTCTAATGACGCGATCAGATGATGGTGATGTTCTGGTTGTCTTTCGATCGGATTATTCATGTTTTATGAAACATGAAATCATGGTCACTAACCGGCAACAATGGGTAGATTGTTACAAAAGACATGATCCAAAACCATTTCAAACAATATATCAATGTGTTCGTTTAACCATAATGATGCGAAAAATATTTGGGAGTTTCATCTATAAAATGTTAGCATTTTACGAGTATATGAAAATGACACTTAATATATTTTATATGTTACCTATAAAAGTTCCGTTTAGAACAGAGTTACTTCCAATTATTTATCGAAAATGAGACCAATTTCTTTTATTTGATTATGTGGTTGTATTTAAATGGTTTCATGTATCATCTATTACATAATACATGAGAGAATTAGATATAAAAAACAAATATTTAAACATTTGTCCATATACGTATTCTATGGTTAGATTTGGTGACATATGATTAATAATAATTGAAACTCTATTTTACCCTCAATTCTAAAATTTTGAAAATTCATATATGGTACGTGTATAATTTGACGTAAAAAAAATTTAAAATTGGATTCTTATTTCTTTTTTTTGAAACTTCTAATTCAGAAAAAGTATTTGTCCTTAACATACACTATTTCAACATTTAATATACTATATTATTATTATTTTTTAAACTAATATAATATATTTGATTTGCCGTTAAAAACATAGATTTTTTAGCACGCTTAAAATGTTTCAAAATGATACTATTTTTGAAACGGAGAGAATACGTGTAGCCATGTTACATTGATTCTCAATGTAAAGCAGTAAATTAATTTTGGTAGTCCATAGTAGTGTAATGTAGCGTTGTTTTAATTTTAAGTCCAAATCAAATTGAAAAATTACAGGATCATATGTTTTATCAAATTACAGATGCTTTATTAAAAATAATATATCATTGTCACGCGAATTCTCAAAGAGATAATAAATTAAAGACTTTATTCTAGAAGGATACTTGGAAGACTAATATGAAAAGACATTGGTATCACTTGCTTTAAAAAACAAAATAATGTTTCAACTCTCAACTCTTATGATTAGAGGTCCTGACCAAAGTAATTTCGCTTATTCTCGGTGATTGGTCATTGTTACAATTTTTTTTTTCTTTTTTTTTTTGACATCTGTCATTATTATTCTTTAACTTGTACGTCTTGCTCATAAATAAATCCACCCATAAATTTCATATTCTTATGAAACATAAGATTTGGAGAAGTGCCAAATTATGTTCAAATTCAATATTTTTTGCAGAGCCCCTTACCGTCAATAGTAAACAGAAGAAATCAAAAGTTTGATTGTGAACCAAAACACATCAAGACACTATATTATAAAAATATATACTCTTACAACCCACATGAGAAAATATTTGCTTCCGAAGCTATCGACCACATCATTCGCAATCAGGTCTCTCTTCTCCGCCGGCCAGGTTCACCGTACATGGAGGACGGTTTGACTCTATTGTTTGGCTCGAGACCCACATGAAGAAGAGCAATCTGTTTTTTTTTTCTTGCTCTGTTTTATCTAAATATCTAACGCTTGAGAACAATGATGCATTCTATGAACGAAGGTTTATTTATATAAAAATAATTTAACATTTATTCAAAAAGAAAAAAATCGCTGCCGAAGGAATTCACCTGAGAAAACAAATAGAGAATATTTTTAATATTATTTTCATATAAGTATATAATAATAAATTGGGCAATTCTCACTAATACCACTAAATTATGTTTTAGTTCCACAAACAACATAGGGTTAAGAAACTTCCATCTATACCACAAACTTATAACAAAATGATTTTAAAGCCCCTATGTTATCTTCACACTTTTAGAACGAACGAATGCAATAGGTTCCATCGCTTGGGTTGTCGTCGCAAATTGTTCGGGATCTCAATGCCGGAGTCATTGTCGGAGGTCATCTCGCTGGAATTAAGAGATATCTTATGGCGTGTTATAAGATCTTCTTAGGATGTAGGCCGTTTCAATCTCCTCCATTAAATCCGATTTCTCCGCCGTTAAAGCCGTAACGCACCATCGGCCGCCACCACCACCACCTTCTTCACTCCGGTTTCCATCGTCGCTACCTTCTCAGCCGGCTAATTCTCTTCAATTTGACGATGGGGGAGCATCTATCTCCAAATCGAAATTCCTCCGAGTCTCGCATCTACCTTTATCTGCTCTTCTTCATCTTCTCCATCGTAAGGTATACTCACACTCTTCATCTCCATTAGCGCCTCTCAATTGAACGTTAGAAATTCACATCGAGGTTTAACTTCTTCTCCAATAGATTTATAGGAGGACCAATTTACAAATTTCAAAGAAGCAGCAGAGAAGGAAAACTTAGTTCCTCTATACCGATGTGTATTCTCGAATCATTTGACTCTGATACATATGTACCGATGTTTGGTGAAAGAAGATGATATATAGAGATGCTCCTAGTTTCTTGTTTGAGTCGGTAGAGTCTGGTTTGCAATCCTCCAAAATTGTAAGCCCTGATGTGTTTCCATTTCTACATTTTGTTCAACTCCATGAATTGAATTTTGAAATATCAATTTCTTTTAGGGGAGGTATAGTGTAGTTGGAGCTAAGCCCACAATAGAACGCATTGATGAATTGCCCGAAACTTTTTGCGGTGAGTGAAGAAATCTATTAGCTAAGTATTGATTATGCGAAAATGTAGTGTTGATACTTCCTTGGATGATTTGATAATGTGAAGGTTTTCTCCTTTGTTAACTAGGTGGTTGGGACGGATACTTCTCATATGACATTGTGGATAAAGAAAAGCTTGACGGATCGTGGTTTGCGTCTTAATGGTTAGGTGTTGCTGGAGGTGCATCATCAGGAAAGACTATTGTCTGTGATATGATAATCCAGCAACTGCATAAAAACATGTTGTACTTATTGATCTGGTAATTTTGTTTTGTTAGTAAAGCTTTATAACGCTAAGTGATAACCATCTTTGAATGTATATGAAGTGAATAGAATTCCACACAATTTAGAGATCTAAAAGGAGCTAGTAAAAACGTGTATATAACTGAAGTTTAACATGGTTCAACCTTGTCACCATCATTTAGATATTTATGTTAGTACATGTATCTAATTCTTAGATATTTATGTTAGTGCATGTATCTAATTCTTAAATACCTTGGCTGTCATGATAAACTCATTTCTCTTCTTTCATCTGAGTTAACCAATCATTTCTTATTTGGTTTGAAGATCTGATTCAATATTTGTTGACTTGTTCAGGTTCTGGGTGTGGTGGGTTTAGAGATAAACGATCAAGATCACGTTAAACTTTGTACCTCATGGTGGAAAGAGAACTTAGTAGAGAACCAAAATTCTCTGGTTTGTTCTTAACTGAGCTTTAATTATGCTGATACTTGATGATGAGTGCTTGTTTTGGAGTTGAAGTTCTCTGATTCAGAGTTGAAGTTCTCTGCTTTAAATTTAGGAAACATTGTTGAAGATCTAGGAAAGGATCCGTAATGTTTTGGAAAACCTTCCTAAAAAGAATTTTATGAAGTGTTTTTGATGTGTACTCAATAGTCTCCTTTGACATTATATGTTTTTAAGAAATGATTTATTTTTTGAGACGAAGTTGATTATCTTGTAAAATGTTTGACATTATATAGTTACTCATTACCTTCTGTTTAAGTGAGATACCTAGTATAATAATAATTAGGAAGGAGTCATTGAAGTTTAGGAAGACTTACGGAAATTTCAAGAAAGTCTTCATAAATCATCTAAGAATACATTTATAGACCAACACATGATTGTGTTGGAGAAAAGGGATCTTTGTTCGATGGAGATTGGTGTACTCACATATGTTAGACATGAACTATAACATAAAGAGATTTAAAATCACAATTCTTTGAATTTAGGAAGAGTTTCATAATGTGTAGGAAGACATTCTTGAGTTTAAGGAAGGTCTTCCTATATATGTCAAGAGCTTATTGAAATTTCAAGAAAGAACACAGGGTTGTGTTGCTAAAAAGGATCTTTGTTCGATGGAGATTGGTGTGCCCACATATGTTAGATATGTCGCTCACGTCACCTTTGGTTAAAGACAAAAACCAAATCAGGAGAATCTGGGTTTGATACTGAATGATGAACGATTATCAAGAGAAGTAAAACTAAGGAACACAAAATTTGATTCTGAATAAAGAATGATTAGTAGGAGAAGTAAAAATAAGGAAAACAGAAAAATTAGGACACACTTCCTAAATGTTAAGTATCTTTTCCTGAAATATTTTTAAAGTTTCCTAAATCAAGATAACTCGAAAGTTAACCAAACTGCGAGATCACAGCTAAAATCGATCAAGCAGCACCCAAAAGCTCCTGATTGAAATGTCATGTTCCTCTACACAAAACAAAAAAAAAAATTCTTCAACTATTTGTTTATTTCTTAAGTTCCCTGTACTTCTCAGATTTTTATATATTTAGACAGAGAAGTACAAAACAGAGTACTCTGTTCATAGATCCATTTACATCTTCTCACCCAAGAAAAAGAACTTTTCTTGTTTTCTCATCACCCCAAAACCAAAAAACAAACAAAAAAAAAAAGAAAAAAGAAAAAAAACTCTGTTTTTTCTTAGGAAACTTCCATGATTGGCTTTGCAATAGGAGGAAAAACTCCACGATGGTGGTTGCTACCTAAAACAACACAACGAGCCAAACAAAAACAAAAATAACAAAAACACAGAGAAGGAGAGGAGATTGAAACAACAAAGAAATTACATGTTCAGGATTATGGTTTTTTTTTTTTAAAGTTTTGGAGAAACTAAAAACATACGAGCGACTCGATTGATCTTAGAAGCTTGAGTTTAGGAAGAAGTTATAGTCATGGTGATCAACATTGAGCTGTTTCAGCCATGAATCTGCAGCGCTTTGAAGATAAAGCAACCGGTCTTGGTCAAATCCTGTTTTCCCCCAGAGATCACCTTGCATTTTGTATGTAGCTAAACCAAATGGAGGTAATGGGATTCTCTTGTTGATAACAGATTCTTCACAAAACTCTGTTTCTTCTTTGCCTTTGTTGTTGCTATGATCTCCTTCCACCACATTATCTGCAGCTTTTAAACCCGTTAACAACAACAAAAAAAACTGAGCAATGATTTTGAGGGATCATACGTACCTTGAAAAGTCGAAGATAGAGTGTGATAAGTTAGGAAGCCTGCCGTCAAATCTTTCTCATTCCTACAGGTTGGGATGTGATATATCGGGTAGCTAATTCATCACATCATCACTCAGTCACTCAAAGAAAATACAAAAACTACGTTCTTAACGAAACAAGAAAGGTTGTGTTAACAAAGAACAAACTACTTACCACGCAACAACCATCCAAATTGCAGGAGACAAATCGACACTCCTCAAGGTCTTGAGTCCCGGATATTTCTTCGCCAGGTCATTTCTCTGAACAAGAATCAAGAACAGTACACTTCTGTATCAAAACCAAAAGTTCAGAACAAAAAAAAGGAGAAAGTAACTAAGAAATGAATGGAGAGAATAGAACCTGGTCGATTAAGGGAACCTGCTTGTACGGAGGATCTCTTTCGATGAACTTGAAGTCAAGGTAACCAAGTCTATCTTTCAGCAATAGTGTACCATCCGGATCAGAAACCGAATCTTCAGAGACAGCATCCCAAGTTTTGAAATGCCATGTTTATTTCAACAAAAAATATCATGTTCTTCACCGCAAAAACTTCCCTCAATGGAATCTTAAGTTTCTTTCTCAACCTCTCATCTCTACGATTATTTGATCCGTCAACTATTGATTCTACAGGAACATCACTCTGCTTCTCCACCAAAACATCAACCACCGGATCTGTCATTTCCTCCTCTTCATCAACAGTTTCCGTGCTTTCCTCCGGATTCGGAGAGACGAATCGAATCGCTTGATGACTATCCACTCGACCTCATCGTAACCCGAACCGATTACAGTATCAGTCTTTGAATCATCGGAAGCACGGTGAGATGCGATTCCATTGTTTGACGGTGGTGGTGAGACTCTGACGGAGACGGAGAAGACGTCGTAGCTAGGCAGATCTCGCCGGAAATGATAAGGGAAGCGATGTAGACGGAGACAATGTAGAGATGTTTACGTCAAAGGCAAGATCTAATTTAGTGTTTACAACACAAGGGTAAAATAGTATTTTTGTTCATTAATGAATGTTATTAGTGGAAAATTAAGGAGTGTGTGGAAGTTTAGGAATATAAAGTAGTTTTGATGCTATCTTAGGGTATTTCTCTAATAAATTTGGAGGAAATCTTAAAAGTAAAATAGTTCTTCTCGGTTTGATTGATTAGACAATAAGCATATTTATAAAAGATCACAACTTGTTGAACAAGTTCTTTACATATTTGATAATAAGAAATTCATCAATTTAAGATAAGGAAATATACACAAATATTTACTTTCTTTTCAAGTCGATCTCGTAATCCCCGAGATCTCCATACATCCTCCCGCTAGCTCATACGTGGTACACGTATGAGATTGGACAATCATTGGATCATCTTCACGGTCTTCATACCCACTCATACCCACTATAGGGTCATCAATGGCGTTTATACCTCGCCATAAGGTTACCGATAGATGATACTGTAGTAGTTGTGTATCTCCATGGTCTTATGTCACCATGTGAATTGAACGAACTCAACAATTGGATCATGCTCATAATTTACAGCAACATCATGTCATCACCCCATCGGATCTGTATATACCTGTAGGAGTTCATCATTTTTGTGGCTACATCGAGTTGTAGTTGATAGATAACGACATAAAAACCTGAAAGAGAAAGGTTAAATAGGTGAATTTGAACGAACCCATCAATGGTCCATGCTCATAATCCACGTCAATATCATCAACGCCTTTGTAGTATGAGACAATCATTGTTTTTTAATGAACGTGGAAATTAGGAAACCAAAATCAATGTAGTATGGTTGATTTTCCGATCCAAACAATAATGAAACGAAAGAAAACACTTTTTTTTCTTGTTTTTTCATAATTCTGGAAGCAAACATAACAGAACCATGATCCACAGGAAGGATCAAGGCTCTAATACCATGATAAATTTGGAGGAAACCTTAAAAGTAAAATAGTTCCTCTCTGTTTTATTGATTAGACAATAGGTATATTTATAAAAGATCATAGCTTGTTGAACAAGTTCTTTACATATTTGATAATAGGAAATCTATCAATTTAAGATAAGGAAATATACACAAATATTTACTTTAGCAATCCTCATTTTCTTTTTCACTATGAAATTGTTTCTCAGATTATTTGACTAAGAAAGAATTTATTACCTGATGGACTATAATTGGATAGGCTTAGATAAATTGAACATGAGAAATGTGTTGCACTTTGTAGTAATCTTCTCCTCCCCTGGACAATTTCTTCCTAAATTCCAAATTAACCGTGCAGATTTTCAGTTCTTTCAAAGAAGTGATAAATTTCAGCCCATCAGGAAGCTCCTTCAACTTTGGACAGTTGTTGATAATCAGCATTTGAAGAAGGGGCATGGAGCCTTCTTCTAGTATCCACTCTTCCCACTCCTCTAGTCCACATAAATGGAGCTTCTTCAACTGACGAAACCCACCACACAAGCAAACCATTCTCTTCCCACAGAAAAAGTTATGCGATAAACTGACCTCATTTAAGTGAAACAGCTTCTCTAGAATCGGCATTGGATCGTCCTTCAAACAACACTCAACTAGAGATATGTTTCGAAGGTGAGAAGGAAAATGTTGTTCATCAGGTAATCTTGGCATATATATTCTCAAATCCAGTTGCTTGAGATGAGCGCAATGCAAAACTAATCCTTCTTTATCATTCGTGGGAGCATACATCTTGTAATAACAGACAGTAAGATTTTCCAACTGTCTCAATTCACTTAGAGATGAAGATAGAGTTTTCATAGTAAACATGCCTCTGATATAGATAGAGAGGGCTCTGAGCCGTGTCATAACCTTGAGATTGCTCACTCTCCCATGCTCTGTTGAGAAATTCTCCAATGTCTCCAGGTTGACTAGATTACCCAATTCTATCTTTACCTCATCACGTATTCTTAATGGGAAAGAGAGGTATTTCAATTCTTGCATCTCTTTCAAGACATTGGGAATGTAAATTGAACATATATACCTCATGTACACATAGGTTTAAATAGAGCAGCATCTTCAGATTCCGCATTGAAGAAGGTAGATGAGAAACTTGTGCCCGATATAAACTCAAATATCTCAAGTGGGTTAACAGTCCGATGCTAGAAGGTAACTTCCCTTCCTTGAAATCAACGTGAGAGAGATCTAAAACCCTCATCAACTGTAGCTTCGTAAAGGATACTTTTGATTCATTCCAATGAAGCGGCTCAATAAACAAGAGAGATCTGATTTTTGCATTCTTCATCTTCTCCTCCATATCATCTCCCCGTCGTACAACAAGTCTACGAGATTTATGAAGAGATTTATAGTTTGTAGTTGACGTGTTGTGATCAATTTGTAGGAAGTTCTCTTCTACAACTTTAAGTAGGCAAACTTCTCTCATCATATCATGCAAGTGACATGTTTCAAATCTTGAAGTTTTAGAGTCTCTTTCAGAAATGACCATGCTTCTCTTTACCAAGTTTCCTATGTATGCATCTCCAACCTCTTGAATAGTCGCTCCATCATAATACCTCGACCTTGGTATTCCTTCTACAGCCCAGTAATGGGATATTTTCCCTACATTTATTAGGAGTTATCTAATTATGTATTATTTCCTAAAAGCTATTTAATTCATCCTATATATAAAGAGATGCTGGGTTGTAACATAATATAGAGTTTGAGAAAGATTAGAGATAGCTTAAGTTTTGTGTAAGTTTCTTAAGCTAATAAAAGAGAGTTATTCTTTTAATCTCTGTTTCTTTACAAAACAAGATCCACAATGTGTGGTCATCTGCTTACCCAACTCTTCCATTTCTTCATCAACCTTATATTCTGCAATATATCATCGAGATGTGATGAACTTAAATTAATGTCCGTAAGAATTAGACGAGTTGGGATATATTATTAAGGAAAAAAACGGATTGTGATCGTCCTAAGTAAAATGTTCTTGATCATGATCACAAAAATTAATTAAATTGTCTTGAAAGCTTACCGGTAGTGTTTTCTCTAGGAAAAGCTATCATTTGAAAAACTGTCCAACCCTCTTCAAGAGTTAGAAAATCTGGTTTAAAGGTGAAACAATTTGGATCTGCTCGCAATGCGACACCCTCATTGCGACACCCTCAATGCGATCCCCTTTGCCGCCTCCACCTGTTGTTCATCCTCCTACAATGCCTCATCCTGAAGAACCAGAGCCAAAGAGACCAAAGGAGGACAAGTCAGTCCTTGACGAGATGATTATGATGTCATCAAGCCTGTACCATACTCCATCTACAAATTTCATGACCTTGGCCAGGTATGTAGTAGTTATTGGACCATTGTTGTTAAAGGAACAGAGAAGGTTATATATATATATAATTATATATTGACATTTTTCTCTTGTAGGAGTTTAAATGCGAGGTATGTGGGAAGTTTAGCTTTTGGGGAAGAAGGGCTTTTGAGAGACATTTTAACGAACAGCGCCACCAACTCAGATTATCTATTAGGAATCGCATACACAAAGACTAACTCTGATGATGATGATCTCCAACGTCAAGGTCTCATCTGATCACATTCTAGGCTTTTCGAGGCTCTCTTTACTGACTTTACATAATGACATTTTCTCTCCTTTATCAACTTCAAATCAAAACTACCTTTCTACTTTGTAATTAATGTCATAATGAGTTTTTGAAGTATCTGCTCTTTCTCATTTCCTTTCTGTTTTTTTCCAATCAGTATTTAGTTTTAGTTAAGATTGAGCAATTAACTATTTATCATCAGGTAAAATTGCTGACGAAATGTTACCATATGATATTTTAATTAATATGCTGTTAGGATATGATACTAGATGACTTGCATGGGCATGTTCTGTGGACATTATCTTTTTAAGTTTAAATATTTAGAGGTATTTTGGACCTATTATTATTTTAGACAAAATGTGGAATTTGGATATCTTATTATATAAAGAGTTTTCAAAGTTACTAACTCAAAAAATCGCGACACGTGTGATATCCATCGATTCAAGATTTCGATACGTGTCAAGATTGAAAAATGTCAAAAATTATTGTAGGGAAACTAACTATACAAAAAATAATTAACTACCATTATTTGGAAAATATTTTTTTTATAGGAAAATATACAAATTAGTATTTGTTAAAAAGAATAGACTTGCATAACTAAGAAAAAATTTAATTCTAAAGGAAAAAGAATTGTAAATATTAAACTCTACATAAACAAAAAGAAAATTTATAATTCTAAAAGAAAAAGAATTATAAATATTGAATTCTATAGAAACAAAAAGAAAATTTGTCATTCTAAACGAAAAAGAACCGTAAATATTGAACTCTATATAAACAGATAAATAGTCTCATATTTTCTCAACAAAACACTTTATTTTCTTTCAAAATCACCATCATACATTTAACTTCATTCTATTAGTAAAACATATATTCCTTTTATTTCATTTTTAAAACTTATTTTAATTTAGGTTGTTGTAAAATCTTTTTATTTAGATTATAATCCCGCGTATACGCGGGACCTAATCTAGTTTTAGATATTTGAGAGATTTGAACGAGTTTTAAGAATACTAGGTAAATACCCGTTTTACACTGCTTGGCACCTCGGGAACTCCAACTTCACATGTCAAGGTCTCATCGTGTTGGTGTTGTTGGTGGTTGTAGCAAACGGATTATCATACACTCCCCGGTATCCCGATCCGTAATGTTGGCCACCATCCATCCGCCGGTTAGTTCGCGATGTCGTGGAACCGCCATTGTGGCGACTGCTCACAGCTTCTATCAATTGACCAAGGGACTCTTCCATCCTCTTGTGCTTGTCTTTAAGGTCTCCCTTCAAGTCCACCATTGCTACATGCATCTTTTGAAACTCGTCTTGCAGTAACCCGTAACTCACTTCCAAGTTTCCCAAATGGTCTTTGTTGGTAGTCATCGACTCAACGGATGTCTCTGGAGACTCGACCTGCTTCCCTCGTTGCTTAGATCGTCGAAGTGTAATTGTGTTTAAAAAAAGTGTTATGATGCCAAATGTTGGTCCTTCTTCATAGCCAAAAGAATTTGCTCAAAGAACAAACAAAAACAATATATTTTTAGGTAGTTAAGACTACCTCTTTCTTGTGTGTTTTCATTGCTTAAATAGAGATTACAGAATTCAAAGACTTGGAATCACACACGATTCCTTAACAAAGGAAAAATGGGAAAGATGAAAGGTTGGCTCCTAAACAATCGGATGACCACTTCTCTCTTATTAACTTGAAACAAATAATAATAAGAAATAGAACCAATCTTCAATCCACTAAGTAGCTTCGGTTTGGTTTGCTCACCCGGTTTGATCTTCTTTGTTTAACTTGTGGCTTTTGTGGCATCGCATCATTATACATATCAAACTGGACCAAACTTCATGTAGTTTGTTTTGTTATGAATCACTTTTTTTCTTCTTTTTCTTTGGAGTCCTTCTCGTTGATTTGAAAGGATAGTATATCATATATGATTTTGTTATACAAAGGTTCAACTCAAGATAGAACCACAATTTTTCGGTTAATTATTAAAGGTTTTGTTAAAAATCTAATTCGTCAACCTGGGGAGAAATACAAAGTCGTTTCTCTGTCACTGATTCATATATAGCTTACAGAGAAGAAGTTTATCTACAGAAAATCCCCAAAGCTGAGATCTAGAGAGCATACAGAGAAGAAGAGAACACCAATAGGTTGTTCAGAAAACATGGATAGTCTTGCGAGTGTAATGCCATGAAGTGGTTCTGCTTACGGGTATGTTCAGGGACAAGCGGTCCACGGTTTCAGGAGGGATGCCAGAGAGTTCTGTATGACACAAAGTGTCAATCAATTTATGGAACATTTTACATCAAAAGAGCTGATCATATGTAACAAAGCCAGAGAAAACTATGAATAAACATATCGTTGTGCATGTCAGATTAGGAGAATACTGGAAGAACCTACACAAACGAGATCTACTGCTTCAGGTCAAGTATTATCAAATGTAACAAAGTCAGACAAAAATATGAATAAACGTATCGCTGTGCATCTCAAATTAGGAGAATACTGCAGGAAGAACCTACACAAACAAGATCTACTGCTTCAAGTTTTATCTGGGGAAATTTAAATTCCGTGTAGTTTCGATTCATGCACTTGATATCCTCCCTTGTGATTTCAGCAAGCTGATTGACTCCACTTTAGCCAGGAAACAGAGGCTGCATAACAAGTCCACGAGAGGAACGAGGGTGAAAAAATTGAACACCGAGAACAAAAATCATATAGGTAATGCAAATATAGTGCTCCAACCTGTCCAATATGCCAGTTCAGTCATCACACAACCTGTACTGTGGACCATATGTCTATTGCAGTTGTGTACTCGGTGGCTCCAAAGTAGAGCTCTGGGGCATGATAGTATCTTGAACAAATGTAAGAAATATTGGGTTCTCCTTTCACCTATGGAGCATGACACGACATACTTTAGGCATAGATTAGTCAAATTCTCATCAAATCCCCCCCAGATTAAGTAGCTTCATCATCACCTATTCACGCCTTCTCTTTAATGTGATTGATTCTTGCTTTTGTTTTAGTATTTTCTACATGTTTTAGAGCTATAAAAATTGGTTAAGTAAAAACGTTTTTCTTCTTTTCAAAACCTCGTGGCTTTTGTGTCTTGTTTTCATAGAGTTTGTTTGGAATCACTCTCTCTTGTAATCGTGTGATTTCTTAAGTGTGTAGAATTTAAGATTTCGTGTAGAGTCTTCATCCCTCGCGAGGAATAAGCCCTTGGGATTAAGTCTCTAGCCCTTGATATATCTGGAACT
Organism: Crucihimalaya himalaica; assembly: GCA_004349715.1. Lineage (NCBI taxonomy): Eukaryota > Viridiplantae > Streptophyta > Magnoliopsida > Brassicales > Brassicaceae > Crucihimalaya > Crucihimalaya himalaica. Next base: position 4,607 of record SMJT01000117.1, on the reverse strand, counting down.
CCCACACCTCCGTCAAGTGTCTAAGTCTTTTGAGCTTCCGTGTGTTATAAGTAAGGTGGAATCCGATCTTATATCAAGAGTTCTAATGAATCGATTGATATTATTAATAGAAAGCAAAGAAGATATATATACACACACATCGAGTAGCTAGGGTATTCTAGTGCAATTATGATATAGGAAAAAGAGGGTACATGAAGGACACGTGTATGGTTGCAAATAGAAGTTTAATCGATGGACATGATTGAAACAAAGAAGGCGTAACCATTTACATAAGTAGAACACAGTTACACATCATAATCATCGAAAATCAAATTGTGAAGTTTGTTAGAGTTTTCTATTTTCTAGAATCGTGCTTGTTGTTCATCCTCTAATTGGATCTAGCTTAGATTCTTGTATGATTGAGCTTGGATTCCCTTGCTTTATGAACATTGGATCCTAATTGGGTGTTTTGGTGACTTAATCGAAGTGTTTGTTGGATTTGTGCGTTGTTCTTTATCAAATTAATATACAATATATAACTTTACATAATTGGCAGACCGAATCATATATATATATATATATATTTTTTTTTTTCTCCCCTTCCTTTACAAACGTTAAGAGAGACAAAGAGAGAGATATAAAAAAAAAAAAAACCCTAATGGTGCAGAGAAAGCTTCCGTTAGATCTGGAAGAAGAGATACTGGTTCGAGTTCCACCTCTATCTCTCCTTCGCTTCAGATCCGTTTGCAAAGAATGGAACACTCTTATCGACAATAAGAGATTCGTCAACAAAAACTTTGCTTGCGGTCGCCCAGAATTCATGTTAAAGACACATTCCACTATCTATTCGGTAAGGGTCAATCTTAATGACGATCCAACTATAAAAGTGAGTGATTTATGCTTTAAATTAGGCGGTAACTATTATAATCACAATGGGAACTGTGATGGTTACTTCTACAAGGATGACTTTGATAAAGGAGGCGTGGTTTGGAACCCGGTGTTGAGACAGATAAAATGGATTGCCCCGGTAGGGGGATCAGATTGCAGGTGCGTGGGTTACGATGGTAGTAGACCCGAAAAGAGTTACAAGATTATTGGAACTATGGATATTGATTTCAATAACCTTAGTGCGAGAATCGCAAACAATGCGTGGCTTGAAACCGATGATCATACCAGTAAAATTTACGAAGATTCAACAATAGACGAAAGAGATTTTAGTAATGTGTCCCTGAATGGAAATTGTACTGGACAGCTTATAAATATCCCCAAACTGGTCAGTATTTCATCCAAATCCTCGATTTTTCGAAAGAGATAATAAAGAACTTTTGTATTCTACCGTGTAAAGGGAAAAGTTCTTCCCATACTCGTGCCCTCGCGATTTACAAGGGAGATCGGTTTTCGGTGTTAGAACAATGCAAAAGAACAAGAAAGATTGAGATTTGGGTAACAAAGAATAAAATTGATAATGGGGATGATGGAGACAGAGTGGTGTGGATTAAGTTCATGACTGTCTCAATACCTAACTTCCCCTCTGTTTGTCACAACTTTCCAAGTTACTTAGTTGACAAGTCTGTAAGTTACTTCGTCGATAGTAATATCCATGGAAAGTGCTTCACTTTGTGTTGTTCTAACAAGAATCCTAAAGAAGCTTGGGTCTATATTGTGAGAGGAGATCTGTGCAAAAAGATTAAGATTGATGAAGTGGTATGTCAGTTTCAGTCCTCTGTCTATGTTCCCAGTTTGATCACCATTTCTTGAGAAACTTTCGCTGAAGCTAGTGAACAAGAGAAGAACTTTTACAAGTTTGATTTCCATTGTTGCTTTCTTGTTTCATTTATTTATTTTAACTTTTAGGTCTAAATTCATTATTATACAGATCAAACAACTGAACCAAACTTCATGTAGTTTGTTTTGTTATGAATCACTTTTTTATTTGTTTTTGGAGTCGTTCTCGTTTATTTGAAAGGATGCTATAGCACATATAATTTTTTCCTATAAAGGTTCAATTGGTAGAGGTTTTGTTTAAAATCTAGTTCGTGAGCCTGGGAAGATGTACAAACTCATTTCTTCCCCAAAGCTGATAGGTTATCTACTGAAAATCCCCAAAGCTGAGATCCAGAGAGCTTACACAGAAGAACAGAACACCAATAGGTTGTACAGAAAACATGGAAGAGTCTTATGAGTGTAATGCCATGAAGTGGTTCTGCTTACGGGCATGTTCAGGAATAAGGCGGTCCACGGTTTCAGGAGAGATGCCATAGAGTTCTGTAGGACACAAAGTGTCAATCAATGTATGGACCACTTTACATCAATATAGCTGATCAAGGACACATATTTATATTTGAATTGTACCCAAAACCTTAATGGTTTCAACAAGCTGATCGACTCCACTATCCCAGGAAACAGAGGCTGCATAACAAGTCCACGAGAGCACAAACAACTACGTGGGTGAAAAAATAGAATACCGAGAACAAAAATCATATAGGTAATGCAAAAATAGTGCTCCAACCTGTCCAAGAAGCAGTACAGCCATCACACAACCTGTACTGTGGACCATATGTCTATTGCAGTTGTGTACTCGATCGGTGGTTCAAAGTTAAGCTCTGGGGCATGATAGTATCTTGAAAAAATGTAAGAAATATGTTGAGTATCTGTTTATTGGGCCTCGGTTATCTATTTATTGGGCTGCTATTGTGTTAGCATTGTAAGCCTTTAGTCTTGTATAAACACTCTCTAGTTGTCTGAGAAGGCATCGAACAACAACAATTAAAATCAAACATCTCCTCCTCTTACTTCTTCTCCTCTTCTCTAATCTCTTCTCTAATCTCTTCTTCTCAGGTCTAATTCTTCTATTTCTCTCTTAATTCTTCTATTTCCTTGATAAACCATTTTCTGGTTCTATCAAAATATTGGGTTCTCCTTTCACCTATGGAGCATGACACGACATACTTTAGGCATAGACTAGAAAAACTAAATCACAAAGAGCTATAGTAGACAGACTTAACCAACGCTTTTGCACTCCCAAAATCACAAACTTTTAGTAGATGTGTGGGTGTGTGTGTGTGAGGATGCACCTGCACATCACAATAGGTGTAAAGCCAAATACAAGTTCAGTATAATTATAAGAAAAGGCCACATTTAATCACATGCATCTGAAACATCATTAAAACAAGTTCATGCTTTGTGAAATTACATGAATAGAGGATGCCAAATATTTGAACCAAAAACCAAAGAACTATCTGTTTCCCCAAAGTTAACCATTAAAATTAATAAGAGAACAGAAGCCCAGTGACACTGAGTACAGAAAATAAACATTAGTGAGAGATGTAAACATAGCCTCGCTTGCATAAACCCTCTAGGCATGTTATAAGCAACTCTATCATGTAACTATCCAACCTCAAATTTTTTACTAGTAAAGAACAGTGTCTTATATTCATGTTCAAAAGTTCCAAAACTTATAATGGAAAATCACAATTAGTAAAGGAAACAATAGGAACTTTGCCTCCAAAATTACAATCTATCTAGCAAGATAACAATATGATGTTAGTGTTAAATGTTAACACTATGATAGCAAGAGAATATGCGATGAATTTTAAATGTTAGTGTTAATAATATCTAAGATTTAATTGTGATATTTAGATAAGGAAAACCATAAAATCCTAAGATATTGGATATTATATAGATACCAAACTAATGAATTAATTGCGCTGTATTTAAATTCGAGATATTGAATTCTATATGATTCCTAAATTGTCGTTTAAATTTTCCCTTATTTGATTTTGCGAGATTAATGTTGTTTCCGGATACTTACGGATACCAATAACTCTTTCATTTCGAAACTCTAGGTTAAACGGCCAAGAGTTAAGATGAGTTAAGTTTAAGGGCTAAGATTAAAACGTGTAACTCGTTCATTAATCCGTTTTGGCAAATGGATATACGATAAAGGGCCAAGATTTAATAGAGTTTAGTTTAAGGGTTAAGATTAAAACATATAACCCTCGTGTTAATCCGTTTTTGCAAATGGATAACCCAAATGTTAACAATGTTTAAAATTCAGTTTTACCCTTAATGAAATCTTTTAATTTGTTCATTAATACAATGACATTGCATTGTAATCTTATTATATAAAAGAGGTTTTCAAAAGTTAGTAACTCATACGATTGTGACATGTGTCATATTATTAAATTCAAGATTTCGACACGTGTCAAAGTTGAAAAAATGTCAAAAATTAGTATAAAGAAACTATACAAAAAAAATAATTAACTACCATTTTCAGAAAATAGAAATTCTATAAAGAAATTATACAAATTACTAATCTTATTCTATAAAGTAAATTATACAAATAATTACCTTCCATAATTAAGAAAATTTTTAATCCTAAAAAAAAATTGTTAATATTGAACTATATATAAAGAAATAAGTAGTTTTATGTTTTCTTAACAAACAAAACACTTTTCTTCAAAACCTTCATATCTTCAAAACCATCATACCTTCAACTTCATTCTATTGGTAAAATTTATATTTCTTTTAATTTTTTAAAATATTTTAATTTATTATTATGAGTTAGTCGTAAAAATATATTTATATAGTTTATGATTATTAATTGTTCTTCTAATTTCGGTTTTTTT